>LJPJ01001074.1:0-180041 GCA_001430935.1 Amauroascus verrucosus
TTTGCTTGGTTTTCAAAGCTTGAGTAGCTAAAAAAACCCTTCTTTCTTGATCAGAGGCTTGATCTTTCATGGTGGTTGAAAAATTGAGGATTGAATGCAGTAGGTGCTTGAGGTTGGGAAAGTGGCCCGTTGAGTGATTGATTACGTTACCTGTTGAACCCCAGATTATTCAACCTAGCGAGCAACCACCTCCCGAGCCTAGAACACATGTACGAACGCCACAACGCTGCAGCAATTGCAATACTCTTGGACATAATAGAATAAAATGCCCTCAATCTAGTGTAATTTAATTTAATTCAATTAGGGGTTGGTGGGTGTAGATAATTTGGGTTAAAATCTAGTACTGGTTGCTATTTCAAATCTGCTGTTCCGCTCGTTGCTGGATTACGTTAAGGTTCAAATAGCGAGATTATAAAGCAAGTTCAGGTCTTGTGCAGCCTTACCATAAAAGGCTAGTCTACCCCGTATCAGCGGCTATCGCTTGGTGACAGAATTACATAAGCCTGGTCAGCAAAAGTGAGGAGATGAAGCAGTTCACATTAGTTTGCGAACGGAATCTCAGTTGGCCCGCTCCCTTCTATCACTTGTTTATAGATCTGATAGGATCCTCTGTCCATTCTACGTTGCTTGGAGGTGTCCTGTCTCGGTCGCGCTGGACTACTAAGGTTTCCCAATCCTGTAAGTTTCACTCCGGCTTCCCACTCTGTTTGCTTTGTGGATTGTTGCCAAATTCGCGATCATATTGAGACCCCGGTCGCGTTTCTGAATGAAAATTTTCAAGCAATGTGTTTCAATGGTACTTACGGAAATGGATATACACGCCTATCCTCAAGCATACCCCTTCGCTGGGCTTGGGGAATACGCCCGCCACACTGCACCTTCCGCCAACCTATTTTTCAAGCCCTCTAAAGTTTGTGGGAAAACCCGGACATGGTGTTTTTCAATTTAACTATTTCATACGTACTTCTTTTTCTACTTCATATGTGATCGCACGTTGACATTTTGAGCTTGAATTCCATAGGGAATCTTCCGATTTCCCACTAAACGCTACGCTTCACATATGCCCCTCCTTCCTCCACCCGTGTGCGCATAATATATTTTCGCAAACGCAAACACTCGTTTTCATTGCAGACATTTTATCCGTTTCCGCAACCGAGACATCTTACAATTCAGCTTAGGAGGATGGACGCCAAAGAAATAGAAGTCAGGACAAAAGCATTGACAAAGGCCACGAGCTCCGCCGAACCTTCCTCCACGATAATTTCAATACTTAAAGACCTTCAGAATGGCGTTCGGCCAACCGAAGACCTTCTGCGCGCGACTAAGATCGGTATCACGGTCAACAGGCTAAAAACGCACAAACACCCCGACGTTGCCCGGTTAGCGGGTGACATTGTTCACAGGTGGCGTCATGAAGTCAACAAGCAAAAGTCAGGCGGGTCACCAGCCGGTAGTCAACGATCGAGCGATTCTCCCAAGCCAACCCCTAACGGTACGGCAACACCGACTTCTGGAGCTGACCCAACGGATAAGATGTCCAAATCCACTGTTCCTCCCGATAAGAGAAGCTGGAAAGCAGACCAGGTTAATACAGCTCACACGCAAAATAAGACACGTGACAGTTGCATTGGGCTGCTCTACGACGGTCTCTGCCTCAACTCAACCGAGTCGCCTCGCGCAGTTCTTCAAAAATCCGTCGAGGTCGAAGCGGCAGCATACAGCGCCTTTGGGCCTGAAAGCAAGGAGCAATACCGTACCAAGATTCGCAGCTTGTATCAAAATCTTAAAAATAAATCGAATCCAGGACTCCGCGTGCGCGTTCTAAAGAACGAAATATCCCCCGACAAGTTTGTCCGCCTAACCCACGAAGAATTGAAATCCGATGAGCGCCGAGAAGAAGATCGTAAAATTCAGAAGGAAAACATGGACAAGGCTATGGTTGCCAAGGCTGAGCGAAGTATCAGCACAAGTTTGCAGTGCGGAAAATGTGGTCAGAGGAAAGTTACTTATACCGAGGCGCAGACACGAAGTGCTGATGAACCGATGACTTTGTTCTGTACATGTCTTGCATGTGGCAAATCCTGGCGTCAATAAAGAGGGAAAAGACTCCGTTTCTTATTATTATCTGACATTTTCTTCAACTTCAAGGCTTCTTCCTGGGTCCTGGAGATTTATGGGCAACATTTGCTATCCTAATTTCTCTAATTTTGATGAATGTTTTACTATCGGGAAGTGACCTTATTATGGATGGCGTTTTGCGTTTAGTCGGCGGTGTTCTCTCTCTTTTGCATTTTCGCTTTGGTGCTCAAGCTCAATTATTGCTAAATGGCTCTCTGCCAGGCCTTGTTTCAAGTTTGCGTTTATGCGAACTTGGTACGTTTCTAGCAGCGCACAACGTCTTCGACTAGATCATATAGTTACATGGCCCTAATTGTTTTCTATCGGGCGCCGTTTTCCAATTTGATCGGGACAGTTCATATTTCCTTCGCCTCATTTTAGAAGCAATTTTCTTTTGTAGAAACGATTTACATCCGTGATATCATTGGTACCGGAGAGTCCTCAGGAATCAGTTTAGTCTTTGTGTAGAGTCCATCAACATGACGTGATTTTGACTATTTATTTTACTGTATGAAAAGCAAAATATAGCGTGACAAAAGAAGTGGGAGACCGGCCAAGTTAAAAATGAGCTCAGTGTTCTTTATACGGCTATCTAGTATGAAAAACCTACTGGATTGTGCTACATCATAAAAACACACAGGAACGAATCGAGATACGTTAGGCATCTACCCCACGTATATACAGACCATAACTCATTAGGTCAATCATTCAGTATGCAAAGAAAAATAAACTCTCAGCGCAACGTTATCGCAATCACCAGGTTGGGGTATACTTGAATCTCTATCCTACTACCAAGGCACAGGGAATCTCGGAGGAAAAGTGTATATCGCACAAGTCCGAAACGTGAAATAAGATGCGGTGCCTTCGCTGGATGAACGGAGTTAGAGAGGGGTTCGGATTTCGCAAAATATGCAGGCGGATAGATACCGGCAGATTCTGCTTAGGTGGAGACTCCCGTCCCAGGGATCTCGAGTGTGGTAAATGCCCGTCGTTACTTCGGACGGAAGCACGAAGCGTGTGCTTCGGCATGTCGACGCAAGGGTATTCAACCCCATACATTGGACGCGTGGGTATTGAGGCTTCAAGTTGGCTTCATGTTGAAAAGGTAATTCATAAGGAGTGCTAATATTTCACTCAACTAACTTTTCGTTCCTTAGAATCGACGTGGCTGGCGGCCTCCTTTCCTTCCCGAAACGTGTCCGGAAAGAAGCCAGGTGGCGGCCAGATGTCTGCTATTGACGCTGGGTGAAGTAGTGGATTCGTGCCGGCCACACGGTCCGGGTCACGGCAGAAGGCTTGGAACGCAATCTCATCCGCGAAGCCGAAATCTCTAAGCCCTTGCTCGCGATTATTAGTCCATTCATTGGTATCGAGATGAGCGAAATCATCAAATATTGAATCTAGATCGTTCGTAGGCAATTGTGGCTTTGATTGTAATTGTGAGTTTGGTTCTGGTATTTTCGGGGTGATATGTGGTGGCGTAGAGGCCGGAGTTGCGGGTTGCATACGAGTTGAGAATTGGTCGGAGACAGTTGATAGGTCCACAGTTTCGGAGCCAGAAAATTGGGAGTCGTATGGCGTAAGGAAATTATTTCCAAGTAATTCTGCATGGATTGCACCGTTTGGTTGCCCATCAAGTCTGCTCATACTTGATTCCTGTGGTGAAGGTGCTGGAATAGCACCCATGTTGGTACCACCACTGTTGGCAATATCTGAGGTAGAACCTAGGCCCAAAGTAGAGATGGCGACATGATTTAGAGATTGGGTTGAATCGTCTTGCGGCGATGAAGCCATTCGGGATAGTCGGTCTAAATCATCATTCGAGGTCTGGTAGCTATCAGGCATTCTTTTTGGCTCGACAAAATCCGCAATAGGAACTGACTGTCGTGAACGGCCACTATAAGGATTTTTGCTGCCAGATCCTCTGCTTCTAAGTTCTTCTGCGAACGATGCCATCACTGGCCAGATTCCCTTGACCTTGGAAACCTCGTGGAAAGTTGAATCCAACCAAAGAGAGAGTGGGAAATCGTCTTGCTCAACAGCTACGCTGCTAAACTGAATGCACTCGGTAATTGCTCGTATGGGACACTCAAACAGGGGCGGGAAAATAAACTGCCCAAAAACTTCTCCATGTCCTGAAAGAAGCCTCGGCGTCACGTGCAGCAATCTTCTGATCGGGTGAAAAAGACCTTGTAAGTGTGATGAAAAACGAGTATAGAAGACGCTGAGTGTGGCGATATGAGCAAGGGATAGGTAAATCTGATGCGGAAGGAGCGATGTGGTATTTCCCGAGGCCGCGTTGTTGCAAAGCGTGGCGAGGCGACAGGTCGGAGGCAACTTATTCTCCCAGGATTGCATATCTTTGATGATGGTTTGGCAAAACCACTGGGAATCGAAACCATAAGGTTCGTGTCGTGATATCCGGTTCAGGAAGCTCGCAAGCTCAACTAATCGGTTAAAACAGCTTCGAGCAAGAAGAGGTCCACGGCTAGGCAAAGCTTGGCTCTGAACTGGGCCATTTGGATAGAAGACTTCCATCCATGGGTTCCATTCCTCCAGTCCATCTTCCTCAAGGGGGCCAACAGGAATCAGGTCCTCAGGGCGCATGTGCGGGCATCTTCCTAGGCGAACGGCGAGGATAGTATCAATTAGAAAGCATCCAAGAAAGATCGCGGTGCTCTGGTTGTCTCCCGGGTGCTGTTCCCTGCGGTCTGTTTTACGTCCAACCCCTAGATGCAGCACTAAGCTAGTAGCTTGATTGCTTAGTAGCCAGGCCGCAGTCCAATCCTCCAGGCCGATGTTCACAAGGGTCAGCAACAACAATGCTTGGACGTGGCCAACCTCAAAATTTTCCTTTTCAGTAGGAATAAGGCTCCTAGCGATATCGTAGAACTCTTTTGTAGCAGTGAGAGGATCAGCAAATCCCGTTTGCTGTTGACCATCCGAGGGAGGCTTCCACTGTGCGGTGGTGTAGCTGAGAATCGCCCAAAGCGCCGCATGATCACCTGACCCTGCAGACTTCCTGGTGAGAGGGAGGGGTTCGGTGGAATATGAGTAAGAGGTTCGCAAAACACTATGCTTTGCTATGATCGGGAACCAGCTGTGGGTGTGGGAGAAGTAGAGGTCAAGGAGTCGGGGTGTCTGTACGGGGAGTTGTAGATGATAGGAATCAAGATTGGCGGATGGATTGTGTACGAGTTTCATTTTCTTCGACCTAGGGCCACCAGATGATTCAGACTCTAAGTTTCTCGACTTTGGCATCATATAGTCTCGACCAAGGCGGTATTCGAAGGCGTCGTTGGAACTAGTAAGGGATTCCGTTCTTTCGAGCGACTGACCTCGGTGTTCACTATCTTCTCTCGATGAGAGAACACTTTCGACATCCCCGGCGGCTAAGAGCTTTTCAAGTTCCCTATAGAGGGTGCTAGATTTCCACGAGTCGTGCAACTTTTCAGATACAGACTCGTTCAGCCACAGAGAGATGAGCTTCCTCCGCTTAGTGGAGGAGGGCTCGTCACTTGCCCCAAGTAGTCCTACCACATTTTCTTCGAAGCCGTCGATATTAGATATTGACAATGCCCAGAGCTTTTCCAGCCCACGAACATAGCCTTCCGGGAGCCCTCGCTTTTTAGCGGAAGGGTCATAGGAGCAGATGCTGCCAGAATTTTGGCAAGCAAGGCATGTCGGACGCGTTCCATCACAACGATCCTTTTTGCTTCGACATCGATCACAGGCCCTTGACACACGCTTCCGTCTCCGGCCTACTTGTTCCTGTGCGTCCTCCATTGAAGTCTAGCTGTCTTGTCTAGACTGAAGCCTGATGACATTGATGCCACCAATTGCCGAGGGTGCGCGTGTGTAAAATAGGTAGTACGAAATACTTATTTGTAGCCAAAAGAAAACTAAAAAAGCATTATCAATTCCGCGATAGCTAGGACCCGAATATCAAAAACAAATCATCACCATCGAGGTCTCTTTCAAAGGTTCTTGTTTAGGGTTGGAGATGCCTTAGATTTGCGGAAGCATTCCGCTGTCGACAGTGCAGCGAAGAATGAAAATCTAAGGGGCAGTAGTCGACCAAAAAGAAAAGAAATTGTGGAGGGTGTGGTGCGCTATGTATATAGCCCGCTAAATCTCTACCATCTGGAGCAGTATGGGGCTTCAGGAGAAGATATGGAGAGCGGAATGAGGGGAAAGTTTGGTAGCAGGGTGAGCGGCTCCCAAGGTCGGGTTGGAAACTCAACCGCTTTTCAAAAGCTGTGCTCCGAAAAAACTTTAGTCGCCCTGATTGCTGGGACTCGATCCCTAATTGTGGCGGCAACAAGCTAAAGCGTCATTAGAAGCATCCACTCGTCGCCGAAAATCGCAGAATCCCGAATCTCCAAAGCATGAGTCAAGAGTTTGTAAATGCTGTGGCTTGCGCTAAAGGGATGTCCCCCACCCCCAGCGTCCAGAGTTCCCGATATGCCATCTTTTCAAAGAAAATTTGGTGACTCTCCCATTTCACGATTCACCCTGGGTTTACGGCGGTTGTTGAAAGCTGCAATCAAAGTGCTTTGCTCATGGGGATCAGATTTCGGTGATGACCGCCGAAATCTGCGTAACCAACGCCCTCCATGCGGGAAGAACGGTTTGAGCAACTACATTCCTCTCGATTGCAGATGTAACGGCTAGGGTACATGTGTTTGCCGCAAGGAAAACCAAGGAAGATAGCCGACCGCAGAGTTTAACTGGATGTTAAAGCAGCTCTGTGGCACAATGTCTCCCTTTACGAGAGATACACCGCGCGTAACAATGCAAGCCGCCGCCTGAACTTAGAGAGGCTCCGGTTTTCGCTGAGGTTTCGAAAACCAAAGCTGGCAAAGCTTGCTCGACGGAGTCAACAATACTAAAAGGTTGGGCACGATATCCCGACAAAGTGCGGGCCCTGGAAATGTTTTTGAAAACCTTGGCCCGTAGCGGTTTCCGACTTCCGGATTTTTGATTTATACAGTACATACAGTACATACAGTATCTCACATAGTTCACAGATCAGCAAAGTATGTTGCTGATGGCCTAGAAAGTGACTGAGTTGTTGAGAATGTCTAGCTCGTTCTGGCAACTGGATATCTGATTCGAATGTTCTCTACTGTGCCGCAAGTTCTAAAACCCTATGGTAGCACGATCTCGGAATCCAAGGAGAATGACTTGGGAGCATCACTTAGCCGCCGACATGAATCTGTGCGACAGTTCAAGCTGTCCAATTCACCAGGCGTTTTCTCACAATTGACTGGGAATGTGAGACATTCATCGCCTTTTTTTTTTAGTGCCTCAGCGCCTATACTCCAACTGCTACCTTTGCAGTAGCATATGATCACCGCATGCCTTGGGGGCATTAGACAATGTGGCCTGGTGATGCAAGGGATGCAGCTTCTGCATGGAACCTTTTTAATCAGAAAAACCGAGGGTTTCATTGTGGCTGTTAAAATACCAGCTTATTGGCGTAAGCGCTTACTACATCTCGCGAGTAGAATCTGACCTGCACTCATACCATTCCCTGGTGTCCCTCGCTAGGGTGTCATCTTAGGCAATCAGTGGGGTTAACCGGGGAATTGGGTGACCCGGTCCGAGATCGGGTGGCCTACCCAATGGGAGCCCCAGGGACGCCGAGAAAGGCTTGGTTGCTTAAAGCGGTCCGAGGACTCTAGCTCAATAAAACTTAGCGCTGAAGATTCACTGGACATCGCCGTCAAGCCCACACGCCTCTCCGACTTGTCCCATTTCCAGAATCTCTAATCCTCAAGAGGCAAGGAAGATCTTTTTTGCCCCTTCAACCTCCATATGATATTTCTACAAAATTTGATAAGAGTCAAACGTGGAAAACCGGAGCCATTATCTACAAATGTGGGAAAAAGCCAAACTATTTTGATTACAGCTTTCGGCGCGCTATTCGCCATTGTGCGAGTTCCGATGTTAGAAATTTCTGCTGGAACAAACAACTATCCGTCGTAGCTATCAAGCAGCAGTTCGGGACATTGAATCCGATCAAATTCTAGATTGGGTGGTCGATTAAGACCTCCAATTGCAGACTGGCTTCTGAACGTTGTCGCTTCTTGTCTAGAAACTGCAATGCTACGACGGTTGATTGCTTTAAGAACAAAGAAATGTAAACAAATCAGGGAGCAAGGATATAGAGTCTTAAACCAATTCCACCCCGCGCCGGACATTGTAAGAAAGAAAAGAGTAGGCGGGGGCCATCTAGAGTGAAGTTGAAGTTTTGGATTGCTCTTATATACGCTTACAAGTATCAATGCCGCGTTGGTCTACCGAAAGCTCTGGCTTTAAACATTTATCCTTGCCCCCCAAGTTGGCTTTTATAGTCCCTGGGCGCGGCTTTTTGTTTTTCCTGCCTGTTTATGTAATCGAGAGCAACCTGCTTAGTTAACTTTCAAAAGCCTTGGCAGTCAGATGCATCGAAGGTTATACAACCAAGATTATCATTCCTGGAGATCGAAGAGTTATATGCGCCATGCTGGAAATGAACATTTCTGTATTCACAAACCGATTCCCATGCATGCCAAACCCGCGATGAGGTCCGCTTGTACATACTTTGATTCCTTTGCTTAACCCTGATGTCGAAATCCTTGTCGACATGGCTGCAAATTCTGGAAAATCTACCCCAATCTCTTTAGAGAACGGCCATGGCCCCAGCCCAAGCACAAGTGCGCATGACTTGTTAAGCATGCTCCCGCCAGAGTATCAAGCCGACAGGAATTTCAGGCCCAATGCGTCCTTAGTCTTGGTCGGTATCAGGGGTAGCGGCAAACGGTCTCTTGGTTTCATAGCCGCAACGGCCTTGAATTGGCGGTTTATCACCGAGGACCACTATTTCAAGGAAATAATTGGATGTTCACGTTCCGAGTTCTTGCAGAGAGCGGGGAGCCGGGAGTTCCATCGCAAGGACGTAGAGGTCTTGAAGTTGATGCTGGACAACCATCGCACCAAATGCGTGATTGAATGTGGATTGGGCAGCCTTACACAGTCCTTCCAGCAGTACCTCCAGCAATATGCACAAAGTAATCCTGTCGTTTACTTGTTGCGGGATATGAACCAGATCCAGAGGCTTTTGAACTTGGAGGATAGCGCCGTACAACTACTGCAAAGCACCGACCTGTCGCACCGGAGTTGCTCAAATTTGGAGTTCTACAACCTTGAGGACCATTCTAGTGATTCGCATGGCCAACAAGGCGACGAAACAGGTGATAGAAGGTGTGCCGCTTATTCATTCAAGTTGAAAGAAGTCAAGGAAGACTTTACGCATTTCGTTCGATTTATTACCGGAGTTGGCACAGCCACGTCGGGGTTCGATTCGCCTTTCTTACTCTTGGAGGACCAGATAGAGTCTAGGCTTCATACCCATGCTATTTTTGTGCGTTTATCCGACTTGTTAGATGGTTTGGTTGACCTATGTGAACTGGACTCCGGTGGCGATGCTGTGGAATTTTGCGTCGACGTCTGGCCTACGGACGCAGCTCGTATAATGAGCAAGTATGCGTCTTTGTTACGGCGGAGGATAGGCGTACCGATCATTTTCTCCGTCGATATTCGAGCACTCCAGCTCAACAAAAGCACGCTGCCGGTCCCATTTGAGGAAGTATACTTCAAAACCCTCAACCATGGTTTAAGATTAGGCCTCGAATTTTTGGTTTTGGACCTAACCCACATTGAGATCGCCAGTCACCCTGCAACAGCCAAACTTCTCCAAATTAGAGGACGAACCAAGATAATTGGCCATTTCTTTCTTGAATATTCCGATGGAATTCCCTGGGAGAAAGATGAGTGCGTGGAAATGTACAAAAAAGCTGAGGTGCTGGGATGCGACATTGTGCGTATTCTCCAAATCGCAAAGGATAGGTTGGACAACGAAGCGGTCTGCGCCTTGAGGTCAAAAGTTAGGAGCCTTCCGGGTAACCATCCACCTTTAATCGCTTACAATGTCGGTATCCTTGGCCGAACGTCGCAGGTCTTCAATCATGTTCTTACCTCGGTAACGCACTCTGCCATAAAGAAGGAACTCGACGTTGAGGGTTATGATCCCCTGATTACGTCGCGAGACGCTGTGAAGGCATTGTTCCAAAGCTTTGTACCCGATCCATTAAACTTTTACGTTATCGGTGCGGATGTCGCCTACAGTCTCTCGCCAGCCATGCACAATGCCGCATTTCAGGCATACGGTATGGCCCACACGTACAAGATTTCTGAAGCAACTTCTTTGGCTGAGCTGGACCGGCTTGCCATGAGTCCCAACTTTGGAGGCGCAAGCATCCTCCAGCCATGGAGAGTAAAGGTATTTGAGCAACTTTCGGCGAAGAGTCGACATGCAGAAGCTATTGGAGCAGTTAATACGGTGATTCCTCTTAGAGCAGATGCGACTGGTTACATTTTGCCCCTAAAAGAGCAAGCAAATCAACGAAACCGGGCGGGTAGAGTAGCCGGGTGGTACGGAGATAATACTGACTGGGTCAGCGTATTTGTTTGTCTGCGTAGGAGTCTCTCTCCCCGAAACGCGATCTCATCAAAATCCACAGGGCTTGTCATCGGTGCGGGAGGAGTTGCGCGCGCGGCCATCTATGCGATGCTGCATCTAGGATGTCGCAAGGTTTTTATATATAATAGAACTGTCGAAAACGCCGAAATTGTGGCAAGCCATTTTAACTCGTGGGCATCATCGTCTTCTGAATCTGGCCAGATTGTCCATGTTTTGCACTCGTCGAAAACCTTTTGGCCGTCAGATTTTGCACTTCCTTGCATGATTGTTTCGTGCGTGCCAGCGAACTGTATCGGCAGCGAATCGGAAACAGCACTTAAATTGCCAGAGCAATGGCTGGAGAGCCCGACTGGAGGAGTCGCGCTTGAGGTACAGTCCCAAGTCTCAGCTTTTTTTTTGCCCTTAGTAAGGCCACTAACTCCGCTCACAGTTGGCGTACAATCCCCTGAATACTGAATTTTTGAAAAAGATGCGGCAATACCGCAGCGACACTGGCCGGCCGTGGGTTCTAGTCGATGGACTGGAGATCGTTGCCGAGCAAGGAATAGCACAGTTTGAGTTGCTTACTGGGAGACGTGCACCGCGCCGATTAATGAGGCGTGAAGTGCTGCGTAATTATGTTGGTGAGGACGGACGGTATGATGAGAAGACAATTAATGCTAAGCTCAAAGTGATAAACCGTGTAGCATACTGACAGTGACCATGGTGACCATGATCTATATCTGCAGGGCGTGGTATCTGATGGTATCTGATTTTCACCTGTAGGTTTCTATCTGTTGTGTGATCTTTATGTATATTTTTCCACAGTAACATTTAGGAGCATGAAGTTGAGGGCATGTTTATAGCAGGCAAATGTGTATATCAGCATAGGTAGTATGAAATACGTTTCGAAGTAAACTGTCCCTGAGAGGAAGCCCAGCGCGAGGAAACCTTAGAAGGCTGCCTAAGATAGCCGTTGGTTAGCGGCGGCAACTTACCCGATGGTTAAACTTTCTCAGCAGCCAAAATGTTAACAACATCGACCTGTTTATTGTACCTGGCCCAAAGATCTTAACGACAATCTATCTGCAGCCATAGGACTTGTTACACATAATCATTTACCCATCATTGCTGCTACGTATCTCCATGATATTTTGTTCCCTCTATACTCAAGAAATCTATACTAGACTAGTTATCCTCCAATCTCTCCGAAGAAGCATAAAGCTCTCACTGTGGTAGAGCTGATGGAGATGAGAACGTCGAAGAAACGCACACGAGATGATGAGGTCGGAGGAGACAATTGCAATAAAAATTTTCTGTGAGCCTTCCTTTTTGTTTGTGTTTGCTAACCACTTGCCAGCCCTCGAATTGTCGTCCTTGTTGAGTCTTTAAGCACTAATAGAATGAGTGAATCTTAGCATGCCAGATATTTCGAACAATCACTTTGTGAGCTCCTCAATGTATCAGGGATACTCCGTCGAGACACCAGCACCATCTGTGGTGACTGTCATTTCGCCCCCTGCAACTACGAAACTCTACCACGGCTCACGTATCAACCTCGATATTCGACCTCGTCTGCGCCCTGTGCTTTGCAAAAGGAAGCGTACAGTGGAACATAATGCCCCAGACACCCAGACACAGATTCCGCATATTTGCTCCGCCTCGGAGCCAACACCCAAATCCACACTTTCACGACCTCCACCTCTCCACCACCCTGAAAACGCCCAGCAAAAACGGCAGCATACAGATAAGTCCACTCCCACACCGATCCTAACGCCTTGCCACATCTGCTACCGTCGTCCCACCATGCGCTTCCAGTTAGACGCTTATGCCGATTGCGAGCTTTGTGGGAAGAGAACATGCTATATTTGTCTTCGGGAATGTGATGGACCGGATTGTCGTACGAGCATTATGGATACTTCAAGCAATGATAATTCATGTGGGCGGGGTGCTCTCGGTCGAAAAATGTGTTCCTGGTGTGCTGTGGAAGGGGTGACGGACTCTGGAGACGACGTTGTATGGTGCGTTTATTGCATTCAACATGGAGAAGCGGCGTGTCAAGACGATGCATGGATGGGTGGTTAGAACTTTGAATGGTTCGCCAAAGCGCCGGACATGAATTAGCCTGTGCACAAAGCGGTATTGAGGGGGATTGTTGGCTAGTTATGAGATGGGACACAATGCTGTGATACCAAAGGGATACCTCCTTTCCATTTGCGGCTTTTTTTTTTGGCATACTTATCCGGGTTGCTCGCTGGGTTTCTTTTGGGATATTGGAGCAAGGCTTTGTGAAAATGGGCGTTCTAGCGATTTGAGATTTGGCTACTTTCATATCTAGGCACGATAGCATGTATCGTTCATGATACCATCTTCTCCGTCTCAATTGAATTATATTACTCCGTACAAATTGCCTGAATTATGCTCTAATACAATTTAGAATCGCAACCACAAACGACGTGATATTCGTCTTACGGACTATATTTCAACTAGGCGCCCGTAGACATGTGGAAAGAGCAAAACATTCTAGCATACATATTGAGTAAGAAAAGACGTTATATATCGATTGAGCACTAACGCGAGTTCACCGCCCGAACCTAAACTCGGCCTTTGCAAATCTCCACAGACCCTGCAGAAACCGTTGATATTCCACAGCCTCCCCGCCATCACCCATAATGCTGCTACTATTATCTCCGGTGCAGAATATCTCCGTCAGCCGAATTTGCCACGGTGGATACCCGTCTAATCTAACATATGGACCAAAGATAAGTAACAAATCCGGCTCTGCTTTCATGACGGGACCAGTGTCTGATGATGGGCCCCGTTCCACGGTGGTCTCATCTGTATCGCTGGACTCGATATCTGCGCCTTCAGGGGGCGGAGAAGTGGGTGTAGTCATCATGTCTGAGAGCTCGGCATCGATTAGCTTCGTGCTGATGTCCTGTGGTGAGATTTTGCCGTTTTGGGCCATTTCTGCGAGGGTCTTGGTAAGGTCGACGAGGGTTTCGCGGCCATCGGTGGAGGAGAGGAGGAGGACGGTTATGCTGTCGGGATTGGTTTTTGGCGGTTGAGGTGTTGGGTGAGGAGCGTATAGCGGGTGGTGGGGAGCGAAGAGTCGGAGCGTCGGTTGCTGAGGTAAAGGGCCGTAGTAGGAGGAAAACTTGGTGGTTATGGCTTTATGGAGGGCGGGAATGTAAGATTTTAATGCGCCTGTTGCTCTGATAGTTAGTTGACCTAAAGTACTTTCTTGTTTTATTATCTGGGAGGTATAGGAGCATCCGTACCAGTTTTCTCATACACACTCAGCATCGGAATCCCAACGCAACTAGTCCAAGCCACCAGCTCAGCAACCTCATCCATCAGTATCTCCAGTCCCTCTTCATCTTTTCTCATTGTCAATATTGCGCTTAAATGCTCCGGCAACCTCTCCAGATCCCGGACATCCTTTCGAATTAACTCCGGCGTGCGGTGGTGATAATAACAAATTGCTAGTATCCTGTCCACCACGGCATGGTAACTTTGTCGCAAACGAATATAGATGCTAAAGAAGATCTGTATAAGGAAATATACTAGGAAATAGAGCTTGTTTTTGAGAAAGGTGCGGATAGGCTTAGGTCTGGTCTTGCGGCGAGTCAAGCTGATTCGGGGCTCTGGGAGATATGGCTGTATGAGCCGCTCACGCTCAGCGGGGGAAACCTGGGAAAGTTGAGTTCGAGGATCGGGCCGTGGCGGCCCTGGATCTTTGAAGATAGCCATCGAGATAGGAGCTGAAGAGACACTGGTAGGCTGGTAAATGGCGTCCTATATGCCTAGTAGCCAAATGGCACGACCATGAGCGACTTGTCGCTTATCACCAGATTCGTATGAGATGATCCCGAATTCACATATAACCTAGTTCTACGTATCCGATAGACAAGTAGAACATACAAGAAAAGGGCAGGTTGTGGCTCAGCTATCAACTTACGAAGAAAAAAGTTATACGTGTTTGGATGATATTTTTGCTGGGGTCAAAAGTGCGTCATCACCACCACCTTCGGCCCATGGAGCTACAATAACAACCAAGCCCCTGAGCAGATGTCACTTTGGACTAAGAGCAACAAACCCTCTTGGAAAATTCACTGAACTGTACGGAGTTTATACATACTACATATATCCACGCGATGTTGACCTGGGTTCAAAATATTGCGTTCTGCTAAGAGTTCCTAGGAGCTACAGAAAAGTAACTACAACTAGAGCAAGCCAGTTGCACTAATAGTACACAGCTTGAGAGAAGCCATCCGCCAACAGAAACCGCTGAGGGATCGTGCGTGGCAATAGCGGCCTCCTCCAGTGAGAGTCAAAACACAACTTGAAGCAACGCTCCATATGGCTACGACACTTGCGATTATGTATTTATTCCATGCGCCAACCTTGCACACTTAGAACCATGACAGCAACAAACTGGAGACTAAAAATAGCAAAACGTCAAATGCAATGGTGATGTGCCTTTTCTTAGCTTCTATATTGCTTCACAACCCCCTAATGTCTATATTCACCGTTGCCTGCTGTTACCATGCCGGACACTACCCTTAATTCCCAACCCTCCCGCCCAACAACACGCCGATCCATTTTCGACAAAGGGCCGACATTCACCCTCGAAACCTTCTCGAATCGCGATTTCATTGTGAAAGACTTTATCGAGTGCCTCTCCGACAGCGCCGTCTCCTCTAGCCAACGTCGGTCTGGTGCCCTTGGGAACCACGCTTTCGACCCTAAGCCACTGATTCGCACCTTCGAACACGCTCAACGCCGTTTAGTCGAGCTATCTGGAGACCTCGAACTCCGGGAAAATGAACTCTCCGCAGCTGTCCGGAGAGCAGGAGCTCAACACTCGCAGAATGTAACAACGTTGGGTCGCAAACTCAACCAGGCGATCGAGTCTTTCCAAAAATTAGACATATCGCTCAATGGCCCGCGCAACGTTGGTGGCGAACTATCTGGGAGTGGAAATGTTGCAATCGAAACCGGTCGGAAGTTAGAAGAGCTCGATCGCCAGAGGCGTCGAGCGCTGGACGCGCATTTCCTTATTGAATGCTGGGATGAAGTTAGTAATAGAGGCGAGGTGACGCTCCTGGAAAGTATGAGAAGAACGGGAGGCGGGGAAGGGATGGTTAGGTCGGCGCATATTGCTCGACAATTATTGCGAATCAGCCAAAGGCTGGATCCTTTGAGCTGGAATGAGACGAACGGGAACGGGGAGATTCGGTCCAATGGCCAGAAGAGAGGAAATACGAGAGAGCTTATTGAGAAGTTCTCAGAAACGCTGGAAAAAGATCTCTTAAAGCAATTCGATGATTTCTACCGGAGAGCTAATTTCGATGGGATGAGAGAGTGTGCAAAAGTACTGCATGATTTCAATGGCGGTGCCAGCGTTATCGGCCTCTTCGTCAATCAGCACCAGTTCTTCATTGACCGCAGCCAGCTGATCACGGATGAAGCTGTTGGTGACCCGGAGGTATGGGAGAAACTAGCAGACCCTGACGCTGAACCGCCAGGCGTGGAGCCTAGTCTCCAATCCCTGGTAGATGAAGTGAAAGTGGTTGTACAAGAAGAATCGGCCATCATTAAACGAATATTTCCGTTCTATGAACAGGTTCTTGGAACGTTTGTACAGAGAGTGTTCCAGCAATCTATACAACAACAGCTCGAGCTGGTACTAGACAAAGCTAATACCGTTTCTTCATTGGCATTTTTGAGATCTCTTCAAACAGCAAGAGCTTATATCAGCGGCTTAGTAGATGATTTGAAAGCCCATGGATTAACAGAACATCCAGACACGATCTCGTCTCAAACAGCCACGGTTCTAGACCAGCAACTTGAAGACCTTTTTATCCCATATCTCGCAGGATATATTGAACGAGAAAAGGGGAATTTGGAAGAGCAGTACACTTCACTCCTATTCAAGTTTGCCACCTTTCATGCCCGCCGCAAAAAGACTCCAGCTACGTTTATATCCTCGCTCGCAAAATCCGGCAGCGAATTACTTGCGTCTGCTAGAGACGCGTACATAAATCGACTCGATTCTTCCGACTTTACGCCTACTCAGAGAAAAATGTTGCTTCGCGTTGCTGGACTAAAGGATACCGATGATCAAAAGCAAAATGAGATTGAGCTTACGGACGAAGACGGCCAATTAAGCGTTGAATTTGCGAAACGGATGCTAAGATGGCTTGCGGAAAGCGTTGGGCGTGGATTAGAATTAAATGTAGGGAGCGAAACCCCTAAGGACGTTTCCGCTTTGCTAAATATGCTGCTCTCTGTGATGGCCGAGGGTTACGTCGAGATGGCGTTGGATGCATCTCTTGAGTCTGCAACTGCCCAAGAATCTGTAAAATCCGAGCCAGAATTTGGCTATTTAGCCACTTTGCGGACGGCGGTTAGCATAACGCATTTGATGATGACTTGTATTAACACAGTTTTAACTCCGTTGGCTGTATCGAATATTACGATCCGGAGAGACATGGAGAAGAAGACCAATTTTGCGACGAACCGAATTGAGGAAAAGGTTAACGCGATAGAACAGAAGACCGTTGATGTTGTTCTTACGTGGGTTGCACGTGTACTTTCAGGGCAAAAGAAGAATGATTTCCGGCCTAAAGAAGGCGTGACAGAAACTGGTGCAGGATGGTTAGAAATGCTCCAGACTCCAGTGTGTAAACACCTATTGAGACACCGATACCCTGAAGGATCTTTATGCTGACATCGTAATCACTAGACATGCGCGTCTATCTCAGGCTTCTTGACCCGACTTCATAGCATTGCTCTCGTGTCCCTGCCAAGCAGTGGTTTCAACGTCAAAACTTTTCTGACAGAAATCGCGTTGGGAACCCGTGCGCTGTTTTTAGATCACTTCAAGAAATTCCCTGTGAACGGTCCAGGTGGTCTCATGGTAACCAAGGACATGACGCGATATACAGAGCTCCTCCGATCTTGGGAAATCGATGAAGGAGTCAAGGGGATCGGTGGAGCTCTTGATGTCCTACTGGAAGTGGGTAGTCTTTTTGTTGTTGGGCCTGAAGCGCTGAGAGAGAGAATTCGCGCGGGCACTACTGGCGGCTCAGGTGGGGGAGGTGGAAGCGGCACGAGTAGTTCCCAGAGCATGTCAAATACTGCTCTAAGCGTCCAAGAAGTCCGTGCTTATGTACTACGCCGCGAGGACTCAGGAACTGTTGGAATGCAAAGCGTTCTCAATGCTCTTTGAAGACGGGATAAGTGATCCTTGCATCTTGTTGATAACTGATAATATAAACCCAGGCCCTTGCACATTACCTTTGCTGCAACACCTCGACTGACCGCAGTATTGCTTTCCACACTTGTTATGAATGTTGTTCATCTTTTGTTGAGGACCTATAGTTCTTTCATTCCAGTCGTACATATTTTCGATGGCTTCAACTGAATTGTGAGATACAGGCGCCAACTGTTTGTATGCTATTAAATACGATGACCTCGATGAATCGCCATGTTTATCACCATTTTAGCGATTCTGCTAAACCCACTACGCGTTGCATTATATCCAAAATCAAAGCTGTGCTCCCGCTAATATGGCGTCAGGCACATTAGAAGTGTTCGTTGAGCTTCCGGGTATATTTTACAAACTCCAGATACCTCACAATGAACTGAATTGGTAATCGTTTATCTTATTTCAGGGAAGCTCTTCTCTATTAAACGTTCCAACCATTAATCATGATGTAACCAAGTCCGATGACGTCACCGTATTCCATCACATTTGATGGCATCAACGGGGCTTGATGGACGACTTGTGGAGAACTATTGAGCAGCTAATTCAACCAAAAATCAAGTCAGGACTTAAATAGGAACGAAAAGGAAACTAGATTTTGGCGTTGGATATTCAATCCAAATTTTGATCCAAAGTACCAGCCACTGCTTCCCAACAATGGCTACTAAAATAATGAACTCCAACAAGAGTCTCGATTTCGACACCGCGGTCAAGAACTGCACAGTGACGCAACTTCGCCCACCTGCAACTGAACTTGAACATGTCCTCCCCAAGCCGAATGTCCCCCGCGCCAATCTCGCAGTGTCGCGAGAATCTCCACGAGGAACAGAAGAGAATTGGCGAAAATATAAAGACTACGTATAGTACCTCCTCCAGTGATTCAGCGGGTTACAACTTATCAATTGAACGTGGCAAGAACGCAAATGCTGATTGATTTTTTTTTTTTCACTTTTCATATTCACTAGACAACCCTGCAGCAGCATATCTTGTTTTGGGACCGAGACGGAGATGGCCAGGTCACCCCCTGGGATACGTATGTTGGATTTCGCGACCTGGGATTCAATATGCTGTTCAGTCTCATCGCGGTCATTATCATTAATTTCAATTTCTCCTATCCGACAAGGTTAGCATACTCGTGGTTTCCTGATCCCTTTTTCAGGGTATACGTCAGCAGCATTCATAAAGCGAAGGTCAGTTATGAGCGGAGGCTTGGAAGCGCGGACTTGCGAGGAGGCTTATTGACTAAAGATATAGCACGGGTCTGACAGCGGGGTTTTCGATACGGAAGGACGCTTCAATCCCCAGATGTTTGAGAATATCTTTTCTTACCATGGTAGATCTGGAGATGGGACATTGAGCCTGACTGAGCTGTTCGATATGATGCATGCACGGAGATGTGCAGCAGATCCATTTGGGGTATGACCAAAACCGCTTCTTGATTCTTTTTGAAAGACTTTACAATAGCTGACGTTTCCAATTCAAAGTGGGGGGCCGCGTTGTTTGAATGGGGAACGACGTGGCTACTCATTCAAAGAGACGGAAAGGTTTACAAAGAAGATTTGCGCCAGGTGTACGATGTAGGCAGAGCCCTGTACCTTGTACCATATTCGTGGAAGCTAAGCAATCGTTTGGAGTTGTAGGGATCACTATTTTGGGAAATTCGCGAGCGCCGGATGAAGGGAGGCTGGAAACAGGGCTTTGGACTTGGTGGTGATGGGTTTATTGGCGGTAATAAGATCTCTTTATAGAATGATGAGTCCCTGCTATGAGATAGTTGATAGGTACTACTAACATGAGGTAGTGCTATATTGAATGAGCAGTAAAGGTGGAAAGTATCTTTCTCTAACATCCTTTTAATACGGAGGTCGCCGCCAAAAGTGTTCATCCCCCCAAAGTTACAAGGGTGTATTATATACAACGCCTGTCAATCACCCATAGTTAACAGACAATCCAAAATTCACCTCTTCTGCTACACAAAAGAGAGGCAATGGGCAATGGGAAGGCCATTCTGGCTATGTAGTATTCATTATGTGTAGTTTGGTTGATGTTGAATCTTGAGGGATATGGGAAGCTACATAATATAGAAGCTGGAGTGGAACAACTAATATCCATACATGGCAGGCTATCAATATCAACATAAGGAGCTTTGAAGCTTTGAAGATGGGAGTAGCTTCTAAAAGGAACCCCCATTTCAGCTCAATTACCAGTTCATTACAGTGTATGTGGCCGTACAGATTATGACTAGTTTAACTTCACACTTTTGGTGGTGATCTCCATAGAACAATGAGTTACTATATATAAGCATCACTAACCAACTACCATTGATGATAGGTTTCTACTCCAAACGAAATTTATTCTTGATTCTACACTACGCTCTAAGATCGTTTCAGAGAAACACAGCCATCCTCGCCAGGCCCGTCTAACCTGCTGTCATACCAATGACTTGTCATCCCGAAGACCCTAGTCATTGCCGTACGGTTCTCAGTCACTTGCCAGCGGAAATAATTCTGATAATTGGTTCATGGCTGGAAGTATCTGCAGACCCTGAGTTCTCTAACCCAAGCAGCATTCCGTTTCTATGATATCCTCAATTCACAACTCAAACGCCGCGCCCTCACTTATCGGCCACGCGGGTCTGAGATTTCTGTCCTTGAATGGGCTGCACGAGCTGGGCAAACTTCTCTATTACGAAATTTGCTAGAGGTTGGATCCGATTCTCTCGACCAATTATGCTTTCGTCGCTCCTTAGATGCCAGTGCTGAAATGGGTTACCTAGATGTTGTTAGGTTACTTTTGAGTCAAAGCACCAGGTTGTCGGCATCTAAAGATGAACAGTATGCTCTCTATCTGGCTATTTTCAATAACCATCTTCGACTGACCCGGTACTTGCATCGTGCCGGGGGCTGACATTCAAGAATCTTCTCTATGCCCTCTTCATAAAGTTCTGAGACAGGGGCATTTGAAAGTTGCCCAATCTCTTCTGGAAATTGGGGTGGACGTCACGAGGAGAGATAATAGCTACGTAACGCCACTGCATCTTGCTGCTGGCCGGGGTTGTGAGAGGATCGTCCAGCTCCTCAGTATTTTCACAATGTTCCTATTCCCTTTAGAGCAAGCATGGTGTAGCGGTGTCCATCCATTCGCATCCACCTCGTTGGCATTCGCTCCTGATTCGATAAGTAAGTGAACGATATCCTCGCGGCCCCTTTTAATTGCATCATGGAGTAACGAGAAACCGTTATGACTTTTCAGATCAAAATCGTGGTTAAGGAATAATGCAACCACTGAATACTGGCCAGTGTCCATGGCAATATCTAGCGCCGTGAGATCGTTAACTTGCAACGACATATCTTCTCCAACGTTGAGGAAGGCCTCTACTAAATCGTTGCGACCTTGTCTCACTAGTCTGTGCAAACTAAGGAATGGAGGGCCCTTAGGAACTCCCACGGTATCACCCTTCTTGAGCAAAGCATCAAGAATATGCACATAGCCATAGTTTGCAGCGTAGTGCAAGGCAGGCCAACCATGCTCATCCTTAAGCGTAAAATCCGTCGCGTCTAGAAGCAATTGGAAACTACTAAAGTTATTCCCCTTCACTGCGCATAGTAGCGGGGTACAACCCGACCTGTCACGCGCGTTTGGAACAGCATCCGAAGCGAGGAGTAGCTTGATAGCATCCTCACCATAATCAACTGCTTGATGAAGTGGCGTCCTCCTGCAAGTCCTTCCCTCAAGGTTAACATCAGCGCCCATTTTGATCAATTTTTGTGCCATTAACGCCGGGGCAGTTCCCAACCTCCCATCTTCCCACGGATGCTCAGACGACACAAAAGACGGAGAGATTGTCGACTTTGTTGTCAGAGAATATGAGGCGAACCAAGATCGTTAATTTATCTCAGCAGGGTTTCCTAACGACATGCTATTTTTATGGAACTTGAATGACGGATGCGAGTGAAAATACGCCTTGTTCTTTTGTTTTACCATATAGCTTGCTCATCTCAGTATGGTGCTTGCACGCCCCAGATGTCATCAGTACGCAACTATTGGCGCATTAGGAAGAACTCTTACTACCTCCGATGGGATATTACTGGTTCTTTAGCACAATCCGAATACCCATTCTACTTCTGGGAAAACTTTCATCTTTGTTTCTTAACTTTTTAATTCACGTTTTCTATTTCGTTTGCTAGTCATTATTTGAAAATAGTTTCGGATTCCCTTCCCACATCGCATACATTCTTCCACGAGATATTTCTTAATCCCCTGGGAACCGAGAGTCCTTCCACCGTCCAACTCGCAATCGCCAACTCAAACACCCACGCAAGAATTGTTTTTCCCCAATGTGTCTGTCTTCCCCACACCGCCTCCTCCATCACCGTCCCCACTCCGTTCAGCAAAAAGAATGCAGATATGCGCAGCAGAGCGTCCAAGGGCAGTAACGGCGTTAGGGCGTACACATGGAAAAGGCCCATGAGCATGAAAGATGCAATTATTCCTATTGCGCGTGCAAAAGCAGCGGGGACGCCGTATCTAATTGGAAGGTTACGGCGAAGCGGACTATAAGCGAGCGAGTGACAAGGACTAGCGAACGCGCTGTGCCAGGTCTCACTCCAGAAGGAGCTAAGCGATGTTGCGGTGTATACTGGGCCGAAAAGAGGCGGGCTGGTACGATACCGGAGCACCAGTTGCATGGATTCCCAGAGTATGTAGATTGCCAAAAGGATCTGAACAGCGAGAACAGTAGGGTTGGATTGTAGGAAGAGCGTTTGAAGGACGGTAAAAAGGAGAATGTGGAGGACAAGATTGGTCGGTTCGGAAAAGTTGGGTTTGGGAAGCTTCTTTCTGAGAATCGACTTGTGATTAGAAGAGTTTCTTGATTTTAATTTCGATTTCGATTTTGATTCTGCTTTTGTGATTTCTAACATGGACGGTGCGGGCGCGGTGCGAATATGGTTCGGGGAGAAAGATTCATAGCGCAGTTCGGTAAGATAGAGCAAGGCGATGGTTGCGTCGGAAGGTTTGCTATCGGATGCATATTTTGGGGGAGAGTATCTGCGCGCGTAGAAATCCATAGCTTTCATGATCCCAATGGCCACTACATCGAACGGTCATCAGCACGACGCAAGACGCACGACGAACGCTAGTAATGTCTTTCTAGACGAACGAGGCGCAATGGAGAGGGCAGGCGTGAAAGCGTTCCGGTCTTTACATAAGAGATATCATACATGCATCAACATAGAAAGGTGCAGCACACATAAAGCTGCGTTCCCTGTATCAACATTTAAGGAGATTTCCAATCCTCACCGCAAAATAGCTGTAAACTCCTGATCGCGCTGCACGACAGCACGGTGATTATACTGTTTCCCATGAACCCAACCATGGCCAAAACGCTCAAGCTTTCAAACAGTCTGACATGCTTCTTCACCAAAGCGTATAGAGCAAAGTATAGGAGCAAGGTGGGTACGGTGAGAGAAACAATGCCCCGGAGGAGATTGTGGGCGATTTCAGCCAGAGTTTCTCGGGCATCTGGCGAGAGATTGGCCACTGGACACAGCAAAGGATTAAGCAAAGACTCGAAGCGCATAGCTTTCTTTCTTTCTTTTCGTAATTGCAAAACTGCAAGAGTGGTAAGTAAGTATATACACACGATACTTTCGCTGCTGTTTTGCTGCTATTGTACAGTACATGCGAGCCTAGTGAAAGTGATTCCTTTCGTATCAAGAAAAATTTCCTTCACTTTCGGCCTCTTGGAAGGAATTGAGCTCACACACATACACACACACTCTCTCTCCCCCCCTCTCTCTCTCTTTTGGTGCGCACAAGTTTGTAATTTCCTACAGCGCGAATCCAGCACAAGTGCAGGGACAACTGACCAGAGAATATTTTCCACTGATCAAAACGATAGTGTTGTCATTGTCGATCGCAAGTACGATGGGGAGCCGTCGAGGTCCACTGACATGGTCGGCTTTTTTTTCCTTGTTCTTCCTTTTTGCTCATCTGCTGTAAAAGCAGCTACTCTATCGAAGGGTGTTCGTCACAATATAAATGCACGGCATGTCGAGTATATAGTTAGCCAAAGAGAAAGAAAATAAGAAAAAATAAAGAATTGCAAGGAAAGTTCGAAAAGAAGCTTCTCTTTTTTATTCTTTATTTTTTCTTTTGTCGCAAAAGTTGCCAGGTTGGCAGGATAGTTTCTGGTTTATATTTAATTTAATTCCTCTCTCGATCAAAAAAGATCAACCAGAGAGACCGAATGCTGCAATGGATCCCGACGCACTTGACCAGCAAATCATAATCAATTCAATTTGCGCCGTTTCTTTCTTTTCTTTGCTTTTTTTTCCCTCTTTCAATATGGGGGAATTGCTTTCCGGCCTGATGCGAGCCGGATGGTACCGGAGACTTCATGGAATCATGTCCTGCAGAGTCGAAAAAAAAGGGAAGAAAAATATCCTTAACTCGATCAATCCCTGCATGCGGTTTATTGGGTTCTTGGTCGATCAAAAGCTAACTTGGTTAACTAACTCGACAACTGTAGGCCACAAGAGAGGAGTTTGAGTATGGGGAAGACGTGGAGAAGTGTAAGTTAGTCTGGGGGGTTTTGTTGTGGAGAGAGAGGGATGGAGATGCTTTTCTTTCTTTCTCCTTTTTCATCATTGTTTTCTTTTTTTGTGTGCAATAAATCTTGAATCTTATGCTGAAAGGCTGGTTCTTTGGCTTGGTTGACTGAATCTTATAATCGTCATCAGGGGCTTTAAAAGACGCCGATATGACAGCAAGATTGGAAGGCTCGCCAATCCCTGAATGACCAAGCCAGCCAGACCCTTGAGACCCATGCCGCATTGCGTGCCGAGGAGAAATAACAGCAGAACCTTAACCCTGGTCAATGCGGTGATGCTTCATGTGAGAAACTGCAAATGTCACCTTGTGCACGGGCCTAACTAACTAATGGGTAACAGCCCAGGAGCAGATTGTTTCTAACCATTGATTCCGCATAGTCAGGAATCAAACGGCAGGGAAACTACTTAACAAGAGATGTTCAACGGGTGTCAAAGCTTTGGAAATGTCTGGCGAAAGGGCATCAACCTTTCCGCCGAGAATAGTGCTGGGATCCAACCATCCTGGTCGCTCAGGGCCATATTTGGCTGTTTTACTCTCATAGGTGCGTAACCTCTGAACAAGCCCTTCGGAGTGCTTGTAGCCAGTTGACTACCTAATGTATGCATAATCATTTCATCTACCACAGATTCTATTTTTCAAGCTTGTTTTGCGTTTTAACTTGGGGTCTTTAGCGGAAAGATAAGACAGGTATACAAAGATCAAAAAATGCTTTCGGACACCACAAACAACATTGTCAGGCAGAAGCAACATGTAGGTTCTGATCCATCTGGCAGGAGGATGAGGATGATGAGAAGGAGCAACAAGCACAATCCAGATTTTTAGATGGATGTACTCTTTAGTTTCTCCCCAAGTTCGTCCACAATCTTATCAATATCCTGAGCGACCTTCTCGTTCTCAGCCTGCTCTGCTTCCTCCACAACTTTCTCCGCTTTCTTCTCCACTTCCTCTGCTTCACTCTCTTCTTCTTCCTCTTCTTCCTCGCTCTCTTCCTCCAATTCATCAAGTTCATCTAAGCCCCAAGCCTCTTCATCATCGTCTTCTTTGCCGTTTGCTTCTTTCCGCTCGTCGAGAAGCTCTCGCAATTCCACAATGCTCTCATCGTCTTCATCAAATTTATTTCCATTCAACTCCACGCGTCTCAGAAGAGGGAGCGCATTTTTCGCAGCATGGAGCAAGATTTTTAATCCAGCGGCATTAATATCATTATACGACAGCTTAAGAACTTCAACTTTTTTGTTATTTCCCTTTGCGATCGCGTTACCAACTTTAATCCAGCCCCGGCCTTTGAGGTAGCAGTCCCCTAAAGCAAGCTCATGAATGGATGGCCAGCCGGTCACTGCATCTGCAAGTATCCGCGCGCCAGTAACTGTGAAGGTATTGTCCTGCAAATCAAGTATCTCCAACTCAGGCGCATGTCGCAGACCGCTATCCAACAACAGCGAGATTCCATCCTGGCGGATACCATTTTGCACCATTTTCACAGTCCTGAGGCCTTTACCGTTGTCCTTTATCGCACGGGCCCACGCAGCCATACTGCCACTTTCGAGTCTGTTGCGACCGCATACGATCGTTTCGAGTAAGGGAACTTCATATCCAAGGTCTGGGTTCGATCGCGCTTTGGCCTTTCGGGCACATAGCTCTGTCAACGCATCTGCAATGAGGGTTCCTGCCTTTGGACCCAGTCCATTGTTGTTCAACAGTAAATGGCGCAAAGGGACATGGGCTTGCAAAAACTCGACGAGGGGCGCCTGTGTGTTGAGCCCGAAGGCGTTGTCGCTAAGATCGACAGTTTGCAAAGTGTGAACTTCCAGCAGGGCGTTTAATAGGAAGGAGAGGGCTTGTGGGATTTCGGAAAGGAGGCGCGAGGTGAAGATGTCCGCTAGATTTGCGGTGTGAAGTTTCTTTTGCGTTCGGAGTGCTTTGCCGAGGAGTTCGCAGGCTGGAACGCCATAGGTGTTTCCTCCAAGGTGGATTTCGGTGATGGTATTGTCGCTATCGAAGAGGGGTTTGATGTGAGGTTCTAAATCGGCAGCAGAGTCGAATCTCAACCCCTTGTCTTGGATCGAGAAGATGGTGGATGGAGGGGCCATTGCGGGGTAGATAGGAGGAGCGTCTTATGACAGAGAAGAGGAATGTTGCGCCTTGACAACAGGAAATTTCGAAAGTTAAGGAATAAGTGGGCAATGAATGGGATTTCACCCAGAAAGAATGGAAGGGTTGTATTATCTTGAAGTTGTAGGAATTTTTGGAGGCAAAAAGACCTGAGTACTTTGTGTATTTAGGTCGCTCACAAGCCCATAAATTTTCCCACCCAAAGGTTCTGGATCCCACGCTAACCAAGAAGCCTGCGAGTCCCGCTGTGTCCTTGACCGCTTGAAATAGATGTAGGTGCAATAAATAGTAAAAAGTCAGTGTGGCGTCGGAATAGAGGTATTAGATTTTGTCTACGAAAATTGAATTAAATCCTCATAGGGAAAAAAGCAGAACTACAAACATCGAGCGAGCTGCCAAAAAATCCAGGCACAAAAAGCAGGGCTTGGAGCCTCATCAAGTCGACCTTGGTGCAACGGAGATTTAATAATACGCCCCGAAATAGGCTGCCAGATCTTACGTAATAGTCGATCAACGTCACTCGGTTTCTCACTTTCTTCTACTTGTACGCATCTTCCATCCTTCAGGATAAGCTGAAATGGTTACAATATCACAAATCTGTTATATCCCTTGTCAAAGCATACAAGATTAATCCCTAGCATGATGTCTAAAAAAGAACAGAGCTTTCAAGATTCCGTGCCTGCACTAGCATCATTCCCGTCAAGCGAGATGATGATAATATCGTGTCGAGAGAAGCCATCAAACCTATGTGCCACTCGACCAAAAGAGAACGTCCTCTAGTGGTGAGCCCACTAGATGTTATGTACAAACTGCAATAAATGGACTCCCATAATGCTTTCTGAAGTTGTAACAAAAGTATTCGAAAACACCTACGTTTCAGAAGTTGTTGCAAATAAAGCTATAGCCAATGCTATATGCCGTTCAATTTTTCGTTATTTTTCATCGTGAGCTACCTTTGCTGATGATGGTTTTCAACGTCTAGTAACAAATATTTATTTTGTCAGTGCCCGTAGTCAGTCAATGTCATGGGATCAAGGACACCGCATATGAGAGCTGGAATGGGATGGGGTCGAACCAAATATTCTACCTGAATTTCAAGACCTACCCAACCTGGCTCTTAAAAACACTCCGCCTCCGAACATCCATCTAGAATCGACATCAACAAAAATATCCCATCGGGCCGGATGAATTTTGGCACAGTCGGTTTTATCGGCGTTCTCGATAACTTAGGCCCTCGATGATATGTCATCATTACTGCCGGCCCATGTTATAGATGATGCACATTATATTCACGTTCAGGACAACACTAATAGCAAATGTTATCTCATACAGACAGTACCAAAATTTACACGGATGCTTGGAACGCCCCAATTTAGACAACAAACGTCTAACAGCCACAAACCAGTCTTTCTCAATTAAATACGCTTGTTGGAAACAACTGGTATTCCGAGCGACTGCCTGCAATTCTCATTTTTTTTGGTAGACTGCAATCGGTTCCATTGTGGCGACCTAACTTGGGAGCTCCAGGGTGCAGAATAAGTCTGCCTCAAGTGATTGGGATGATTCCATACAGATTGAAAACAGAGAAAGAGAACAATTTGTCGTTGCCTCAGAACCACAGTGAATTCCCAGAGGCACCACTATACCGTCATCCGTGGCCCTGACTAAGTTGCCTGAGTCTCCATCGGACGCAAAGGCTTCGTCAAGTCCACTCCAGTGAATCCTAAGAACATACGTTGACGGTTCTTTCTCCTCGTACGTTATCTCAGCCAGTTTGCCACTCGTGGGTCCTGTCGCTGCGCGGTACTTTCATACAGTGAGACCGAAAACCTTGTTGCTGACCAGCTCTATAAGTTTAAGCATATCACCGAATTTCGGATAAAGCAGCACCGTATCGGGTTCCTGTGTGATTACGGGGCTTTCGTTAAATTGTGATTGTATTATTAATCTTCATGTCTATGGAATACAACTAT
This sequence comes from Amauroascus verrucosus, assembly GCA_001430935.1. Lineage (NCBI taxonomy): Eukaryota > Fungi > Ascomycota > Eurotiomycetes > Onygenales > Onygenaceae > Amauroascus > Amauroascus verrucosus. The sequence goes on from LJPJ01001074.1 coordinate 28,598, forward strand.
TTATATTCAAGTTACTTGTACTTTTTTCGACAGATGCACTGTGTATGAATTGTAGACACTATGCTAAATCTAAATTCACACATCGTGGACGTAGTGGAGGATGTGTGGTTTTAAATGCTGTATACTTGGGGTATCTCCTTGTCCTTATTTCCTATAATGATAACCCATTTTCATAGCTAAAATTCCGAGTGTCCCGGCGAAAGAGCTGACTTTAGACTTGGAAGTCAAACTTATGTACATACATAATAAAACACACTCTAGAAGCAAAGTTATCAGGTGTATAGGAGAGATGGTCAATTCCACTCTTAGTAGGCAGTGAAGAGAACTGTTATAGAGTACATCCGATCCTTAGAAGAATTCTATCCCTGATTGGCCTTTCCATGAAACCAGCAATGGTAGTTGTACATCCTTTCCAGAACGCCGTATAAACATGCATGCCACACTAACCAAACACCTTTTAACACAAAATTTCTCCGAGTCTAAAAGATGTCATTGTTTATGGCGTCTAGACTTTGAAACCGTAGCCGGCCATGCAGCTTCGATACTGGTCAATCACAGATTTGCACTCCGCCTCGGCGGGGTTATCCGATTTCGAAAATAACATGCAATCGTCGCGAGCAGTCTTCTCGGGTTTGCAAACGCAGCAAGGCTAGAAAAAAAAAAGGCCATGTTAGAGAGGACACAGGAGATTTGGCCAGATAATTACACACCTTTGGCTTTTCGGTCGCGGATGAGGATGATTTTAGGGAAGCATTGGCCGTTTCAGGAGAGATCGAAGCTAGAAAGGAGCAGTTAGTTTCCGGTTTGCGGATGTTTGGCGGACGTCGGCAGTTCTAGTGCAGATTAGAAGGGTGCGTACAGGTTGAAACGGTAGATACTGTGGCCGACGACATTTTGTTTGAATAAGGGCTATCACTGGGCGTCGCTGGAGAATTGATGATAACAAAGAGAAGGGAAAATAGAAGATGTTTTCTAAATGAGTAACAAAAGCTGCGATAAGAATCGCAAACCTGTTGAATTGTTGGAAGCAAAGGTTACCTACCTAGTTACGTTGCTGAATAAGCAGGTTTATCGCCAATACCGCCTTTCGAACTCAAACATGAGACGTTATTATAGTAACTAACCCATAGTTAGTCCTTGGAGGAACTACACTTGACCAACTATGGATTTGGCAAGGGCAAGCATTTCTACCCTTTGCTTGAGTGCTAAACAATTAGCACGTCTTTGCCAATCTTGTTCTTGATTTTGCGCTTACAGAGTGCCAAAGCGCAGTTCCTAATTTCGGATCCAACGACCTACTTGATTTCTTTCCAGGCTTGCCGGTATCGTTGCAATATTAGCCAGTCCGACCCGTTTCCTCGACTTTTAAGCTTGTTGCTGCGTATAGAGCACTATATGGCCGTTTCTCCACATTCCGGCCCACCGCTAACAGCACCGTTGTTAACAGCTTCCCAGGAACCTTACGATATGCCACCTCGATTACAAGCTTTGACCTTCCATAAACCTCGGGTAATCCCGATATTAGGATTATTGACCTCGTCAAGTGACTCAAAGTGAACCGTTAAGTCGCATTACGATGCTGCCCGAAGGTTTCAAACACAAAGTGAGGAACCACTGTGTCGGGTAGCTTCGACGCCTTTCGAAGCAGGAGAAAAGGGAGGTTGCAGCCATCAAACTGTTCAACCCAGTTTACTTGGAAATGGCAATCAAAGGACTTTGTATCTTGATGTGGCGGGTTGACACTGAAACTACTGGTGATTCCTCTTCGGGGACACCATAAAAAAGCCGGATGGCTCACTTCGATGGTTGACGTGTCTTTCAGAAAATGGAGATAGGTGCTTCCGAAATACATAATAAAGAAAGGAAATAGTAGGCCCTCAAAAGCTATAGTTTCATTTTTTTATCTGAAATTTGAGGATGTGGAAACTCGTTGGCTTGGGTTGCGAATCGACTTTGTAGAATTAGCTTCATTGTGCACCACACATACATCAGACCAAATCCGGACATTCCAATGAGTACGTTCAGGACTACCCAGAGATCCGGCTTTGTTGGAGGAGCTGGGATAAAGGCTTCTAGGAGATGCCAAAGTATCATGGCAAAGTAACACCCTAGATGCATGAGTTTGGTCAGAATATGCAGGTTCGCGGTTGCGTCATGGTTCCGATAGAGATCCAGCGAAGTGGGTGGGAGTCCAAGGAGATATGCCCATAGTATCGTGATAACAAAGTACGGGACACGTAACTCTTCCCTCTTCAACAAAGGAAATAGTGTCCATGCTCCAAGCATGTTAGCCAAGCCTACCCAAGCCCGCAATTCTTTCCCTAGTCCATTGTCACCACAAAGGAGCAATGTCATTGGCAACAACGGTAGAAGCACGCTCTTCTCATGTACCTGAAATGAACAAAGGAAGAAGCCCCACGCGCTATTTGCCAGAGCAAGCAAAAGTTGCTCCGATCGCGGAGACCACCCGATAGTAATGCACGGTACCAGAATGCTAAGAATTGTTGCGCTGAGAGAAGCCTTCTGGAGCATAAGAGAGGAGAAGCGGGATAGTTTGTAAAATGTGTGAATAGCACACCAAAGATTTGCAACCTTGTCTTCAAACAGGCCACGAGAGAACGGAAATATGCGGTGGATGGATTGGCAAAGCTGAAGAATAGGGGCGTAAAGCCATGACGCCTCGCTTCGAGATATTGGCAATTTTTGCAAGAGAGGCGGCTGAGAAACAGGTAAGGGAATCCCACGGTATTTATCATAGATGGCTCCTGCAGTCAAAGGCCCGAACAGTAGAGCAAACGCACTTATCGTAACCAAACTAATACCGAACAATCTCCCCAGTCTAACCCGGGGAGATAAGCAAGAGCCTAGCATATAAGCAAATATTACCGGCGCATAGTAGAGTGCCATTTGTTTGAAACCGAGGGCGCCAACGAAAAATATACACGCCCAAAGCCGCCTTTTCGCTAATATGCTTTCTGAAGCGGCAACCACTAGCCCAAGCATCACAGTGTTGTATTGGAAATGGCCATGATCGATTAGTATTGTAGCCGGTTGCATCAGAATCGCGACGAGGGCGATCGATGCCACCCAAACATTCACTTTCTGCTCGCGGGAATACCTCCTAAGGAATATTACGACGGCAGGGATGTAGACAAGGTACTCAGAGACAATGACGGTTGCACGCATGTAAATTTTCATAAACGGGCTCTCGGTACCACGGGAGCTGTCGAGGGCGAACCAGGAGGGGTCAATCAACGACCCTCTACTCAAAGTCAACATTTAGCGCATGTATAAAAGCATAGAGATTTACTGTATCATACACTTTGCCCAGAAGCCAGCTATGATAAGCGGTCAACGGCGGATAATCCAAGCCCCACCAGTTAAGATCGTAGAAGTACCAGGAGGAAATAGGGAGATGGATTGTAAGTTCCATCCAATGGCGCTGGGCTTCGAAATCACCGTACATCGGCGGCATGGCACGGCCTAGGGAAGGTTAGCCCTTTAGGAACGAACTAGAATGCGGACTCCAGGAGGTAGGTAGAGTGAACCTGAGTATCCCCACAATCCTACCGCCCACCGGAACAGTCCGACCACCATGAGGATTATTGGGAGAATCAGCCATTGTGAAACACCTGCACGTGCTGGCCAAAAGAACGACACAAGAGGGAACGCCGGTAATGGTTGGTCAGTATTGGGGCCGATGATTAAGTAGACATTGGAACTCGAAGAACTGGTGACTAGCAACCGCCGCTTTTTACGTGGCCGGTGGGAAGAGGGGGTTGAGGGCCGAGAAGCTGTCATGGTAAGAAAATCAAGAAAATCCAATGACGTCCATGGAGAATGCAGTCGTTTGAATCGAATGAGCAGAGTTGAATTGACCAAGATCTTTCACAAATCTCAGGTTGGGCGGAGAGACTCATGCGGTTCTGGACGAGATTGAGCCAGGAACCGTCTTGTGTGGGGAGAAGAAGCTCCTGGGAAGCTCAAGGGAGCTAGTCCCAGTCAGGCTAGTCTCCGTGTTCGGTGAGCTTCGAAATTTTCTGCTCCACTCAATCTTCCTCTCTCTTTTTTTTTTCTTTCTTGCTCTCTTTCTTCCTCTTCTCTCATCCACCTGTTTTTGATTTCCATCTCAACATACTTTTCTTCTCTTCAAACTTCGAGGGCCTGTCCTCGACTATCAGCACTTGTTTATCAAGATTGATAGACTGGTTGATTAAAACCTGAAGGACCTGCAAATAGGACTCGAAATCGCCTTTTGCTCTAGACTTGTACGTATATTTTTCTTCCTGGGGGCTTTCTGGGGGCTTTTGAACACTGTGGGCTGAGGGCTGTGGGTTATTGCGATTCAATCTGTGGGACTTGTTCGTGGGTTCTATAGGCGGCGCAAGCATCAGTTGCCTGTCTCTCATCTGTGGACTTGAGACTCAAACCGTGGGCTTCTGAGGGCATCGTGACTTTCCGAGGGCATTGTGGCTTATTCTGAGGGGTTTCCTTTCCTTTTTTGATACAGGTTCCGTGGCTCTATTGTGGGCTCAAGCTGTGCGTGACGGATTAAAAGTCAGCACAATTGCAAATCGGGTGAAATTATACAGCCGCACTTGAAGTGGGATTTTCTGAACAAAGTTCAGCCAAACAAACTTCTACTCTCCGTAGCTACTCGTGTAAGTGCGATGAATACCGCTCATATCCTAACCTTCTGTCGAGATTCTAATTTGGATATCCTATTCAGCAATATGAAGGCTCCAAAGTCCAAGACCAAAGCTCCCAAAACCGAGGACAAAGTCCTTACCAAGGTTAAGAATGGGGGCGTGTCGAAGCCATCCGCCACTCCCAAATCCAAAAGCAAGGAAATTGCCAAGAAGGTCGCCTCTAAAGCCGAAAAGGAGTTGAAGAAGAGAAAGAAGAAGGCTCCCACCCCTTCGGAGTCTTCCGAATCTGATAGCGATGTGGAAATGGAAAGTACTAGCTCTAGTAGTGAAAGCGACAGCGACAATGACAGCGTTGCTGTGCCAAAGACCGCCACTCTGACAGGCAAGCCGTCCGAGTCCGAATCTGAATCCGATACGTCGGAAGATGAGACGCCTGCCAAGGTTGCAGAGAGCGAAAGTGAAAGCGACGAAGAAGCCGACTCTGAGGAGGAACAAAAGACCACTGCTAAAGCCAAGCCAAGTGAATCAGAGTCGGAATCTAGCTCTGAATCCGAATCCGAATCCGAGGCTGAACCCAAAACAGGTGATGTTAAAGTTGCAGCTAGCAAAGAAAGCGAGTCTGAGTCTGAGTCCGGGTCTGAATCTGATTCTTCCGATGAAGCTCCAGCCAAAGCTAAGAAGGCCACTAAGGGGGTTTGTATTTATAGTTTGATGTAATGGCTATTTGAGGTAACTGACTGTTTTATAGGAATCTGCCTCTGAAGCATCAGAGGAAGAGAGTGGCACTGAAGAATCCTCCGAAGAGTCCTCCAGTGAAGATGAAGAAGAGGCAGAGAAGCCTGCTAAATCTCAAAAGCGTAAAGCTGAAGCTGAGGAGACTCCAGCGACAAAGAAGGCCAAAAAGGACGTTACTAATGAGGCCTCCACTGAGAGTACCAACCTCTTTGTGGGTAATCTGTCATGGAACGTCGACGAAGAATGGCTCCGTTCTGAGTTCGAAAGTTTTGGCGAGCTTTCCGGAGTCCGCATTGTCACCGATCGCGATTCTGGGCGCTCTAGAGGGTAAATAATATAGTCCAAGGTTGTCTGTTTTTGATGCTAATTGTATTCCTATAGATTCGGCTATGTCGAATTCACTAACGCTGAAGATGCCTCCAAGGCCTTCGAGGCTAAGAAGGACGCTGATATCGATGGACGCACAATTAACCTTGATTTCGCCAATTCTCGCCAGAATGGTGGCGCCAGGGATCGTGCGCAGTCGCGTGCTAAGAGCTTTGGCGACCAGACTAGCCCTGAGAGTGATACCTTGTTCGTTGGGAATATCTCCTTCAACGCCGATGAGAACCTGGTCCAAGATATCTTCTCATCACATGGCTCTATCCTTGGCATCCGGTTACCCACCGACCCCGAGTCTGGACGTCCCAAGGGCTTCGGATACGTTCAATTCTCGTCAGTAGACGAAGCTCGTTCTGCACTTACTGCTCTCCAGGGTGGTGACCTTGCAGGCCGTCCCATGCGTTTGGACTTTAGCACCCCACGACAGAACTCTGGTGGTAGCTTTGGCGGCCGTGGCGGTGGCCGTGGTGGTGGTCGCGGAGGAAGAGGAGGTCCTCGAGGCGGAGGACGTGGCGGGCGGGGAGGCTCTACAAACCGCGGTGGATTTGGAGATTTCTCAGGAAAAAAGACCACTTTCTAAGCCGATCTATCTCCTGGGAATGTGAATCTGAAAAGCACTTGCAAGGTAATGTATAAGTATGAGTGAGTTGGGACATTAAAAGTGTTGTTATTTTTCTCCGTTTTGTCTAAATTGCGCAGATGCTAGTCATATTACAGTCGGAAATAATAATAGGAGAGTGCAATCATAAGGACGTATCATTCCTCCTCGACTTCCCCAGGTGACTTCAAGCCCTAACACTGTGCCCTAATATCGTCCTAATGTAGACTAGCCCCATGCAGGTGATCAAGCGGGGTAATGGACAGATCATGTGGCCGGCTCTCAACCAATCGATCTACCCGGTGATGAGCACACGCACCTCGGCCTCACTATCTCCACGATCACCCCCACGCACTCACTCTGACTTGCCTACGCCCTCCCAGGACGAAAAAACGGAGTTATATTTCCACGGCATGTAAACAGCTTATCCGCAGGTCCATTCATCGTTCCTCCGTGGTGATAAGACATCCAAGCCGTTTGACGTATGCATGGCTTCCGTCTTGACAACCCCTTGTCTCCCACCGAAGAAGGCCTTCTTTCTCTCCTCTACATTCCCTAGGCTTCCCCATTGCCTCAATGCCTGAAGACGTTGATCTTGAATTTGCGTCGACATCCTACCTATTCAAGCTCCCTTTATACTAATCATCTTCTATCTCGTGCGCCGATCACCTGATACTAGCATCATCAAGCACACTCTCCCGTTCCACTTCAGCATCGATCATTCTCGTCCGCGAAAGACAGCAGCAGATACCTTTCCCATCGTGATCTTTTCATTTCTATGGTCACCGTGGCTTCGCTTCTGAGCAAACACAGGCAGCTCCCAACTACCCTTACGTCACCTGCTACTTGCGCGTTTCCCAAGCGGATCCCTCGCTTGTCAGCCGCAAGCGGCGAAGTCAAGTCAACTGGAATGCTTCCGTACAAGGATCGCACGCTACTCTGAGAAGCCGGCCTCGGTTCCTTTGTTTTCTCTTTCTAGTCTTAGGGGGACATAGGTCTGCGCTCTCTCTCTTCCTCTCTCTGCTAAGTTGATCCGCTTTTCCTATCGGGCATCGCACCGGTCAAACTGTCAAGTTGTCTTGGCAAGATGGGCTTGATGCGTGGAGATGTGTTGGATTGTGGCTCTCGCGCTTCGAGAGGTGATGAAGCTGCATCACAGGAAAATAGCACAAGACCGGAGGTGACCTCCCCTGCCCAACAAGTTAGGTCTGAAGGTGAGTAGCCGACTATTTTCCGCCCTGATCGCCTCCCTGGCGATCCATAAAATCGTTGGGCCACCTTCTTGGTCCCTTGCATGCTGTTACACCCTCCATTCTCGGAACCTAAGCTCGTATATAACGTCTATTACTTCCCCTGACCTTTATAAGATGTACTCATATAGTTATTATTTAGATTCTTGGATAGAGCTTGCATCGCAGCCCTCCTCCTCGTCCTTATCCTCTGTCGCTGCAAACGATGAGATAGTTACGACTGGGCTCAGAGTACAGCAACACCGTACTGCACGTGGCATCAGCCATCCTATCGCCCCTCAAGACTTGGACATTACATATTCCCATCGCCAACCCATGACTAACGAGAGCAGTCAAGAAGAATATGAAGAAACTGAAAGCGAATCCGACCGTATCCTAAGCAGCTCGAATGAAGAAGTCTCCAGACACCCGCGGCCCACTTTAACGTTTGTCCCAGGAAACTCATCCACATCCGATGTGGCACTCTCAAGCGACGAAGATGACAACTCAACGGCATTGGGACTCAACCCCCCAGCTTTCACTCCACAACCTAATGTATTTTCGCATCCTCCAGCCTCCCAAGCTAACATCCGATCGGCCTATACTACTCCAGGTTGCCGTGCAACCCAGGTGGACAATAGAGCAAGGAGTCGCCGAAATTCCCGAACTAGCCTACATTCAACGCGTCGAATGCGAGCTCACCAGCAACAGCATTCTCCCTACAATATGTATTCCCCATCGCACCATATAGATCATGATGCCGCCCTCCGCGCGAGCCTTTCTACTCTTCTATCATGTGCTGCAGCTGCGCGAGGACTACCGAAGCGGGATAACCAACGTTCAGTCCCCGAAAGACCGAGCACTTCAAGGGCGGCTGAGCCTTCGTCATTTAGGCTAGTCCCCGAATCTGTCGCTATGGAAGATAATGGTGGGACCCGGAACACCTTGAACGAACCACAATATCGTACATCAACTTCTCCATCTTCGAAACGCCCGCGTTCTTGCTCCCCTGTGAAAGCTGCAAACAAGGCAAGGCGACAAGCCAGTCTTTCTAAGGAGCGTTCTGCCACCCACGCATTACCAAAAAAGGGACGGCGAACCGCTGTGACAGAATCCGGTTCGTTTATCAGTCCTACTATCATGACCTGGGTTATCAGTGCCGGTGTTGTTGTTCTATTCTCAGCTATTAGCTTCTCAGCCGGTTATGTCTTAGGCCGAGAGGTTGGAAGAACAGAGACTGGGCAGGGCCTGTATGCAAATGGAAACGGACTATCCAGCGCAAGAACAGGTGTTGGATGTGGAAAGGATGCTGTCAAGGGTGGCCTAAGACAATTCCGATGGGTTGGGGGCGGCTCTGGATCAGGAATTGCTGCTTAGCTTGGCCTAGCTTACTGGGCTGATTCATATGTTTGTTTCGATATGGCGCACTTTGGTTTACAATAATGACTAATCGGTTCTTCTGGAGTCGGGCGTTCGTATTGGAGCGGAAATTTTGTCCATGTTACCCGCTTTTACTCCTGTTATTTATTAATCTTTCCTGGATACCTTCAGCTCCTATCACCTGTTCTATCTATTCTACCACCCTCTTTGTATGAGTCCATGTATCTAGCTCGCACCAAACAGAGTGGTGGATTTTGCATATACAAGGAAGTCATATTTAGCTTATGGTGTCAAATGTCCCTTATAATTATCTACTTGTGTAGTCGATTCCTACTAACAAGAAGGGCTTGTCACTTTTCCCACCAAGTGCTAGCTACAAGGCCACTCTATGCCAATGAAAGCAAACACAGATACCCAGATTTAAACACAAAATATACAGGAATGGGGTCCCCTCAACATGGGAGAAGGGACATAGGCCCGGCTCCTTACATGCCATTGGCGCTGCTCTCAAATTTGCGTATCCTCCTCTCTATTTCCTTAGAATCCCGCTCAAGAAATTCGGCTCAACTAAATAAGTCCCAACACCGGCGACGGAAAAGTATATAGGCCTTGAACTGCATCGCCAAGTTCCACGTTTATAACAGACACTAACCGGCAATGTCAGCCGCTTACAATCCTTTCAAGAAGTTCGATTCCTTAATAGACTTCCTCCTAGCTACGCGAGCGCTCTTTGTAATTGCCTTTCTGGCCTCGATACCTGTAGCAGCGACATCAAAGTTCTTCTCAGGGTCTGTAGTGACGGCATCCGCGCTAATGATGTCAATAGATTGCTCATGGATTGGGATGACGGGAGGTTGAGACGCTGCGAGGGCGGCCATTTTCTTCTCGTGCCGTTTCCGTTGTTTCTTGTTCAATGCTATTATTCAATTGTGGTCAGAGAGAGAAACGGACATGAGATTATGACGAAAGGGAACTAAAGGAGAAAAAAAAAAAAAGAGAAAAAAGGTCTCATATTGGAAAAGTAGAATTTCTTGGTCCAAACTCACTTGAAACATCGACGTTCCCGGGGCCACTCTTCGCCGACTTCGCATTCGAATCGTCCAGCAGTTTCCACAGCCAGTCAGGGTATTCGCTGTCATCCAGTGCGAGGATGTCGGGCTTGTTTTTGAAATAGTTCAATCCGGCCAAGCGCGTTCCGGCCGGCACGCTGCTTGCCGCTCTTGGCGGTGAGCTGGCTCCTGCAGCCGTAGCTGTTACAGTGGCTTCATTGGTGCTTCCGGAAGTAGGAGATGTGCTTTCAGCGGTTGGGGTTTGTGTGGGATTGGTAGGCGTGGAGTAGGTTCGAGGTTGGGTTCTGGATATGAATCCGGCGTATTTGGTTGGAAGACTTGAAGGAGTGCGGGAGAAGGGAAGACGGGAAAGGAGATGAGTGCGACAACTGGAGCAGATCATTGTGGCTATGTATCTGGCATGGAAGACGGAGGCTCGACCTTAATTGGAAAAGTTGCCGCGACAATTCATGAAATCAGTTTCTATGCTTTGAGTTGCGCTGCGAATTAAAAATTAGACTTTTGGGGAATTGCTAATATCACGTGATATTCTCGTTGGGAAGAAGGTGCGTAAGGCAAACCAATACTGAGAAGACACACACAGGTCTTCTGTAGCCGCGAAAATATTCATTGTAATTATGTACGGGCAATACTAAACTACAAAACAGGCACAAAGATTGTGCCCGACGTCAAGAAGTTATAGCAACCTACTAGCCGCGAAGATACATGCCTGTTCTCTTTTCAACACTCCCCTGCTAGCGGGCAATGGGAACAAATGCGAAGACTGTGACAATCTGACGGCTCCGGAGTGCCAATATAACTGGAAATTGGAGAACGAATAGTTGCTCAGCGATACATTCCATTCGGCTGATAGGTCATGAAGCTTGTTACATGGTTGTCTGCGCCTGGCTGGTGCCTTTGGCCACAACCACACATCAGGTTCGGAGCAAAAACAACTCCTTCGTGTGCCGTCACATTTCCTTGGCCAGTCCCCAGTGGACAGGTCGTTTGACAGTTAGGACTTGGGCAAAACGCCCTTTGCGATAACGGGATATTAATTAGCTTTCGCTGAGGCGAAGCTGAAAATTCTGCAATACGGTCGCAGCTAGTATCATCTAGCTCAACTGGCGGACCTTGGGGAATTGAGCCCGGTAGCTCCATGGGTGTGACCATTCGATTGTCCTCATGCGGCGGGATTGGACAATTTCCGGACGTCGGCGGTGCCGGCCCCATCGAAGGAGGACTGCTGTTATTGTAACCGGGGCTTGCAGACAAAGGGTCCGACGGAAGAGATTTCTTATACTGGGATCCTTCGTTCTCATCTTTCCTACCGTAGCCTGCGCAACATCAGCTTCCGTACACCAAACATGTATATTCGCCAACATAGGATGAAATCTTGGCCTACCTTGTGGCTGGTTGCTGTTAAACCATTTCTCGCTCTTGGAAAGGCCAACAGCTGAGCTTACAACGCTGCGTCTAAATGCATCTGGCTTGGAAGCTTCAGAGATGAAGCCCTGTCCGTGTCCGTGTCCGTGTCCGTGTCCGTGTCCGTGTCCGTGTCCGTGTCCGTGTCCCGCCTTCCGTTTCTTCCGACGCCCAAGGAAGAATAGTACAAGCACAAGTAACAGTATAACACCAAAGATGATTGGAAGAATTATTTTGAGCAGACGCCCTACATTAGGGTCGTCTCTTCCAGGGTCTGGAATTGGGGAGCTCTCTTGAGCAGTTGTTTCAGCTGGGGGAGGGGTAGCTGTCTGAGTTAAGACCCTGCTGACAGTTAAGCTGGCTGGCGACGACGTAGGACGTTCCTGCTCAGAAGTCGTCGTTATGTCTGTAGTTACAGTCCTTGGTGGCAGCGGCGGTAGGATATCTGTGAAAATTGGCAAGTCCTTTTTAGCCCTTCGGTCACTCAGTAATATTTCCAGTTCTCTACTTATACCTTAATTCTGGGGAACGGGCGTAACATACCAAAATCGCTGCTTGTGATTGAGGCTGGGGGCGGGGGAGGTGGTAAGGGCACTGGTGCAATCAGAGGATTGGGGCAAAGCCCAGTGTCGCAAGGGTCAGTCTCGCAGCATCCCACGAAAGGCCCCTTAGAGCATCTATACCACGAATAGCCCCTGGGGCAACTTCCGTTCGTTTGTCGGCGCAGATGTATTGACATTTTAGCCGCTGCCGACTCAAGCCAGATTACCCAGTAATTTCAGAATTCTGCTTCGCGCATGGAAAGGGATAGTGAACTTGAACCTGGGAGACTAATACTATCCCAGAGTGTCAAGACAAAGAAAACAGAGTGCTGCAGTCGGGTGTATGCATGGCTCTTGGAACAAGGTCACTCTGGCCAAGCAACGAGAACGGGGCGACAAACAATGTATGACTGAAACTTGTTATAAGCGGCAATATGAATAGTTAGTCGTCTCTCTTCTCCCGGGCGGCTTCTATGCGGTCTTTGAATTGCGTGAAGAAGATGGGCATCCCTACGGAGTAGCAATCACCAGATCGTGCTTAGGGACTTGACGCTGTCCTACATGGCTTTTATCCAGACTGCGCTTGGGACCCTTGTCCAGAGAAAAAAGAAAAGAAAAATATCATTCCTTTTTCTTGCTTTCTCCCCAATGAAGCCGCATCCCATCTTAACAAAGGTGTATCCATACTCTGTATGCTACCAAAGGAGGTTAGGAGCGACTACTTTGGCGCAACTAATCCTGGGCTTCTGGCGCAGAGAAACAGACTAGGCACTTTTAAGCTCTGTCTTTTCGACTTGGGATAACTAATGCATTAGTTAAATTAGCTGCGGAGGCATGTTGGTGGCGCCTTAAGCGAACTCCCTTTAGTCGTCGCTCAACTGGTCAAGTAGTTATCTCAACTTCGGACGAACAAAACAACAAGATTGACCAAAATATGTCATGAAGAACACTAAAGAAGTGATGTTTTGTATCGCAATTATTCTCTTTGTATCGGGGCTGAATAACAGGTGGATAATACGCCGATGTTTTGCCAGGAAAAACAGTGTATGAGTTTCACATCTCCAACCAAGTACTGTCATGCTCTAATATGCTCAGGAGGAAACAAGCCTACATGTCGTAGTTTCGCCCATTGGAATGCCTGGTTTTGGTCTTTGAATGTCGGGTTTGCTTTGCCTTTTTTTTTTTGCTCCTGAAATTTGTTTCTATTTCTGCACTTACTCTGGCCACAGTTGGAATATAAGTCTAGGACGTGTGCATTGTGCATCCTATCCACTTAGGTCTTCACAGCCAACACCTGCCTACGTATATCTGTAGCGAAATCGCCGGGTTGTGTTGGATGGTGCTCTAAGTCAACAAACAAGAAACCTGATTATTACGTATTTCTATTTTTATTCGTAGGACAACTTTCACCATACAAAAACCGCACATCACGCTTGATACCCATATAGAGGGAGAGGTTGAACCTGGGTTAGCAGAGTTTTGTTATTTTCCCACCATCTTATCTTGAAAGGGCAATGTCATCAATACGCAGAATCAACTTCACAGTTTCAGCCGCCAATTCGACGGCACTCGTGCTCACAAGCAATGGCTGCAAAACCCTCTCATCCGCAATATTATCCTTCACCCCACCGCTGCGAATGCTGACACCAGCGTTCTTTTCGCCAATTGCATGACGGTGGCGTAGATCCGTTACAACCTTGATGCTATTCAACCCAGCATTTTCTGCCAAAGTCACCGGAATAACCTCCATAGCCTCTGCAAACGCTTTCCAACATATGGCCTCGGTTCCAGTCAACGTACGGGCTTGCTTCGCCAACGAATGCGCAATTTCTATTTCGGGTGCGCCGCCACCTGTAATCAAGGCTCTCTTTTTGACCAAGCATCTAACAACACAGAGGGCGTCGTGGAGCGAACGTTCGACTTCATCGAGCACAAGGTTGTTGGCACCACGAGCGATAATGGACACAGTTTGGCTTGCCATGGCTGACCGAACACCGGTAATCTTCACATATCGTGAGCCGGATGAGTTGATTTCTTCCACCAAGTCAGCTGTACCGAGCTTATCCTCTGTAAACGATTCGATATTGGCAATTGGTTTACATCCAAGGCTCTTGCAAACAAACTCTACTTCATCTCTTTCGATGTCTTTGACAGCAAGAATCTTTACTCGAGATAAGAAATTGAGAGAAAGATCATTGACAGCGTCACGGAGGATGGACTTCTGGATCAATAAGACGTTACACTTTGTCTTAGCAATTTTCCGGACCATGTTTAGGAGATATGTGCGTTCTTCTTTCAGGATCTTGTCCATTTGTCTGTAGTCGTTGACTACAATTTGGTTCTCCATCTGAATATAATGTCAGCCGCCAACGGTTAGAAAGTTAGGGAGCAGGGTTATTACATCTGGCTTAGGGGGGCTAAGCTGGAATTGGATCAAAGCAATACGAGCTTTTTCAATTCTTGTTGGTCCGCCAGCGTTCTTTAAAACTGGTTGATTGAGAATTAGTCCGTCCACCATCTCACTGTCCTCTATTGTGCCGCCAACTTTCTTAACGATGCGGATATTTCGAAGGTCAACGTTTTCCGAGGTTTTCGAATCTATCACTTTCAGAACGGAGTCAACTGCCATCGGTCCAAGTAGACTAGAATATTGGGAAACAATTTTCGAGGAAAGGGAGGTTGACGCTGCTTGTAGGAGTGTTGCCCGGTCGGCGAGGGAAATAGGCTGTGACATATCATGGAGAATCTGCACTGCAGCTGCCGCAGCTCTCTGGAAGGATTCAGAGATGACCGTTGGGTGAATTCCTGCTTAGCTATTAGTACCTGGCTATTAGAATTTGATTTGATAATTACCCTTTGCAAGTAATCGCTCAGCAGCCCCCAGTAAGCTTCCGGCGATAACAACAACTGATGTAGTCCCATCGCCAGCTTCAACATCTTGAGCAGAACTCAAGTCTACCAACATTTTCGCTGCTGGATGCATCACGCTCATATCTTTCAACATTGTGTTTCCATCATTTGTCTAGGTCCTCGGTCAGTTGAAATTTGGAGGTCGAAAGGAGACAAGGACCGTACGATGATAGTCTCGCCTTTTCCAGTTTGGATCTATGCATTCAATCAGCCAATGTTCCAATTCAACGTAGCGTTTATGAAAATACCATTTTGTCCATTCCTCGAGGCCCCAGTGACTAGAAGCTATTAGCCCCGCTTCTCAGAAGTCAAGCAGATGTGGTCATACCGTTCTGATGGCATCCGCAACAGCTTAGAAAACCATTTAGCTATACGTTCTAAATATAAGGCATATGTTAGACATACCTCTTGCAGCCATAATATTTGCTGTGCGGACAGCCATTGGCTTTTCCTTGTCCTAGTAGCTATCAGCGAGCGAGCCAACGCTCGAGTGATGAAAGACAACAGACCTTGAAGGCATTTTTTGAGAGTCCCTGGCTGCCCAGAGCGGCCGCCATCTTGAATAGAGAGTGTTGAAAAGTAACAGAAGGCTATGGGAGGGATAGAGAGGCACGAAAAGATATCAAATGCGGCGTTGGGTGAATTTCGACATATTGCTAGGATCGGTCTGAATTTCGATTGAAGGTGCTTGGCGCCTGGCCACTAGCGTCCTGGAGCTCTGACGCTACCACCTCCAGGCGTTGACAAGAAGCCTTTCAAGTCCATCAAGACAACCAACAACCGCCCCTACCCACAGAGACACTCAGTTAATTTTGATTCCCCTCTGACGAACAGCCCTCCTGGCCTCTATCATCTATCGACTCTGCTTTATCGTGTTTTGCCCCTCTAACACTGCTTCGAAGCCGCCATCATGCCCAGCGCGACGGGCCAAAATTGGGAGAAGTATAGAAAGAACTTTGCAGACGACGATGAGCCTGAAAAGAAGATAACACCTCTCACTGATGAGTATGTTTCTCTTTCTATCATTGGAGAATCTCTTGCTGATATCGTCTAGGGACATTCAGGTCCTCAAGACATACGGCGCTGCCCCCTACGCTGCAGCTTTAAAAAAGCTCGAGAAACAGATCAAAGACAAACAAGCCAGTGTCAATGAAAAGATTGGCGTAAAGGTATATAGCTCCAACAGCTTGGGAAAATAATTCCTCTTGACTCATCAACTTAGGAATCCGACACTGGCCTTGCGCCACCGCACCTCTGGGACGTCGCAGCGGACAGGCAACGAATGCAAGAAGAGCAACCTTTACAAGTTGCAAGATGTACAAAAATTATCTCGGATGAGAAAGATCCCGATAAGAGCAAATACGTAATCAACGTCAAACAAATTGCGAAGTTCGTTGTGAATTTAGGAGAGCGGGTTAGTCCTACAGATATTGAAGAAGGCATGCGTGTTGGGTAAGTATAGTTCTGATGAAGGTGTATCCGGCAGCTGCTAATGCCTATGACTGTAGTGTCGACCGAAATAAGTACCAAATCCTGCTGCCTCTTCCCCCCAAGATCGATCCCAGTGTCACGATGATGACTGTTGAAGACAAGCCGGACGTTACATATGGAGATGTTGGAGGTTGCAAGGAACAAATAGAAAAACTCAGAGAAGTCGTCGAAATGCCTCTATTATCCCCGGAGCGGTTCGTTGGATTGGGTATAGACCCGCCTAAGGGTGCTTTACTTTACGGTCCTCCCGGGACTGGTAAGACACTATGTGCTCGAGCAGTTGCCAACAGAACAGACGCCACATTTATCCGTGTCATTGGTAGTGAACTGGTTCAAAAGTATGTCGGCGAAGGAGCCCGGATGGTCAGAGAACTTTTTGAGATGGCACGAACCAAGAAAGCCTGTATCATTTTCTTCGATGAAATCGACGCCATCGGTGGTGCCCGTTTTGATGACGGCGCGGGCGGAGACAACGAGGTGCAGAGGACTATGCTTGAGCTCATCACGCAGTTGGATGGTTTCGATGCCAGAGGGAATATTAAAGTTATGTTTGCGACCAACAGACCGTCCACCCTAGATCCTGCCTTGATGAGACCGGGTCGTATAGACAGAAAGATCGAGTTCTCTTTGCCAGACCTTGAGGGGCGCGCCAATATCTTACGAATTCATGCCAAGAGTATGTCAGTTGAGCGGGACATCAGATGGGAGCTTATTTCCAGACTTTGCCCCAATTCCACTGGTGCAGAGCTAAGGAGTGTAGCGACAGAGGCGGGAATGTTCGCAATCCGGGCTCGCAGAAAAGTTGCCACGGAGAAAGATTTCCTAGCTGCGGTGGACAAGGTGATCAAGGGCAACCTTAAGTTCAATTCCACTGCAACATACATGCAGTACAATTAGACTGCTAGACTGTTTATTTGACAATTTTGTTATGAAACTAGATTGGGCGCATTTAGTTGGGACAGGATGATTATATGTACAATGAGGCCATGTGCATCTCGATATTGTTCTTAATTTAAGTAGTACTAGATGCCGCTTTCCATACCTAAGCTCTGTCCATAGGGATCTGTCCATTGAGACGAATGGCCGATATTTGTTCCGTGGCCTGGGAGTCACGTGCGTGAAGGGGATCTGATACGGGCCATTCCGGAAGGCTGACCTAAGGGCGCTGTTTGATTGGCTTATCGGGGAGGTCCCAACCTCGGAAGAGCTATTCTGAATGCTTAAGTAATAAGTTTTTTCCGTTTGTGGAGCACTTCCGTCGCAACCTGAAGCATTTGTCGACGACAAGGTCGAGTTGAACAAATCCTGAAGTTCCGTCCCACGACCTGGGCAATCACTGAGTTGTTACATTATTGTGTTTAATTGTGTGTTAATTCCAGGTTATCATGAGCTTCAACGGCCTGCGGAGCCTTGCTCCAGCTACAAGAGTATGTCGACCCGCTCCCGCCATCCTCTCGTGAACGACCATTTCATCTAACCGCTTTACTACAGTTCACCAGAGCCGTAAGAGATCAAAGGCGGCTTTTCTCATCTAGCAGACCTGCAGGTACCATCACTTTCATTTACTTTTTATTTCGGTGCAATTGGCTTACAAATGGAACTCCGCAGCTCGAATCATTGCCAGCCAGCCTCTTCGTGCGAAAGAAGCCTCGCCATTTCTCACAAAAAAATACCCAGTCATCGTACGTCACTCCCGAAAGCGCTCTGATTCTTGACGGCCACAATTCACGAAGCAAATCTGACCAATGTAGGACCATGAGTACGATGCTGTCGTCGTGGGTGCCGGTGGTGCTGGCTTGAGGGCAGCTTTCGGTTTGGCCGAAGCTGGATTCAACACTGCTTGCGTCACAAAGCTGTTCCCCACGAGAAGTCACACAGTCGCTGCCCAGGGTGGTATCAATGCTGCCCTTGGAAAGTATGTTTTAATTACAAAAAATCATCGGACAATTTTGAAAGAAGGCTAATCGGCCAATAGTATGCACGAAGATGACTGGAGATGGCACATGTATGATACCGTGAAAGGTTCTGATTGGCTTGGTGATCAGGATGCCATTCACTATATGACTAGAGAAGCTCCCCAGAGTGTTATCGAACTTGAAGGTTATGGCTGCCCTTTCTCTCGAACTGAGGATGGTAAGATTTACCAGCGCGCTTTTGGTGGTCAGTCAAAGGAATACGGCAAGGGAGGTCAAGCATATCGATGCTGTGCTGCTGCTGACAGAACTGGACATGCTCTTCTCCACACTTTGTATGGCCAATCTCTCCGGTACAACGCCAACTACTTCATTGAATATTTTGCCCTGGATCTTTTGATGGAGGATGGCCAGTGCAAGGGTATTCTCGCATATAACCAGGAAGATGGGACTCTCCACCGCTTCAAGGCACATCATACAGTCTTAGCCACTGGTGGTTATGGCCGTGCTTACTTCAGTTGTACTTCTGCTCACACCTGTACTGGTGATGGTATGGCTATGGTTGCTCGCGCTGGATTGCCCAACCAGGACCTTGAATTCGTCCAATTCCACCCAACTGGTATCTACGGTGCCGGTTGTCTCATCACGGAAGGATCTCGTGGTGAGGGTGGTTACCTCCTCAACTCGGAAGGTGAGCGTTTTATGGAACGATACGCGCCCACAGCCAAGGATCTTGCCAGTCGAGACGTTGTCTCCCGGTCCATGACCCTTGAAATCCGGGAGGGACGTGGTGTTGGTCCTGACAAGGATCACATTTATCTCCAACTCAGCCATCTTCCTGCAGAGATCTTGCACGAGCGTCTCCCCGGTATTTCTGAGACCGCCTCCATCTTCGCTGGCGTCGATGTTACCAAGCAACCAATTCCAGTGCTTCCGACTGTTCACTACAACATGGGTGGCATCCCTACTCGTTACACTGGTGAAGTTCTCACTATCGATGAAAATGGCAATGACAAGATCGTTCCTGGTCTTTATGCTTGCGGAGAAGCTGCCTGCGTTTCTGTTCACGGTGCTAACCGCCTTGGTGCCAATTCTCTCCTTGACCTTATCGTTTTCGGTCGTGCCGTTTCCCATACCATCCGTGACAAGGCCACCCCGCAGACTCCTCACAAAGAAATCAGCGCCGATGCTGGCGCAGAGTCTATCCGCGTGCTTGACGAAATTAGAACTGCTGATGGACCAAAGTCCACCTATGATATCAGAAACGCTATGCAAAAGACTATGCAGTCAGATGTCAGCGTTTTCCGCACTCAGGAAAGTTTGGATGAAGGCGTTCGTAAGATAACCGAAGTGGACGAGATGTTCAGTCAGGTTGGAACCAAGGATCGCAGCATGATCTGGAACTCCGACCTCGTCGAGACCCTTGAATTGAGAAACTTGTTGACTTGCGCGTAAGTACACTCTCAGAAGTTCTTCACAAGCTACGGCGTATATTAATTCAATTTTAGTACTCAAACGGCTGTCGCTGCTGCTAATCGTAAAGAATCCCGAGGAGCCCACGCGCGAGAGGATTTCCCTGACCGTGACGACGAAAACTGGATGAAGCACACACTTACGTTCCAGAAAGAACCACATGGAAAGGTCGATCTTACCTACCGTGCTGTGACACAGACTACGCTTGACGAGAGCGAGTGCAAGGCTGTCCCACCATTCAAGCGCACATACTAGAGAGTTTCACTCTGCCCTTTCTTTCTCTTAAAAAAGCCTCTGTTGAGCCGGAGTTCCGTCCGTTCTTCAGCTGAAGGACACATGTACAAGGATGACAAATTTTCTTGATTAAACTGTATATAACCATGATGCATCTGTCTGACGGGAGTGTTATTTACTTTTTGTTTTTTATGTACCATTGTCTGCTACCTTTTGGCGTAATACAACAGGTTTCATGAAATGCCACGGACTTTGCGCGGTAGGAATAAATTGCTAAACTGACTATATGGGATCTTAATTGAGCATAGTAGGAAAATGCTTGCTCTTTAAAAGAAGGCGCGACGCCTGATAATAGCGTTCTAGATCCATTTCACGAATGAAAATGAACCTCTTAAGACATTATTGGTACGGTAATTAAGTATACTACTGCGTACCTCATCTTGCTAACCATTAACCTAGCTCATTTACTTTGCAACCCCAGCACATGCGGGAATACAAGCAGTTTCCCTGAGCTTTGGGAAGAATAACTCATGGTCGCTTGAACAACAGCGGAACGAAGCTTCCTGCCAAGCTTCGCAGACCACGACCTCTGGCCTCAGCTCCTCTGCATGATAACATCGACGACATCCCATTCCAGGTGACGGGAGCTTCAGGAAGGAGCCGAACCATTATGTGAGTGTCCAATGTATTTCGATTTATTTTCTATTCTCGAAGCCTCGAATTACGTCCCAAACACGAAAGAGGCTAGTCCCGTCGCCTATGCTGCTTACCCTGGTCCTCGTGCAGCCAGCTAGGACATCCTAGATATCGTAGCAATCATGGGCGCCGAAAAGCGAATCAATGGCGAGGAGGCCCAACCTCTAACCGAACCGGACGCTGAGTCGATATACTCCATCGATTCCTCCACGACTGCCTCCATATCGCTAGGACTTATCGATCAAGCGAACGGTTCGGGGCAGGCGAGTCGAGCGGCTCCTTCTCGAAACTTTGGAAATGTGGGAAAATATCGTGACGATGATAATGGCGAGGATGATATAGAAGAGGCACCTGTCGCCCCAGCAAGTGGAAAATCGACCTCGAGGAAAACGACCATAGTATTCTCTGTCATTGTTTTATTGTGCATTGGAGGATGGCTGGTTGCGTTCTTCGTTCTAATAGGACGTTATAAGGATCCTCGAGAAGAGGCGATTGTGTCGCAGGTTGACAACAATATTATACCAGGAATACTATCGGGAAGAAAGAAACTTGACCTTGACGGAGTGCTGCGCGGCCATTGGAACCCAAAGGGCCACGAGATATCTTGGTTCCCTGGACCGAACGGTGAAGATGGCCTGCTTCTTGAACAAGATGATAATGTAAATGAGGGGTACTTGCGCGTGGAGAATATCAGGAGCCGAAAGCGTGGGAACACGAGAGATAATAAAATTGTTTTGATGAAACAGTCGTCATTCAAGGTTGGGGCCAGGCGAGTCCGTCCAAACAAGGTTTGGCCGAGTCCAGATCTGAAAACCGTCCTTGTTATGTCTGATATACAGAAAAACTGGCGACATTCGTATACCGGAAACTACTGGCTTTTCGACGTTGAAACGCAAACTGGGCAGCCTCTTGACCCCGAGTCCCCCGACGGAAGAGTGCAACTCGCATCATGGTCACCTAATTCAGGAGCTGTAGTTTTTACAAGAGAGAACAACATGTTTATCCGAAATCTATCAGCTAGAGGCGTGAAAGCAATCACTACTGACGGAGGTGCTGACTTGTTCTACGGTATTCCCGATTGGGTATATGAAGAAGAGGTATTCTCTGGAAATAGTGCTACATGGTGGGCTGGCGATGGAAAATATCTCGCATTTCTCCGAACAAATGAATCGAGAGTTCCCGAGTATCCAGTGCAATATTTCATTCCTGGCACTGGGAAGCTCACACGTCCTGGGGAGGCGAACTACCCTGAAGTCCGCAAAATCAAGTATCCTAAAGCAGGAGCGCCAAATCCGGTTGTAAGCATCCAGTTTTTTGACGTTGAAAAGGGCGAAACATTCTCAGTTGAAGTGAGAGACAATCTAACGGATGAAGACCGTCTCATTATCGAAGTCATCTGGGCATCAAATGGAAACGTTCTGGTTAGGGAAACCAACCGTGAGAGCGATCAGCTCACGGTTATGCTGATTGATGTGGAAAGGCGAACGGGGAAAATCGTAAGAACTCAAGAATTCTCTTCTTTAGATAAGGGATGGGTAGAACCATCCCAGACGACGCTTTTTATACCAGCAAACCTTGAAAATGGGAGGCCACACGATGGCTATATCGAAACCATCCCGTACAATGGCTTTGACCATTTAGCTTATTTCGTACAATTGGAGGACCCGGACCCAATTTTTCTCACATCAGGCGATTGGGAAGTGGTTAACGCGCCGTCAGCAGTGGATTTGAAACGCGGGCTCGTATATTTCGTTGCTGCAAAGGAAAATCCCTCCGAAAGACATGTCTACACCGTGAGATTAGACGGGTCTGATTTGCAACCGATAGTGGACACAAAGAAGGCAGCGTATTACTCTATTTCCCTTTCCGCTGGTGCAGGATATGCCTTATTAAAATACGAAGGTCCAGAAATTCCCTGGCAAAAGGTCATAAGCACGCCTGCGAATGAAGAGAAATATGAAGAGACTATAGAGGAAAATCCAAATCTAGCAAATATGGCGAGGACATATTCTCTGCCGTCTTTATACTACCAAACAATATCCACCAGTGAATATGCACTTCAGGTGGTGGAAAGAAGGCCTCTGAATTTCAATCCAAACAAGAAATACCCTGTT
Source organism: Amauroascus verrucosus (assembly GCA_001430935.1). NCBI lineage: Eukaryota > Fungi > Ascomycota > Eurotiomycetes > Onygenales > Onygenaceae > Amauroascus > Amauroascus verrucosus. The sequence goes on from LJPJ01001074.1 coordinate 51,417, forward strand.
CTATTCTTCTTATATGGTGGCCCAGGATCACAGACTGTCAGCAAAAGGTTTAAAATCGATTTCCAATCTTATGTCGCGTCGAATTTGGGATATATAGTAGTGACAGTGGATGGTCGCGGTACAGGTTTTATCGGGCGAAAAGCGCGATGCGCTGTCCGTGGAAAGTTAGGACACTACGAGGCTATAGATCAAATTGAAGCTGCAAAGGCCTGGGGGAAGAGGCCCTATGTTGACGCAAGTCGCATGGCAATTTGGGGGTGGAGTTATGGTGGTTTTATGACTCTGAAGACGCTGGAGCTGGACGCCGGGCAAACTTTCCAATACGGAATGGCGGTGGCTCCAGTAACTGATTGGCGATTCTATGGTGAGAACTCACGTCTCCCGTGCTCGCAAACACTGCTAACCTAGTCCTTGGGGAAGACTCTATCTACACTGAACGCTACATGCATACGCCCCATAATAATCCTGACGGCTACGCCCGCTCCGCGATCTCCAACGTCACGGCCCTTGGACATACTGTTCGCTTCATGGTCATCCATGGCTCGGGAGACGATAACGTACATATCCAAAACACTCTGACTTTGTTGGATAAGCTCGATCTCGGCGGGGTGAAAAATTTTGATGTCCATGTTTATCCAGATTCAGACCACAGCATCTATTTCCATAATGCGTATACTATGGTGTATCAACGTGAGTGATGACATCCCCTTCGAGATATGAAATTTGCTAATTCTTCCATGCTAGGGTTATCTGATTGGCTTGTCAATGCCTTTAACGGCGAGTGGGTGAAGACACGCGATCCTATCCCTCATAAATCGCTAGTACGGCGTGCATTATTTCCTCGTTCAGCGAATGAGAGGTGACTGGATTCAGATGACTTCCTTTGGCGTTTGTGGGGATCATACCATATGTAAATTTGTATTTTGATCATGTTTCGGGCTTTTAAGGATGGCATTGGATATATTTCGGTGAACACGATGTGGTTTTTATGCTGAGCACATTCGGCGCGTTTCACGGGTGAGCCATCTCGGAGAATGAATAGATGAGATATCCTAGTTTCCCACGGGCATGGCTTCCAGGCCACTAGAAGGAGGGGATTATAGAGGGTCAATTGACATAAGATAGATCTACGTAAGATCTATAATTTACTCCATATTTCATCAAAAATATAGCATGGCATGGCGAGGTAGGATGATTCAACGCTGCATCTGCCTTCGATTTGCTAGCGGCATTTCGGCCTAGAAACCAGTATGACGGTGACGATATAGTAAGTACCACAGCTCAAACGTTGATAAGCACGCTTTCGATTGAAGCATGAGAAGTGCCGTCAAGGAGATGATTCTGGAGAAGCAAACCCAAGACGCAAAGCGACTTGGCGTCAGCTGTGCGTCTTTGGCCACCAACTAACCCCGCCAAAGTCGCGTGAAAAGCTCAGCTGGCCATCTCAAAGAAAGAAGAGGGACTGTTGTGAAGCTTGAAGAGAAAAAAAGGTTCAATGTTATCATTATAAAATAACAAATATTTGCCAGCATTAAGAACTCTCTTACTCTTTCCACGGAACCCCATTGTTAGCTCAACCTTGCTCCTCGATCAGCCATGGCTCCCAAAGACAATAAACACGCAAACCAAACAGTCACACTGCCCGACAAAATTACATCCTTCAAGCCTTCAGTCCAAACACATCTGAAAAGGATCTACGAGACGCTGCATCCGCAAACCTCCAATCTCTCTCCGGAGGAATTGTCCGCTCACTTTTTACATGTCGTTCAGCAAGATGATAGCTCCAATCTGCAACCCACCGCAACCGCCCCTCCCGTGCTCAGCAGCCTTGATTCCTTCATGGAATACATGTCAATCGCAATGGCGATGCCTTCAGAGCCCAACGAGGACGACCTATCTCTTCCAATGACCAATTACTTCATAAGCTCAAGCCATAATACGTATCTAACCGGAAATCAGTTGTACAGCAACGCCAGCACTGACATCTATCGTGATGTACGTATTCTGCTCGATCTATATTTTTTTGGTGTTAGCCTTTTCTTTTATTTTTATTATTTTCTTTTTTTTCCCCCTCTTTTCTCTCCATTTGCTGCATTAGTATCTTGAGTGGTTTATCAAGGCATAGAGCATCTGCTCCAGACTTTGCCTCCATTGTATCTCGTGTAGATCCAAGCAACCAACTCAATTTTTCTGTTGGATTCCCCTCTTCTTCAGCTATCAAACGGCCATACATAATATTCCATTTCCCTGCAGCTTCATGTGTCATATGACATGCAGTAATTAGTTGGCTACGGAGGATGCAACGTTGATCAACGCCGCCCTCTAACTTACCTTGGCGTCGGTTCGGACGCTTTTTGCATAACCAACAGTTGATCTATCACATTTCCCATCCCGCTCGGAGAAGAGCCGGATTTACATCGTTTCCAACACTTTTCTTTAGCTGTCAAGGCCCCTTTCCTACTCCTGATTTGCTGGTTTCGAACGTTTCCTTTCGGCATATGACCTAGCAACGGCTTTCTAGATAAACTCTTTGTACACGCATTGTGAATGGATAGAAAGCCACAGACCTCACTTCTCAATCCAAGGCCGATGCAGAAGGTCTACAACTAACTTCTAACAGGTCCTCTTGAAAGGTTGCAGATGCCTTGAAATCGACGTGTGGGATGGCGAACTCTCATCCGCCAGCTCCTCTAGCTCCGAGGATGACGAGTACAGAAAGAAGCAAAAAGTGAAAAATGACAAGAAACTGTCAAGAACAGATAGTAAGAAGCGTTTCAACCTCTCTTCACTCTCGGATCGACTAGACCGACTGAAGAAAAATCCAACCGGAGATGCCACCGCGGCAGCAGCGCTGCCGGCAGCGGATGTGGCTGCAGCTATCCCACTCCGCCCCGAACCCCGGGTCCTGCACGGTTATACCTTAACGAAAGAAGTCACTTTTCGGAAAGTATGCGATGCCATCCGGGATGCCGCATTTATTGCAAGTGACCTGCCAGTCATCGTGAGTTTAGAAGTCCATGCTAGTCTTGAGCAACAGGAGACTATGGTCGACATCATAAGAGAAGTTTGGAATGGGATGCTTGTTGATGTTACCCCAGAACTCGCCACGGAGTTAGAACAACTTGACTACAGGCGATTACCAAGCCCGGATTCACTCAAGAATAAAATTTTGATCAAAGTGAAGTGGGCTCCTGGCCAATCAAAGTCGGACGCAGATGTAGCTTGTGCTGAAACCTCGGGAATATCGATTGCTACAGAGGGTCCAAACCCAGAAGTAGATGACAGCAAAGTCATAGCTGCGCAAACAACAAAGAAGAAACCCGTAAAGATCTTGAATGCCTTGAGTCAGCTCGGGGTGTATACGCGAGGTTATACGTTCAACGAATTCAAACAGCCGGGTAAGCACGTCCCTAGAAGACATATTACTTCTCCATGAAAAGCAGGAAAACAGGCTGACTCGACGATGAGTACGTAGAGGCAACTATACCAACTCACATATTCTCCCTTTCGGAAGCAGCAGTCAAAGCGGCTCATGACAACCAACGCCATGCCCTGTTTGACCACAATAAGAACTATATGATGCGTGTGTACCCCTCAGGGATGAGAGTTAACTCATCCAATCTCGACCCGTCGTTCTTTTGGCGTCAAGGCGCTCAAATTGTGGCTTTGAATTGGCAGAATTGCGACAAGGGCATGATGCTTAACAAAGGCATGTTCGCCCGCTCGAGGGGATGGGTGCTAAAGCCAGAAGAGTACCGGGGAGCTGCATGGACAGATAAACAAAGCTCACCCGGAAGCAGTGTGGAATCAACCCGCCGTCATACCGTGCATCTGTCAATTCAAATATATGCTGGTCAGAATATCCCGCTCCCGAAGGGAGATGAGCATGATAGAAGCTTCCGTCCGTATGTATCCTGTCAACTGCACGTTGAGCGACCGAGGGACAGCATCCATTCGACACCCGACAGCGATGACAGCGGAAGTGTAAAGTATAAGCGTCGTACCACGACCTGCGGCAGTGCCGATCCGGATTTTAGTGGCCAGACATTACAGTTCCCGAGTGCTCCAGGTGTCATTGAAAAGCTGAGTTTCGTAAGGTCAGTATACGTTGCATCTAAAAAGTCAATTTTCAATTTGATTCGAAATCCCACACTGCACCTAGATCCCCACCTTCTAAGTCTTCACCTTTGTCGCACATCTATATTTATCTCTTATGATCCGTTTGCTTGAGCTATGCGATGTCTATATTCGGAAAACCGCCGGAGAGACCTAACAGCGTGCCACGTCAATCAAGTGTAGCTGGAATATCACTAGAAGCGTTCTTGGGATTGAGTAGGCGAGGCGGAATTTCGCGCACACGCTATTCATATTCAGGATATCCTTCAGACTGGCAGTTAGAAATAGCCTTGTTTCTTTTTTTTTCATTATCCATTTTAGGACAAGACTTTAAGGTCAAATTTCGTCCTGGATGTGCGCTAATTCTGCAGCAGGATCAAAGTCAAGGACGATGAGATTGGTAGAGACGATCTAGCCGCTTGGGCGTGCCTTCGACTGGATAACATACGACAAGGATTCCGGTTCATCCGGCTGTTCGATACGAAAGGTTCACCGACATCAGGTGTTCTGTTAGTAAAAATCTTGAAACAAGTTACTTGAATCAGCATGGATGCCCAAAGAGAAGAAACACTACTAGACTTCCTCGCTTATGCTGACGAATAACCCTCAACTCATGTACGCCATTCGTCGCATTATCCGCCTGGAGCGCATAATTCTTGTTAATTCTAAAACCGTCCAAATACTATCCCACCAAGCAAGTTCTAGTAATTTCGTGCAGGAACGACCAGCTGTAGGGACCATATATCAATCCGAACCATGCAATTCATTCGCCATTGGCTCTTGGCAAATGTCGTTTTAGGGTAGCCGATTGAGGAATACAGTTAATTGAGTGGCACTGTCAATGCCACAAACCAGATCTAGTCTTGATCTGGCTAAAGCGACACGCACAGAATGGATCGATATAACGTGGAGAATATCGTTCTGGTCTAAATACGTGCATACATTAGCAAAGCTATGTACATTGTACATATTGATCATCGACATGTGGTTCGTCAGTCAACAGGGCTCGTATGCCGTAGAGGCGGAGAACCACGGCCCTACCAATCGTGGTTGGCGAAGAGGACTTTTTGGCCCTAGTTCCACTGTCTTAAGGGCCTCGATCCAGCCACTATTTGCTGCCTAGGAATTCTTGGAGGTCAAAAGGCGACATATGCGAGAGGGAATTCTCGGAATGTAAGAATTTAAGCCACTGATGTCAGGACATGTATATGCCAGGCCTGAAGTAATTGGAGCATCGAATATCGATAGCTTCTACTCTAGGCTAGCCATATTTTTTTTTCCGGGGACTTTATTCTCGGCAACGTCTCATTGGAAGAGATTTTCGAAAATGGCCCAATAATGAACCAGCACTGGGACCACCAAATCCGATAGAATTTGACGCGTCACATTTAGGAAACACATTTTTCGCCCGTATGCAAGAATTCCAATTCCAGCTCCATATGATTCCTAGTTCATTTGAAGAGGAAATTCGAAGGCTGATTTGAGTTCGCAAAAAGTTGCTCCATGCAATCACTTTTCTCTCTCGTCCTCAAGATTTCGAGTCAGTTTCTTGTAGACAAAGAACAGCCACTGATGACTCTGGACACGCATATCGAAATAGGAATTCAGCCCCCGTACAGTTTTCCTTTGTCAAAATATTGAAAACCGATAACCGTGCCTTAATCAAATCATTTTCCTAATAACCGGATCGGGACTGACATCACTTGCATATTTCTTTTTTAATTTCTTTTTCTTTATTTAAAGATGTAATGAAGAATGGATCAAGAGTGCGGCTTGGCGTCAACGCTCGCGATCGACTGAAATCATATGAACCAGGTCAGACCATGGCCGTCTGGCAAGCTCGAATACCAGTGGATTATGCTCCCATTCGTCGTGCGATGAAAGTTGGGCAATCAAAGTCAAACTGCAGCTCAAGACGCCTAAGGGCGGAGATTCTCCATGGTAAAAAGTCCTCATGACTATTGTTTGACTGGTTCCACTCCGGAGAATCTGAATATCGCTATTGAAAAAAAAAGAATACTTGGACGTTTCGACCAACAAGGGAACGACACCTACAATCACCAATCCTTTAGCGGTCTGGAATAAAGTTTTTCAATCGTAACTGGCACGATTTCTCATCGCCCATCTCACCATAATTCCAGATAGGCATTCTCTAAATACGTAACGCGGGGCGGAGCTGGGGAATGCTGGTCCTGTCCTAAAGTCATCATGAGAGACGAAGCACGGGCAAGAACCTTTGCCTAAGATCATAGTGTCTACTACCACGGATAGAACATACAGGGACAGCGTACCAACCTTCCAATCAGCGTAATCATGCTGTACGATAGCACAGCCGAAGACCCAATGCGATGGTTTTGAGGACGATATTCCATAACGAGATTCCCAGTCGCTGAAATCTAACGTGGGTCTTTTGTCAACACTCACTGCTTGTCGATCCTGGGATTTGTATAAGCTTTGCAAATGTGCTGCGGCCTGCAAGTTAATAAAACCATAGATACACACTTCCATAGCATTCTAACAAATGAACTGATGGCAGTGGCGGTGATTTTGTGGAATCAAACGGCGCCCTTACTTGCTTTTTTAGTTGACAAAATCGCTAGCACTCTCTCCCAGACCCGCATGCTAGGTATAAATTATTCGTAAGGGAACCGATTGCCGCAACTCCCAGATCATTGAAGACACGCTCTCATCAAAAGACAAAGCCTACCTAGCAAATATTCTCTCGAAGAAACATAGTCGCAATGGTTGCTCTTAACACATCTGACCATAGAGGAATAATAGAAGCGGGTATCAACCAGATGTCACCAGTATGTCCTTCCCTTCATGTTGTTCTACTTGTCCCAGAGGCTCATGACTTTCCCTTAGCTGCCGGGAGTTCGCTGTCCAAGTTGCGAAAGAGATAATAAAGAGGTCTGGGTAATTCCTGGGAAAAAGTGTCATGTATGCGGCACTCTATGTTGATAGGCAAAGGGTATGTGCTTCTTCGATACCGTGATCAATAGATAACTGGCTAATACGGCAAACGAGACGATAGTACGATAGACCATCAAAATTTCGGACCTTAGATGGTTTGCTAGAGGGCGACAACAATCGGCTGTTGGGGACAATGGATTTAGGATCATGAGATGAATTTACGAGCATCATCTCCGCGGTATTTTCGGATTCGTTGCGCAGGTGTTTTGGGATCAAGAATCGGTAAAAGGAATAAATCAGCAGTATGAAGGCTTTAGCAACGAATTGCGGTGCATAAGCGCGGTAGTACGCATCATAAGTGGAGGGAGATCGAAGAGTATAGTTTCCCGTTCCTAGAACGCTTTTAACTAAAGGCAAAGCGTCGGCTATAGCTCTCTCGCTTTTTGTGTATTTTCTCATCCACCTCGGAAATTTGGACTAGTGACTCCGTGTGCTACGCGCACCTTTCGAATATCTGCAATTCATATAACAAATAAATGATATTAGCATCTCAAGCAAGAAAACAGTTGTCCGATATCTGCCGAAAAGTTGCTGGAACAAATGCTTCCTTAGCGCATCGTGCACGGACGTATGTCAAGCAATTCAGACTAGGAACCCAAATCCATGTCCTCGGAGTTGCGACTGGAGTTAAGCCAGCACATTGGCAGACATTCCAATTCGTCAATCAATTCCAACTCGTTGGGTCCAACCTTGATAATGATCGGGTTTACATGGGTGGGTGATATATCTCAGATGTTCGTTTCGAAGCTTCATGGTGGGAATATAGGATTGAAGATAAATGAGAGAAGCGTGTTGCGGATATCCGAAGACCACGGTATTCGTAGCCTGAGGTGGTGCGGTGGCTCTACGCCTCTCTTGCGAGGCCATATGTTTCATACCTTGCCCGTTCCATTAGCCTATCCAGGGTCAAGGTCAACCGTGGTGTTGGTCGTGACGTCCAAACTTCCCCAAGACCAGGATTTAAGATCTCCAGGTAAGGAACAGGAACAAAAGAGCCAATTCGAATGACCAACAATTCCAGGTAAGTAATGCAACGTCGGTGGTGCCCGAGACAAAGTGGAAGCAATAATGCATCATCACCGATTGGAGGAACGGAACAGGAGAACTGGACATCAAAATAGAGTTGTGTCAGTGAAGCTTAACTGGGTCATGTGACAGCGAGTTAACTTGGGCGTCAAAACGTCATTGCTCCTCTACAAAGCATTGCAAACCAGCCAGAGAGTTGACAGAGATAAGATTCGCCTCATTGGGTTAACACCAACTGACATGCATGATGTCCACATCCACTCGCGCGCAGGATGAGAATATGGTCCGTTCTTGGGGGTTTCACAATGTGTTTACATGGTTAGACCGCCCGTAGGTTTTCAAATTGTCACCGTGTAGTTAAATCCCCGGTGCAAACTAACAACTCGATGAGTATAACAGGAAGGCGTATTACCCACCGCATTCCCATAGCAATGTCACAACACATTTGGTTAGGCATGGTGAGCTAAAAATTGCTTATCCGAAGGACGGTGGTGAAAAGATGGAGACTTTTGGTCCTGGTTCTAGGGTGGATGTGGATGCAGGGCGAGTACATGAGGTCTGGATAGGAGATCAGGGGTGTGAATATGTCATAGGTGAATGAAAGCTTTTCAGATAGCGTTCTACAAACCCCAAAAAGCGTTGCAACCTCCAAGAGAAATTCGATTCCGATATCATCTAGCAATTGAATACATAGCATATCTCATCACGGATCCCTGAGCAGCAAGACAGCGTGTACCTCACACCTCGATTCAACTGAGAAACATAATCCTGGGGCTTGGATCGCTTCAATGCGTTGTACCTCATCAGTCTTGCGGTGGCAAATGAAAGAATTTGAAATGAGGTTTGGAGAGCGTTCCAAACATCCGCTTCATTGATGGGATTTGTGATCAGCTACATGCTTCTAAGATCTCTCCAATGTACGCAAACTGACCGAAGTAGAATCTCCTTCACTGATAACCATAAAATCTTGGCCTCATTTCAGAAACTCCGGCTCCTCATGTACATGGAACAAACCAACCATCCACTCTTTGAACTTCCTTGCCGATTCAGGAAGCAATTTGTTTCTGTCCATTAGTATACGTTGTGCTTCTTCGTAGATGTGTGTTGGAATTGAAAGTTCTTCTAACGATGCCGGAGATGGGGTGCCACTCTCTGGGTTCAGCAACGTTTGTATATCCAATACGTGTTGATAAAAAAGTCTCATCGCGCGTTGGGCGCTGATTGCTATTTCATCTTCCTTGCTGTCATCGTTGCCCTTGGAGCAGCTAAGGGAGGCATATGAATAGCGGAGGTCGGGGTTGAATATCCAAATCTACCATTTCGAGTCAACAAGTCAATCATTAAATGCATGGCATAGGAGAGTAGGAAGCCTACCAGGATGCCACTGTTCGTAGAATTATTATCATCTCGATGGAGAATATATCGCCTTGCTCCCGTCCTTTCAATTTGCTCTAGAAGTTGCGCAGAAAGAATTATATCAACTGGATATGTTTCCCTTTCAACAACAACATTTTTACTCTTAGATCTGTCTTGTTGCTGTCGTGACACTAACAAGTCCGATTTGAAAAGAGCTAAACCATCAATCGACGATCGCATTTCACCGACAATTTTCGGGCATTCCCTGCATTGTACAGGATGTCCTTGTGGTCGCGACCGTTGTTGTTTCGCATCTTCTGGCTCATCTAATGGGTAGACCTGGCGGAAGAGTTACAGCATCAGCATGAAAAACTGCTTGGATTACCTGAAAGGGAAAAAGCAAAGAAAGATTGCAATCTGCGTCTAATCTGAAAGTGAGAAAGGTGATCTAAAACAAATTATGAACAAACAAGTCTTGGGTCCACCAACCCGTCTGAATCCCAACGAACACAAATTTTAAACATCATCAACTGCTTTTGGGTCCAGGGCCGCCCTTGTGACTCAAGAAGGGATAGCTGCAGATCCACGGCGTATTACATGGATGTACCTCAGCCTGTATCCCACGGACTCCAAAATTTCGGGATAATCTAATCCGAGGTGAAATACGGCTAGGCTAGCGGGTTCCTTTCACCAATGTCACGCCTTGTCACACAATCCAACTCCGTGAAAGGTGGGGGAAAGAGAATCCATCCATTGCAAAGTTAGGCGACGAGGATAACTCTTTTCTTCACTTTCCCGAGTTTGCACGACAAGGAATGCACAGGTGAAAATTTCGCTGTTGTTATTACTTGATATTGGGCAGCAGTATCGGAAACCAAACCATAGAGCAAAGGCACCACACGGACGCGGTCCCGATTCGGCCTCTTTCTTTCTGCCCGTACACAATAATCACGCATTGAAACTTTTTGAGGTGTCATAATAGCCGAAATTCCTTTCATTGCATAAAAAAAGAATATTCGGAAAAACTCTGTACTCTGAAACGGAAAGGAGGATGGGCTTACCACTGGCTCTACACCGACGGAGTTGGCTTCCGACACGTAGAAATTCATAACATCTACCAATACTGTATCAACTCGGCATACAGCATGATTTCCAGAGCCATACCCTTTTGCGGCAGCACTCTCCACATGAGCATGTGTAGTACTACTATGCCGGCCATTATCTTTTTGGTTTTCATCCTCAAGCGAGTCCGGTTTATGACAATGCCAGATATCCATTAACTCTGCCCAGTTTGAACTTGGCAAGTCTTTCCATACAAACTGCTCCGAACCCACTGGCTTCAAGAGAATATTCCCACAAACTCGGCATTTTATCAGTGTTTCCGAAGACATATGTTTGGCCGACCATGGAATAACAGGACCGAAGCCTTCATGGGACGGCACACCTTGATCAGCTAGGTCAACTTGTAGCCGAAAGGAAAACTCCCTCTGGCTTGTGCCACATATAGGCATTCCACTGACACCTTCCGACGTGAATGACAACTTGTTTGGAGCGCTAGGAGCGACACGAGCGGGCAAGCGTAGAGACTGCTTCTGCCCACGGTAGGAAAGAGAAAGCTCTTCTCGAGAATTCAATATTTCGAGTCCATCTTTTACACGAGCATCTAATACAGGAGAAGGATCAGGGAGTGTCACGTAAATTGTGATTTGGGAGATATTCGGAAGTAGCTCAGCATATAAACGCGTTTTCGGCGCGTTTTTCATTGCTATCGTATTCGTAAGACAAGTCGCCCGTTTCGTACACAGATATTGCAAAATTTGGCAAAGGCATATAACTTTGAGCGTTAAGGTAATGGCATTAGCAAGGATGCCACATTTGCTACCTGAGGTGTTGAGATTCACCCGTACTGAGATGGGAGGCTTTGATTTCAAGGCAGATGTGAAACTAACCTAGGCCTAATACGGCTAGTTAAAAGTGGAAGGCAAAATGGTGCAAACGAAACAAACATCCACTTTTATGTTTCTGATTATATCACCGCACCGGGGAATGGAAGCCATGTATTTCCAGTACATTCATCTATCTATAGTGATGATAATCGAGCCTCCCATCTGCCCGTAATCTCGTAATTGAAGGTAAATTAAACGAGCCAAGCATGTAATTCCAGCATATCATGCGTCAAACTCCTAACCCACCCCAACCCCGAAAGTCGTCGATAAATTTCACCGCAGCTCGTAGATAAAAATAATCGTTATCTTTCCAAGTCCTTCCAGCTTCCTTCATTGTCCGAAGTGCCTTGATGTAGTGCACTGATACGCACATTTCACCCTCCAATGCACATTGAGAAACCCAATTCCAGTCCTTACCATTGAGTTCATACCCATTTATCTCATTGATGCTCGCCGCACTAAACGGAGGTCGGAGTTCGGCTATATATATTCCTAGGGCAAGAAGCCACCATTGTCTGAGTAACAAGACATGATATTGGGCGGGAAAGCTAGCGAAAATGATGCGGAGGGCATGGGTGGTGGTTAACAAGTGAACGAAGAAGAAGCTGTGAGGTTTCGCACTATTCACAAGTAATGCAGTTGCTAAGCGCTGGATAGCCTCGAATTGTTCGGTGACATCAGCTATGTCCCAGGCGGCCCAATGATTTAAGAACGGCGCTTCATAGGATTTGAGCAGCGTCTCGAAATTGGTCACTGCTGTGGCTTTGAAGGCACCATCAAAAACCTTGTCATTTTGTACTCTGTGGATGATCTCTAGGAGAGAAGTTGTTTTGTAGGAAGCCGCCGAGCGAAGGTAAGATGGTTCATCGAGGTAATTGTGGGTGTCTCCATAACATGATGCAGCCATCGCTAAGGCTTCCATAGCTACTTCTCGACTATTCATTTCATATGCATAACCCAAATGAATAAGAGGATGGCCAACTATGACAACAGCAATTAGAATCATAACTCGCATGCGAAAAGGTTTAACTTACACCCAGAAACCAAGGAGTTGATTAGAGGCAATCTATCTGTGCATAGGTATTCCTGGACTATTCTCTTCCAATCATACCCGCAGCGCACAACTTCATCCTCAAAGAAGTCTAGATATGCACGTTGGTATTCTCTCTTCCCCAAAAAGTCTCTCCAATCATCGTCCCCGATCTCCCCTGGAGAGTCGATCCATTGCTCCAGCTCTTTTGACTCAGTCTCATACAACTTATTTAAGTGTTCTGCGTCCCCGCCAAACAGATACGCTGTAGAGAGAAGCTAGTTACCGTAGTTAGCATTCGCCTCTTCGAAAGACCGACAATAACTTACATGTGGTACGTGGTTATAAAACGTTCGGTTATTATACAAGATGGAAAAGTTTACATGATTTAATTTAATAAGGTGTTTTAAACTCCTTGCCGGCTTCTCCTGTGTTGATTCTATGTCATGTATATGAGCTGCTGGAAGTCTGATTGTGCGTTCAGCCGGCTGTTGCGAGAAGTGCCTAAATGAAGGGATGAGGGTTGAGAACTGAGATAGCATGGTGGAAGATGAGAACTTCGATTTCTCAAGAGGCTGGATGGTATATGGACAAATAGTGCATTAAGAAGATTTATTATATACAACACTGGATAGTACCTTTCAGGAAGATTATCCCACGCATACTCCGCAGAAAATTAGCTTCCTGATCAGTTTGGGTTGTGACGCCCAAAGACACGTGACGATTACGGTCTTATCCGCCAATTCTGGCAGTGCAAAGGTTCCTCTTTGGCAAAAAATAAATGTTGATAAAGTAGTAAATCCAATAATGATACCAATACACTGCTAATATGAACACAAATCTCAGTTATATATCCTCTCGAAATCCATCAACTAATCCATATAATGATACAAAATGGCTTGCGTCTATTGTGAAGCTTCTGATGTAAAGTAATCCTTTTCCGTTGGCTCCTTCAAGTGGTCAGTCCGGATAATATATTCATCTTCATCTTCATTAAGCAGTTCTGGCTTCCGATCTGGCTGGTGTTCAGCCTGGGAAACGACTATTCCATTCAAAGGCGGGCCTTTGGCTGAACCGTTCGTTGCAGCAAGTTTCCCTCGCTGATTATCGGATTTCTTCGCAGTGTCCACCGACTCGAATGTGCGGCGTACCCGTTCAAAATGCTCGAGTTCTTTCGCGCTGTGGGAAATAGATTAGTATCTCTGTGACAACGTTCGAATAGTGGAGACCCATACCTGACACTTGGAATCAATTCCTGTTGAGCTGCAATGAAATCTTCCTCCGTAACCATAACTGCAACATCATCCGGTGTTGCGAGGTGGTCAAAGAAATATGCTGTACTGACAGGCCCTCCAGGAAGTGCGTTGATTTTTTCATCCACAGCTAAAGCCTGCCGCGTGATCGCTTTGAGCATAGCGTCAGAACACAATGCATACAAATCCGCTCCGGTATATGTGAATGGCAGTTGCTCAGCAATGCGCTCTAGCGAAATATCAGGATCTAAAGTGAACTTCCGCGTGAGTGCTTCTAAGATGGTAGTTTGCTTGGCGTGGGTATCCGAGACGCCGAGGTAAAGCATCTTATCGAAACGCCCCGGGCGGAGCAGAGCAGCATCCAGCAGATCTGGTCGGTTCGTAGCACCAATGACAAAGACACCGCCGCCATTTTCATCCCCGCTGCTCATGCCATCAAGTTCAGCAAGAAGCTGGCTGACAATACGATCCATAACACCACCACTGTCACCTTGGTTGCCACGTTTAGGTGCAACTGAATCGAGTTCGTCAAAGAAAACAACGCAAGGCCGTGCATCTCTTGCACGCTGGAATACCCGTCGAACGTTCGCTTCTGACTCACCGATATACATGTTGAGTAGTTCTGGACCCTTAACGGAGAAGAAATTAAGCGAAAACTCTGTGGCAATGGCTTTGGCAAGCAATGTTTTTCCAGTCCCCGGAGGACCATAGAATAGTATACCACTTCGTTTCTTCATGCCTTTCGCGAAAAGTTCCGGTCGTTCCAAAGGTAGTTGAATAGTCTCCATCACAGCATCTTTGACGTTGGTGAGACCACCAACATCATCCCACGTAACATTTGGAATCTTTGGAGCACCGATAGAATCGGCGAAATTCTTGCGGGCCGCATCGACAGCCGCGTCAAAATCAGCTTTGGTAACGCATCGGGCTGCATCCCCTCCCGAAATCTGGACATCTGTTATTGTGGCTTTCGAGTCTCTTGAATCATGGGCAGCACCCTCAGCAACTTTCTCCAATCGGAGAGTCCGCGCAGCAACTGCTCGCTCGACCACGTCGACTAAATCACCCGCAACGAGGGCAGCGGTCTTTACAGCAACCGAAGATAGATCTACGTCAGAGGAGAGCCGAACCCCCAAATCAGCGACTGCATTTCGCAGTATGCCCTCTCTTTCTTTTTCTTCCGGAGCAGTCATTTCTAGTTCATGTGTGAACAAACTTCGAATTCCCTCCGGAATTTTCTCCACATCCGTGGTTGTAGCGATAATTGCTCTTGCATCAGCCGCAATTTCTTTCATGGCCGTCACCATTCTATCCGCAGTTAGAACTTCAATATGTTGAATTAGCAAAGCAGTGCAATCCGCGCCACAAGCAAAAGCTCTGTCCGCTCTTGCCTTTAGGTATGCTTCAGTTTTCACATCTCCTCCATTTGCCCCACCCTCAGCAAGAATATCATAAGCATCAATAGTGAAAGTATGGAGGCCTATATCGGCACAAGCGTTCCGGGCAACGGTAGATTTGCCAATACTTCGTTGGGTAGAAGTCAAAAGAATTATTACAGGCTTCATACCGAGCTGGATAGCCCTTGGGCTTGTAGATGCTGCTATCAGATCCCGTACGCGTCTTTGTATTTGAGAAATGTATTTTGTCGGTGGCTCAATTAGCGCTCCGCGGATGCCTGGATGCTCAACATTTGAACGTGGAAGTGATTTCGCGCCCAACCAGTACTCCCAAGTATTTCCATGAGTTTTCGGCACAGTGCTGATTTCGCTTCCAGCCTGGACCATCCTAGTATTCAGACAATCAATTACTGCAGCACCGCCCCACTGATCTTGTTCTAGAAAATCGCCGGCCTCTCCGCTTGGTGTTGTAACATGGCAGACTCGAAACCAAGCAACTCCAATTTTCCAGGCTTGGCCTGGCGTAAAAGAAGAATTGTCGATAGAAGAGTCTAGTTGTGCTGTCAAGTCATCGTCTTGAATAGTAGCTTCGGGTGGCTTGCTAGCTGAAAAGATGGTCTTTCCTAGGCCCTCATCCACGCTAATGCCGACAATGTCACCGCTCTTCACTAGCCTTCGTTTCGATTCGAAGTGGCGCTTCAGAGCCCCGAACAGTGCTGGCTGCAAGGTTCTATCCATGGAAAGCGGTGTTGATATCTTTAACAAAGTGACTTCTTTGGCCACAGGAGGCGATTTTGCTAAACTGTTTTTTGAGTGTGTAGCAACAGGCCGCGAGGTTGCATGAGGCTGGTGCACGGTTAAAGGTGATAGCTTAAGAAATTTAGGATTCTGCATATTATGGAGCAGGATGGGAGGGGCTAGAACTGTCGGTGTTAGGCTGTGGGGCGGTATGTGCGAGATACTTGATTTCCTGTTCCGATTCATTGAATAGCGTAATTTAGGAGGTGAAAGACCGGGAATACCGTAGACTTTAGCTACCCTCCAGTCATCAGCCTCCTCAGTTTCTCCCAATCCGTTCAAGCTTCCGAACTTCAAGGACGCTAGCATATTACGCTGGGGCTCTTCGGACGCTTCGATGCGGACCCAATCCCCAGAGAAACAGCCAATTTTAACAAGAGTTTGCACGTCAACAAAGACAAACGACTCCGTGTCATCGTCATCTCGCGGCCTCGGGTGAAGGATTTCGTTCGAAATTCGATCTAAAAGGCATTCTACGCGGAAAACTTTACCTCCTTGTCTCCCTTGGCGCGCAGTGCCAGATGTGAACCCAGAAAGGACGGATCCTGGAGTATGAACACCAAACCTCTTTCCACCGGGTCGAGGAGTTACAGATGATAGGACTGACATTACTCCTGAAGGCTGCTGGGGGAGCTCGGGAGCGGCCAGCGAGATCATATCATCAAGTGAATCATCGGACATTTCACTCAGGCTGTGGAGAGACATGTCCGTATCCGACTCGTCCGGTGGGCTTGTACTTTCAATATCTGTCGCGCTCTCTACTGGTCGGTCTTCTGTCGCCGAGTAGAACTGCTCATTCGTGTCTTCCCCTTCGTCTTCCGCAACCTGGTTTAAGGGACTGAATCGTGGGGAAGTCGAACTTCTGGAGACTCGGGATTGCTGTTGCGATCGTGCTTGAACGAGGACGACCTTGGTTCTAGGCGCCAAAAAACCCTGCGAAACTGGTTCACAGAAAGAAATTTTCGCAGGCGGAAGAGGGGTATGGGTGATTGGGTGGGAGGGCAACGGGAGAGCCATAACGTCGCCTGCATGTAAGATCTTTTGTCTAGAGAGTGCCCCTCTAACAGCAGTCATCAGTCGTTCTTCTCTCTCTGCTTGTGTCTCCTTGGAGCTTTTTCCAGTTAGCCGTGCCGGAACCGCTGACCCCTTATCCCACACGCCATTCGCTCCATTGAAGCCTCCGCCAAATCTGCTTTGCACTTCATCGAAGTCACGCAATAAATCTTTCTCAACCGTCACGTAGACCGTATCGAGATGAAGCGGGGCTACATCTAAAATGTAAATTTCAATACCGCGATGGGCAAGGAGCGAGTTTCTGGACGGGTCCACATTCTGCAATGCTTGCAAAAAGGATTGAATGGAGTTCCCGGTGACCGGGAAATGCACGGTCGAGTGCGAGATGGTAGCAGCGCCCTTCAGCTTGTCGTTGGCCTGGAGGCGTACGGGAATAATTGTCCAGGAAATGTCTTCAACGGCCAGTAAACGCGGAATCCATGGAGATACAGCTATATACAATGTATCAGAAGCATTCTCCCGATCTATTTTCACAAAGAAATGTCAGATATTCCAAATCTCCCAGCTCATTGAGGTTAGTAAAGACTCACCGGCGATATTCAAGTGTGGGAAAAGGTCAAGGACCAAATCATCGGAGAGCACTCCAGTATCTCCCTTTATTCTGTGGTCAAGCACCAAACGGCCAGAAAGGGGTTTCCTGTTCGCCAGTCGTCTTTGAAAGCGTGTCTTCTTTCGCCGGCCCTTTTGCGACTCAGTCACATGCAGCGAATCGATCCCCATTGTGTCTGCTGGCATCATACACCTGCTGTGCAGGGTATCTCGCACCCTAAATCGATATAGATAACGACGTACTTTCAAAGGAACGATAATATTCAAGAAGGCACAAGGAGAGGGATTTGGAGTTTGTAGCTTCTGAGGAAGATGCTAGAGGTGAAATGGACGAAATGCGGGTGGAAAGCTTAATTCGGTGGTCAGCTTCTTGAGACTTCCGATGCCGAGGTTGCTAAGGCGGAAGATGCATCGTCCACCCATCAATAAAAGGCACTTGCTGCCATCCCTCGCGGATACAAAATGGTGTACTAACTACCATCTTTCTCTTCACCTACAGAGTGCCTTCTGGATACACGTGCCTGAAGCTTCAATCTCCGATTGTGGCTCGACTCAAGCTGCCAATACAAATAAATTATTCACTATCCGATCAAGGTATCAATTCGATTGCTTCTGGAAACACACTGTATGGTAAAATATTTCCCAAGAGAGACTGCCTGGCACCTTGATCGACCCGGCTACTCGTGTCTTTTCGCTTCAGATGCTGGCTCTTCTCGCTCATATCGGCTGCTACATTGAATGCCAAGCATTTTGGAGAGTTCAAACTGTGAATCTCACTGCGGCCGCGACTTGTGCAATAGTGGGCCGAAACCATCACACCGAATCACGAACAGTCCAGCGAGGTCTATTTGGGCACAGCTCGAATCGGTCAATTTATCGATGGTGCGCTCGCACAAATTCTTCTTCGTCCGCTACAAATCGTACTAGATATGTACTATGCACAGGAAATGAGATGGAACGCCCTGCGATTTCTAATAAAGCGAGTTGAATGGCTGAAAGGGATCGCTGAGCTAGCAATTTATGCATGCGGTACTAGATTCAATTACACCCGAAGCCTTGAGCTTACCTAGTATCCGCCCTTGGGATTCCAGTTCACATATCTTGCTAGGACCTTGATCCGGAAGGGCAGCATCTGCACGGC
The DNA here is from genome assembly GCA_001430935.1 of Amauroascus verrucosus. Lineage (NCBI taxonomy): Eukaryota > Fungi > Ascomycota > Eurotiomycetes > Onygenales > Onygenaceae > Amauroascus > Amauroascus verrucosus. The sequence goes on from LJPJ01001074.1 coordinate 70,076, forward strand.
ACGCGAATCCTTTCTGAGAACCGACCTATTCTCCGCCAATTGCGAAGGGTGTATGAGTAGTGTTTAGTGAACCAATATTCGGATATCCTAAGCTAGCTTCAAGTTGCTACCGCATGCTGTCAATAACGACGCTTTGGCTTGCATGGGATTCTATGGTGGGTTGTTTAGAAATTCTTGTCGGCACCGCGAGTACTCGCAGTCGAGGATTATAATAACCAACTCCACCACGTGGGAGATGTACATTTCCACGGGGCCCCTTTCTTCAATCGAGCCATTGAGGCCTTCTTCCACAGCTTCATAGTCCGGCAGGTTGTCGGAGGTCTGGTTCCATACGCGATGGCGGCATTAAAATACCTAAATTTTAATTCTATATCCTAATTGCGGACAGTTAGATGCGCCTGGGAGCGCACTTTGCCACGAGGGATGCCTGAAAATGCAAAGGGAGTAGAAAGGACAAAAGGGTGAGTTTGAAAACTGTCAAAAAGTCGAAGTTGCCGTTCATGTCAGTGGGATTTGTCAGTGCGCCCTCCGCGCTCCTTTTAGCAGGTAATCAATTAAGTCGGGTAAGTTAACTCTGGGATTGATGCTGAAAACTTGTAACTGGGGAGTTCAAGCCAACCCATCACGAAGGTAGAGGGAGAGAAAGTCGGGAGGGACATTCTTGATCCCATGACAAGCTTTCAACTCTGCTGGTAACGATTATCAAAAGTCGTCATTGACGTTTGGTCTGGGACGAATCGGGCGGGCTTCCCTGGTACCATCTGTTAGCCCATGTAACGACGTCAGTTGCAAAAAGAATTAGGAGTATGCGCCCGGATTGGGTTGCGGGTTCAGTGCATTGTAGGCTTCTAATTGGGCCTTTTCCTTCTCTCGCAAACTTTTGCCGAATTGAAGTGCGGGAAGCGTCCAAACCCGGATCCTCTCTGTCGGTCAACGCTTGGCATACATGATTCTCACGTTTTTCTGTAGTTTTCTGGAGTACTCCATAGGACTTTACAAAGCATTACATGGCCACGCAAACCAAAAACTTACGCGAGATATTCTGGAAATTTGGATTGTCTATGATGGTGGTGCAGATTTCCTCAAGACTGGCCTTTTCATAACGCCACGAAGTTTGTAGGCGCTAGTTAACGTTTTTAAGTTCCCGCTGTCAACGTATCATTGGTTGTAATGTGGTAAAACGATCATTGAGTCGTCTGTGAGCATTATTTCTTGAGTTTTATGCAGCTTTGACAATAAGAAAGCATCATAATTGCTTTAGCTTGTATGGAGTAGAGGGATAATGGAAATGGGTGGTTGAGAATTCACAAATTGGACGATGATGATTCTGAACAAGAGAAGAAAAGCCTCGTTCTTTGGACCAAATGAGAGTTGTGATGTGGCTCCTCAAAATCCATTCCTCGATTGTGGCTCATCGCAGGTTTAACTTTCAAGCTTACTAATTTTAGTTTAGCGCATACATATTTGAAGTTAGTGTTGCGAGGTGGGGCTCCAATGTTGGTTGTTGAGCCGCAGACATCCACAGTCTCCAATGGACGTCGTATCCAACAGTATAAGCCACCTCCTGGTTGAGAACCTCCAAATGAGTCCAGTGGGAAAATGCCCAAAAACAATTTCTATCCACTTACAAAGAAGTTTTTGTAGGGAGAAAGGAAGGGAAGTTGAATAATTTGGCGTCGTCTTTTCGGAGGATAATTCTGGGAAGGTATAGAGGATTGGATCTCGAAAGAGAGAAATGATGAAGTTACAATGCACCTAAAACCATTAGCGCGGGAGCTGGGGCGAGACAAATACCAACAGTAACAAACGAGTCCAAACGGTAACGCTTTTCAACGATGCTCTATGTCTTTAATTTTGATAAGGCTCTTTTGGCTCTTTGTAAATCGTAGAGTACAAGCAATGAAGAACTGAACGACCAAAATACTGGCCTTTTCTCTGGAAAAGACGCGTTGAAAACCGGACAGCTACTCTTTGCGCGTGTATTGAGGCTCCGTATGGATACAAGCGGGAAGTGCGGTCGAGCTGACAAAGCCCCCGTCGGAGAAGAGAAAAGGGAACACCGACACCGCCCGATTGGGTTTAGTGCGGCTTCGTCTATCAGGCAGACATCATAACGACGACTTGGCAGTAAATACCCTCTCGTCCCTTCCTCCTCCCGCCTTCCATCACCTTCAACCCAAAACATTTCGATTCCATCATCTTCCTTTCCTCAGCGTTGCTCTCCCTTTCAACCTGCCCCCCTTGCCCACCCTCTCTCTGGCAATATCCATTGACTTTTTGGTCTTGATCACTCTGTGCCACAGCATCATCTCCAGCCCTGGTATCAACGTCATAGCCATTAGTTACTGTTGCTCTAGTTGCTCTTGCTTTGTTCAATGATCGCGTTGCCACCCAATCCTTCATCGCTTCTTCAAGATTTCGATTGAGGATCAGGCTCCGGACGGTGGTTGTCAGCCGTCCATTACCTGTTGGTTCCCTAGTTGTGAGAGCAACTCATAGGATCTCTACATCAAGGTCAGAGAGATTGAGAGCCCTCATTTTTGGAACAGCTTGGTTAAAGGGTAAGAATAAAACAGTCCCCAAAGTTAGGACGAATGACTCCCACCTGTCAGATCGCCTGCTCCCGTTCCTTGGCAAAGGTTGGACTGTTGAATACCTGTTGACGATAATAGTTTCTGGAGAAAAGATCGGTTTCCCCGGTTCTCTTTCAGGATAAGCTTCCGCTCTACTCATCAAGGTGAGTCACCGATGAACCAATTTGGACCCCTCCCCTAAGTTTCTTCTTGCTCATTGGATGTGTTGGTCAGAACTGTGACTTGAACCTGGTCACACAGTATGTCTGAACCCCAGTCTCACCCACGCCGCCGTCCATTTAATAAGGCCACCCTTCCCGCTCTTTTAACTTCTTCGAATTATGGCGACGACACAAATCGTTTTGTTCGACCACATAATATGAAGTTGAAGAAGGGTGCCACTTTTCATTCTCCTACCACGCCGCCCACCGAGGAATGTGACCCAATTCTCTGCATCCCCTCGCTGCCTCGCAGAGCTCCCACTTGCTCAAAGGCGCTTGAGGAAGTCATCGCTGCCGGTGAGAGGCGTGTAGCAGACATCCTCGGCCAGGTTGAGCGAAACCTTGCTGGCCTTGACGGTGTATCGTCTCGTAGCAAATCTTCGTTTTCCGGCGACGAATTTCCTGTTCCTCGTGGAATTCTTGACGCCCACATCGCCAATACTGACCGCATAGATCTTGATACAGCCGCTAAACAATCCGCATTCAATACAAGCCGACGGTTGCCCCCCTTGGACACAAAACATCACCGTACATCTGATAGTGGTATTGGTTCCTCAGTCAGCGAAGCCTCCGTTCGCAAGCCTGCTGCCGAAGGTAATCTATCTTTTGTGCATGTTTCTGTGTCCTTAAATTGATGAGGACTAACTTTAAAAGGCCCGACACACCACACGAAAGGCTCCGGTCAAGGTGCGATCACCAGATCGGTTTCGTACAAAAACGCTGTCATGGAGTTTGCTGAACCTGCACTTCGTGCTCCGGCAGTAAAGCAGATTGAGCGTCTAATCCTTATTCCAATTCTTCGCGAAAATTATTTGAAATCTTTCCATGGTCTCGTCAGAAGTGTGCCACAACGCATCAAGCGTAACGATATAACGTGTCTCCGTGATCTTGAGAAGATATTGTTGTTTTTAGCTCCGGTAAGTCGTGGTCTAGAATATCTTCAAACATGTCTAATTATCACCCGATATAGGAATATGCCCCGTCTCGGGCCTCCTACTTCAGCTTTTGCGAGTTTACAATCCAGTGCCTCCATACAACTGTGGGCTTTCTGAGTGAGCATGAGCAATGCCGACCCACGGATCGCCCCTACACCAATGGTTACTTCCTTGACCTCGTGGAGCAAGTAAGACAATTCGCAGCGCTGCGCGACTCAAGTCGTAGAGCACGATGTTCTCAAAATAGCAAGAACAATCTGGACTATTCATCGTATGTGGCTCCAATCCTTTTGCAACGATGGGTGTACTCACAACTTTATAGTGGTGAAGAACTAGTCCTGGAAGGCGGGCTCAGCAGCACTGGCCGCCCAGCTGAATTCGTGAGGCGGAAGAAAGGTGTGGCTATTTCGCTCAAGACTGGAGAAGAATACGTAGAATCGAAGCCAATCATGCCTTCTATGAAGCGCTCTCTTAGTCTTGAGTCAGGGGATGACAGCGTCGTACGGTCTATGGCACGCCGTAAAAAAAATGAGCCTCCATTGAATATTAACAAAAAATGCGATCACTGTGACAAGGTATTCAGAAGGCCTTGTGACTTGACGTGAGTCTATATCGATATCCTCTTTGCAGTACACAGAATGTTATTAACATACATTAGCAAACATGAGAAAACCCACACCAGACCATGGAAATGCACTGAGCCGACGTGCAAATATTTCAAGGTCGGCTGGCCAACGGAGAAAGAACGAGACCGTCATGTCAACGACAAGCATTCCAAAGCCCCGCCTCTATATAGTTGTCGCTTCTCCCCATGTACTTACCAGTCCAAGCGTGAGAGCAATTGTAAACAACATATGGAGAAAGCACACGGGTGGGTCTATGTCCGATCTAAGAACACTGGAAAAGGCAGCGTTCGCGGCTCCAATCATCCGACTCCAAGTATCGCGGCTTCACCAAACGTAGGACCAGAAATACCAACGCCAATTAGTGCATTGGCCCCTTCTCCATACATGTCCCCTTACCAACCAACTCCACAGCACGGCAGCCCGACAAATAGTCCACCAAGTGGAAGCAACATATTCCCGGAGGATTTCCCTCTGTTTCCGGAAACGTCCAACAATGGGCTTGGCGACCACGCTAACCCATTTGCAAGGTATGATTTTAATGCTTTCCACGCTGGACTCCGGGCCAGCGACCCAAATGAGTACGTTCCTAGCTTGGAGATCAACATACCTTCAATCGCTTCTAGCACCACCGCTGGGCATGATGGGCCCGGCTCCTTACTTGGACAATCTCCCATGGATTTATCACACTCCGGCATCGATATTGACTGGGATTCCCTAGACAACGAGTATACTGCCATGAACATGCAACTCCTGACTCCCCAGTCTGTTGAAGCAGCACCACTTGGATCTTATTCCCGGAATTCGTCAGTGTGCCTGACTTCTCCTGAAACGCAGCGACAAGTTCCTAGCCTGTCCCCAAACGGTCAAGGCAATGTCATGCTTTACTCTCCCGAATCCCACTTTGCGGATGAGGGATTTGCAGATGCCTTTGAGCCTCACAAAAAGCCCGTCCGTGATTTCACTTTGTTTGATCCTCCCTTGAACGGCGCGATAGACCAGTCGGCGATGCCACTGAACTCTACTGAGTCATTTACGGCGAAGATTACCTCGATGTTTCTCCCTCTTGACTCCGTGAACGGACAGTTTACTGGCTCTGAATGGCCAGATCATATAGCCTCCATGGAAATACCCATGGAATTAGACGATATTATGAGATATTAGCGTTAATATGCTGATGAGATTTTCTAGCCTTTTTCTTTTCTGGTTCGCAGAATCTCGAATACCTCTTTTGTTTTTTTTTTGTTTTTTTGCTTTCTATGAGCCTTGTTTCTTCCACTTTGCGCCAAATATGCACGGATCTTAAAGAATATATGGCTGCTTCTCCTATACGATTTGACGGATGAATTCTGGACTACATTTCTTCTGCTACTATCTTAGCGATAGACTCAGTACTATCGTGTGGTTCCATGATGGATCCATTTCCTCTATATATACATGGTATTGGTTTGACTCTCTGGGCGATCTTTGGTATATGTAATTCGCTGTCTTCTACTCCCCTCAGTTTCTATATTTATTACAACCTTTCTTCACTGTTCTAGTCAATGCTTTGGTCAATGCTTTTGTTCAGCGTTGGGATATTGTGGGAAACTTAATCAAAGCGACCAGATCGCACAAGGGCATAATAGTGGCTATGTTGAGGGTGCGACAGTTTCTTACCTGTTCCTGTTTTTTGAATATGGTTCCATTTTGTCTCCTGAGAGTCAAGCAAAGACAATGAGTAATAGGTAAATGATATTCAAGTGAAGTAAATATACTGTATTGTTTCTGATTTGAATCTTGCTCATTCGTGAAGTACAGTACATTGAAGAAATGCGGTTTAACTGCAGCAGAGAGCAGCCATATCGCTGTTCGAGGGCTGCGTGGGACAAAGTTCAGACCTTTCTTAAAAGCGATGAAGAAAATTATAGGCATATAACCCATAGTTACTTGAATCCCAGAGTGTAAATCTGGTGGTGAGTGTATGTATTTATGTGGATATTGAAAAATCATCAAAAATACATTCGACCGACGCAGGATTCGAACCTGCAATCTTCTCCAAATTCCAGAGGAAAACCGGAAAGAGACGCCTTACCATTAGGCCAGCCGGCCTGCTTTGGAGTTCAAAGTTCTAAAAACAGCATGTTGTTAAAGAGGAGACATGCTCGTTGAAAAAAAGGCCATCAAAGCTAATCATCATCTACTGTCTATTCGCGTGGAGAAATGGAAACTCGTTTCGCAACATAGACCTTAGATGTCTAGCTGTATATAACTACAACGAAGGCTTGGTTGGTCGTACGCTACGATATGTGCTACACGCAGTCTATTTCCTGGGTAAAAATGATCCCTCCTTACGTCTTATAACAGGTTCAATCTCCCATGATACTGAATTTAAAGCTGTGGCCTAGCTTCCAGGGTGATATCTTGCATATCCTTAATCTGCAAAAGGATCACATTCATTATGCGTCCTTCTTTCTTTGCGAAAAGGTTTTGATCACTTACATTAGTACATAGGTAAAGACATCATGACAGTAACCAGGGCTGGAATTCATCGTCAGACCACTTGCTTAGGCTCCCGATCGTTTCATTCCTTGCCTCCTCCATCGCTTGCTTCTTGTCCTGGTCGCATGCGACTTGTGCGGGTCCATCTGGCCAGCGTTGGCCCAAATCCTTGTATTCTTGTTTCGCAACATGGCTCTCTGGTCGCCTCGAATGCGTGGAGAAGTTTTGTGATATCCTGAGGTGATTTCGCTTTCTCGAGACATTCTCCTGGCGCTGCGCCATCTTTCGATGGTCCTGACCGCGCTATTTTGGTGCATTCAAAATAAAAGAAGCATTTTGATCCGATTGCTCAAACTAAGCTACATACTATTTTTAAGAGGAAAGGCCTTAGATGTGCTAGATTGGACACCATTGCACGATCGACACCTCAATCAGCAACTTTGCCACTCGGATTGGCCCAGTTTTCACATCAGGTCGCTCTAGACATAACAAGCGCATATATTTTACGCACCATCGGCACCGATAATGAATTCTGCTGTAAGAATTCGCCTGTCAGTTAGGAAGCAGCAGGCGTTAGTTCATTCATATAGTCGGCTTGAGCGCCGAGCATGATTGTGGCGCTAAACTTGAGTAGCCGCATCGAACAGAATCCGTTGATACGTCGCCAGCATGATAAAACCAAGGAGTGCCTGCTAGACTCGATTAACTAAGTTCATTTTCCCCGGAGAGAGGCCTAGTCAAACGCATACGGAAATTCACATCTCTTCTCCAATATGTCTCGGAGTCGTATTGATCCGAAATACACTATGCTTGAAAGCAGAGATGCTTACGTTTAGCCACATAACTCCCCCCCCAAAAACCTTCCCCTCAATCTGTTTCATTCACATCGTGTACTATTTGTTAGTAGCTGAATTCCGGCTCCGGCCTCATTGAGGTGCGCGTAACTCGGTAAATGTGACGCTATGACCCTTTTATGAAAGGAGTTCGCGGCGCCCAGGCCTCCGATACCTCCGCCAACGATTAAGACTCGAATATGATCCTAATTTGTGGTTGCTATGTTTATTTCAACACATAAAAGCCTTTTTTTTTCTGAAGTATAGAAAGGGACTTTCCAATGCTCCTTCTCACGACTTTTGGCATGGCCTAACACACAATGTTGCTCCCCGGCTTTCTCGACTAAAACGACTTTCAATTTTGCGGCGCAAACCCGAAGGGGCTTACTCGACCCAAGCTTTTCCGGGGCTAGGCTCCGAATTCTTGGCCGCAAATCCCGAAAGTCTCGGATGAGACTGGGAAGTTAAACCGAGCGTTGTGTGGAGGCGTGGTTGTGGAGGCTTCATAGAACGTTGTATCCTACGCGTTGGCGGTGGGACCTCAATTACAATTTGACTTGAGTCGAGGCAAATAATTGGGATTATCGATGCCCCAGTGCGGAAATTTCCGGTAAAGCTAGTGAAGGAGATGGGGAGATGCCCATGGGTAGTAGTCGTATCGCGGGAATAGTACGGAGTACAATACATATAATCTGGGGTCCCTCGAATTCCAATGGTACAATTAAGTTGTCATGAGCAATAACAGCTTAACCCAACCCATGGAGGCAAAACCCCCTACGAGACAGTCTGGAAAGGGACGAGTAAACTATGAAAGGTCGACCAAGAGTCTCAGGTTCACCTAGAGGGTGCGGTTTCAAAAGACGATACACAAGGATGGATGTCTGCGGGATCGCCTAGTAACTGGCCAAAATGGAAACAAAACGCCCAGATTCTAATGATCGCGATCCATTCAATGGTATCAACCTTCATGGCTGCAGGCATTGTCCCTGCATATGATTCGTTCGCGGAGATGTATGGCATCTCGGTGCATACAGCCACCTATTTAACATCCACTCAGGTAACTACTCTCCCAAATTTTCGCCAATGTCGAATTCAATGAATGTCTAACTGGGTTTTGTTTTTAGATTCTCGTTCTCGGTATTGCCCCTTTTGTATGGAGGCCCTTAACTGCAAAGTATGGACGATATCATATTTGTATGCTTGGAGTGTTCGCGAGCTTGGTGTGAAACATTGGTGGAGCAAAATGCACATCCTTTGGAGGGCAGATGGCAACCCGCGTTGTCACTGCATGGTTCATCTCCCCACCCATTGCCATTGGAAGTGGAGTTGTCACTGAGCTTTACAGCAAAGAAGAGCGAGCGCAAAAAATTGGATGGTGGACGCTGTTAACCACCGTTGGGGTGCCTGCTGGCCCGTTCATCATGGGATTCGTGGTTGAACAGATTGGCGTGCAATGGGTCTTTTGGATTTTTGCCATGATCAACTTCTGCCAGTTGGTTGCATACATCCTTCTGGGAGCAGAGACGCTTTATCCCAGGGATTTAGATGGAGATGTCGAGCCAAAAGAGGCCCCGAGCTTCCCTAGATCTCTCCTTCCTCACCGGATTGACCCACGCCCCATCTCGACTTATGATTTTGTTCGCCCATTATTTCTCTTCCGCTTCCCTCGCATTTTCATCCCTGGCTTTGCATACGGAGTTATCTTCTGCTATGCAAACATTGCCATAGTCGTCGAGATGCCAACTTCATTCGGACAGAGATTCAATTTCAATGCCCAACAGATTGGTTATCAGTTCGTTGCGATAATTATTGGCTGCGTGCTCGGCGAACAAATCAGCGGGCCAATGTCAGACTGGTTTTTGCGGTTTCTCAAGAAAAAGAGAGGGCATGCTGCACCGGCGGACCGACTGTGGCTTTCGTATATTGGATACGGCACCGTCTTTGCGGGGCTCTTGACGTGGGGTTTCCCACTTGAACATGCGAAGGCCTGGAATATCACACCGTGTGCTGGCATAGCAATTGCTAACTTTGGAAACCTAATTCTGACGACAACGCTTATCACTTTCGCCGTCGATAGCCATAAGGAGGTCTCCACTAATATCGGGATGTTTATCAACTTCTTCAGACAGATCTATGGATTTGTGAGTTTTTTGCGCGTCCCATATCCTGATTCGGGAGGTTAGTAACTTAGAGCGGTTATAGACCAGTCCATTCTATTTCCCGAAGATGTTCGAAGCTGTAGGCCTAGGCGGTGCTGCGGGCATCTTCTGTGCCATTATTGCTGGGGTTGCGCTGGTTCCGACTATCGTTATCCAGTTTGTGGCTACTCGCAAGCCATAAAGCTTAATTTTCTTATTCAAATGTAATTTCATGGCCTAGCGCTATAGGGAGATCATAATGGTAAGCTTTTCAGTCTAATGCCAGAGTAGTAAGAATGTAATAATGCCTGTGACAAACCAACAATGTACTGCGCTGAGTGTACTACCTGTTCAACAAGTTCCCTAGAACATATGTGGTAACTGCGACCTCCCTAAGAGACATAGACAAATGTGTCAGCCTTGTATGAATCTCAAGCTGTAGCTAAAAAGGAGAACCATTCATGAGAAATTCCTTTCGATGGATAATCTCACCACGTGCATCAACAGTGTTCAAGCAGTTTGACTCAAGCTTGTTAAAAATAACCCACCCCAAGACATTAGAGAAAAAGAATTGGAGTTCTTATGAATGTTGCGACTTCCACTCCCTTTTCTTTCGTTTGAACCAAGACCTGCTTTGCATTGAATTTCGCTGCCGGGAATGTATAAATCATGTTGGTTTTCAAGAATGAACTCTTCCAAGGTGCCCGCCTTTACTCTCTGATATGGATACTAGCCTGCATTATTTGTGCAATCCACTTCATCACGTCAAATTTGATGGCTGGGATTTGCTTGTTGCCGCGATGTCTGAGAGGGCTAGCTACTAGTCTGGCAGGCTTTCCATTGTTTACGACAATATATACCCTTCCGATCACGAACCGCGGATTCCGTAATAGCTAAGCTCTTCATGTCAAGGCTAGGCTATACTTACCTTACTGTCGGTCTCCTTTCTTGGTTTTCCGGTTTTCCCGTGACTAAGCAAATGGAAGGGCTTCTAACTATAATCGCCGAGAGAACGCTGATGCAGACCTTGTGGAATATTTTTGAATGCTATTCTTAGTATCTTCTGGACTTCATCAGCCTTAAGGTTTGGGTGCTAAGCAGGCGTGATCGCCTTCTTCGGTGCGTTACAGTGGGGATTAACGGATAGAAATGCTCGGTGAAGGTATGTGAGATTTTGCTGAGGCGTGGTTTGGAAGTGCGGATTGCCAGAAGTTATGAGTTAAGGTTACCCTAAGTCTAAGATAAGCACATATACTTGAGAATCAGAAATTCACACTTCCAGCCCTGCATCTGCCCTTGAATGTGGCATGGCATTGATTGTTGACGTGTTATTACATACAACCGCGTAGGTCAGGAAATACAAGTGCTGAGTGTTGTAAATAATGATGAACCCGTGCCAGGATGCGGGTATTTACGGGAGGGTTGGCAAAATCTGTTCCGGGGTGATCTAGCTATCATCTGTCTGTTGGCAGGGGTAATGGAAGGTGATAGTAGGGCTGAGGGGGTTTCAGGCTATGAATGGAGTGCTAGAAACTCAACGCTCTCCATTTGTGGCTGAAGCAATTGCACTGACAGGGCGGATGGAGGTTCTCTCGGTTGTCTTGAGTGCAAATCAAACGTGGTCTGAGATCTTCAAAGCCTAAAATTGCGAACGTGGAATTCACTCCTTCTCACCTTTGACAATTTGACAAGGTGTCGAACAGCTGCAGAATACTCCTGTAACGTTTCATCGTCAGAAATGTGATCTATCTGACTTTTGCGCATTTTGCGGACACTCTCTAGGCTGCTACAAGCATCTAGGGCCTTAGGGTTCAAGAGTCCTAGCACGTTGCAGACAGATCCTGGTTAGGGTGAGCATTGTTGGTATCGGCGTTCTCCGTCTAGAGTATGAACAGTACTCTGGAGACACCAAGGAAACTGATGGAACTTCCAGGATGAATGGTATAGTGATTAATCCTGGACAACCCCGTATTCCCCGCTGGGCTGGGCTGGGGAACAGCAAGCAATAATTGTTTAGATACACCCATGCAAAGGCGTAGGAGAAAACAATGACGGCCGTATTTCGCAAGTTTCTAGAGAAAAACACTGTGTTCATCGATAGTATGTATGAGACCCGGCCAGCTCACTCCAATCAAATAGATTAGGCGCGAGATTTCTGTAAAAGGAACAATGCGACGCCCGATCAGAGCAGAGTGGCATTTGTTTGGCAGTTCAAAAACTTGACAATTTTTTGAGTCATTTCGAGCGGGAGTACCGTTTTTAAGGTTCCGATTCACCTCGAATCAATTCAGCGCAGTGAAGTGAATTGTTTGTTGAGTTGAAGAAGTCAAGTCGTCACTCCCAAAGGCAACTTGAGCGAGACGCGTCTGTGCCAAGCCACACCAACAGTCTCTGCCGCGTAAAGGGCTTCGTGGCTGCAAGCTGCCTGGGTGGGGAAGGTGCGAACTCCCACAGTCACTTTGGCCGAGTTGCTTCCAGGTTTGGAGATAAAGATGTCGAATTCGAGGCAGAAAGAGCAACTGCACTGACGTGTGGCGCAAGGAGTGGCTGTCACCTGGAGGGTTTCGTCTTGGCAGCAGTGGCTGGAACTCAAGAGTGAACTGCAGCAGGCATGTGACTGGAATTACGCAATGTTCCCTGCAGGCAGCACAAAGCAACACCACTCACTCTCTGCCTCCTGCCATAGCAAACTGATTCCCTGGATTTCCTGCTCTCAATCTGCCCGTATCAGTAGTGATCCCGCCCAGCAAGGTGTATTACCCGTACTGCACATTCAATAAGGGTTGACTGCAACAACTGTTGGATACTTTACGGTGTGTTCCGTGGATCCCCTGTGGGGGCATCGTGATGGCATCTCTAAGAATATCTTCTTCCTGCTTTCCAGCTTCCTTTATTTACAACCCAGCTCTCCCCAGCCAGATAGCCAACAAGCTCTAATTCGAGACTTCTTTCTATTCTTTTCTTCTTCTTTTTTTTCTAAAGAAAAAATAATTAATTTTAAGCGCCCAAGTAGTCTGACAATCGTTTTCACGGGAGACGCTGTCATCCAGGCCCCTCTACGCGCCGGTCTAGTGCTTACGTTTCCGGCATTCAGTGGGGAGTGCTCTCAAAATCAATCGTTGACTGCCGATCCTTTTTGCAGTCTTTTCTCATCCTCTTATCGGACTTTCTTTAATCTGCTTCCACACTCGTACGCCGTCTCTTGGGAAGCTTCTTTGACCCTCATTGAGCATAGGAATTGGCAACAGGAACAGAGGATATGGGGCCGCCACCCCTCGACCAGGTCCTGACAGGAAAGCAGGAACATTGTAACTACCATCTGCCTCAAATTCTGTCGTCTGTTTTTCTAGAACTTGTAATGCTAACATAGACGGGGTTTCTTAGATCTTAAGCGAGAGTTGATCAATCTTCAAGTTCGCAGCGAAATCGCCGAGCTCAACTCTCCCACAGCACTCCGCCGATTCGGTGCTCCATTCAAATCTGAATTTGGAGAAGTAGCTCCTGTGGACTCGGAGCTTCCAATTCTACGATACATATTCGTCCGCCATGTTCGCAATTTCCCCTTTCTCGATCAAGCCAAAGAAAAGGAATTCTGGCAAGATAAATTGCAGGTCGTGAGTTGCTGCGAGACATAAAACTTCCTTCTGGGCTTTTCTTAAGCGGCAGCTAATCTGCCCTATGACGGGATCACTGCTAGTTCCTAGAGTCTTTCGCAAACAAGCACATTTCTTCCTCTGAAGACCGCCATGAGGTTACGAAGCGCCGTAAACTTGCGCTTAAATGCGAGAAGCTGGTTGAATTGATGATGGTCTCGGGCATACGCACATCATCCGGATATGAAGAGCGAATACGATTTTCCGAGATGGAGGTTGTGGAGCGAGGTGCTAATGAGCAAGGACTGTTGGTCAACGTTCCCGACGGTCACTCTATAAATGGTTGGGATGTCAATGTCGCAGGCGTCCGGACTACCTTGGTGAAACGGACTGTCAGATACCATCAACATGCAGTATGATCTATGCGGACTCCCTTTATTTACATAGTCATGGAGCCTAACCAGTTACTTGACCTGTAGGAATTTCTTCTTAGGGTTCGACGCCAAGGGAAGCCCGATATATTTATTGGCCGTAGATTTGGAGATTTTGCCCAGCTACACAGGAGACTACGAACAGAGTTACCGGGAAAGATCATTCCGCCTTTACCAAGGAAAAACAAGACCTCTACATCGGCTTTTCTAGGAGGCACCGATGACGATGCATCTTCAGTGTCATCGTTTTCCATAGAGACTGGACCATCAGAGGAGAATGGAAACGGCTCCACAAAGAATTTATTTGCTTCTAATTATCTTGGCCGGTCTCCATCCCGGTCGTCGTTGAGGTCCAGAGACTCCCCAAGAGGTTCAGGAGAAATGAGAGTCGAGCCCGTAACACTATATCGTGAGCAGCAGCGAGTCTCCCTTCGGGCTTTCTTGCGGCTGTTATTGCGAAATGAACGAATGGCAACTTCCAAAGCCATGGAAGAATTTTTAACTGCGACTCCCATAACTTTAAATGAGGAAGAAGAGATCGACATACAACGGAGAAAAGACCTAGATGCCAAGCGAATAGAGGAACAGAGGCAATTCTACGAAATTGCCCGGAAGCGTGCTCAGGAATTGGACGTTTATATGGAGGAGTTTCGACAGGATATCGTTGAGAACAGTAATATTCCTCATTCTGCTCGATTCTCAAAACGAAAAAGATGGCTGATATCTGTTACATCCGGTAGATGGTTTAACGAAGCTTTTCCATGAAATCCGCATAAAGGAGAAAGTGGAAGATTTGAGCCCTCAGTACCAGAAATTTGCAGAGTGGTTACGGATTGAGTGAGTTCGCCCTTTGCCACTCTAGTACCAATGCAAGATACTAACCTTGCAGGGTGGCTGCAACTATATACCATCTTTTCCTTGCAGAAGACAATTCCCCAGAATTGTTTGCCCAAGCGAAAAGAATACACTCCTTGGTCCCATATACTCTTCTCAAAAATGTAATTCGAATTGCAAATCCTGCCGCTGTTATGTCCGGAGTATTGGACCTTTTCCTTGCCCAACCTTTCGGATCTCGATCTCTCCTCCAGCGAATATTTTCCATGGCTATTCATGATGGAATGAAAGCGTTTCAAAAGTCGATCGATGCTTTGTCTAATAGAATAGAGGATCCAATATTGGTTGAAAAGCTTCGAGCCTTCACAGATACGGAGGAAGATCTGAAGAATTACATACGACAAGAAGCGGAGGACGATGATGTTGATATAATTGTCGCCATTTTACGCTCCGAACAAATTTCGCCAGAACTAAATACACGTCAGATTGAAAAGGTGTTCAACTCATACGTTGCTTGGGTTAGCGCTGTTGAGAGTGTAAGAAATATTTTATTTCGAATAAAGGTGGGATGCTTGCTAATCACTTTAACAGGTTGAGTTTGGAATGCTGCAGGAAGCACAGTGGTTTGCATATCTAAAGCAATTATTGAAGTTGTTGACAAGGCAGCGAGACAAGGCTATGATGCTTAATATTATTGAAGAGGTGCTATCCGACCCTACTCCCATTTCACGGGTAGCTGGCATACTGACATATGATAGCCGGCAACTTTGCAACTATTCCGAGATCTCTTCACCATATTCTATGAACCGCTCGTACGTGTTTACAAGTCTGCCAATGTCTATAATAGCATCACCGATTTTGCTGCATTTGCGAATGATGCAATATCTGTGATCGAGCATGCCCAGCGGCAGGATGTCTCAGCAGACCCGAATCAGACAGTCCAGGCTTTTATAGATTTGTGTATCCGTCATCAACAGAGTTTCTATAAGTTTGTCCATGAAGTCCACGTTCACGACAATGGGCTTTTTGATGCTTTAATGGGCTGGCTAGAAGATATCCTTGTATTCCTTCGTGAAGGTCCTCAAGGCACTCTCGATATGAATGCGTTATTCCAAGGAGCAGTCTCTGCAAATCAAATCGTTAAGGACGTAGCCATTCAGGAAATTAACTCACTTATTAAATGGCACACGGACCGGAAGAAGTGGCATCATGATAAAACGAAACAGAAATTGGCTGTTGAAGGACAACCCATAGAATCTGTCCCCGGAAGCGCAACGTTTAAAGGCAGTGATTTTGGATTAAATGAGGTATCTACTTTTCGTCCCCAATACCTATTTGTCTATATGTCAATTCCAAAACACTCATCATCGTGTGCATCCTAATAACGTGTGTATTACAGGCCGACCTAGAAGATCTAGCGATTTCCGACGCTACGTCGGATATTTCAGATGAAGATTCTGCGGATGACGACCTTGACCCGATCACCGCAGAGCGAAAACGCCGCGCGAAGAGGCAAGATCGTTTACGACGTTCGGCTGGCGAGCCGGTGAAGCCCGAAATTCGAGAAATCCTAAAGTTACAGGACTCATTTGTCCATATGCTGAGACTCGTTTTGGCCGAAGAGTGAAGGCTTCGACACTAATAACCTTCTTCCATATTTCTACAAATTGCCACGTCGCTTCGGATGAAGATAGACCTTTTGCACACAGACTGGATTTTAAGTGGAAGAAATTAGTCTGGAGCTGCAAGCGGAGCTTTTATTGTTATTGGATATTATTTCGTATACACCGGATGAGCCATGGTTAGACATAGAGGTGCAACAATACTCCTAGGTATCAGTAGTATTGGAAACTCCGTCTTTGGGGATTTACATGTCTAAATCAATAGTTGCAAAAAGCCTTTTCGGGTAATGAAGGACCTATTTTCAGGGGTTCAAAGTGCCAGTCAAATAATACGAGTGTGATGTTTTGGTTGCTTCAGTAACAAACTCCAAATATAGAGTGTGGGGGTGGCAATGCGACAAGGCTGCGGTCAGAGTCGTCACTCCAGACCATTTTCTCCGTCTGCCATGCAGTTGAGAAGGAGTGTGAGAAGAAATGAATTCGCAACCTCTGGGATGATCCCATAACGATTAGGTACAGCACTTACACCATGTTTCAGACAAGTAATACCGAGAATCAACAGCGAGTTTTCTCTCCTTCGCGGGGTGTCTTTGCCAACAGCGAATGGCTATGTGATTGCGTTCCACGCTTACCTTCAGTCCATCTTCAGACGAATAATGGTGGAGTAAATCAGGGCCGTTGGTGTGAGTTTTAGTTCTTTTACCTCTATGTGCTACATGCAACCTTTGCGCCTTATTTTCTTTTCCACGCGCTCTGACGGAGTAATGCCTTAGGAACAGTTTATAGATGCTCCAAATCGCAGCGCAACAGGTGCAGTTTTTTCATTTGGGATGATGAGGCTCAGCGCCGTGCTAGTCTGGATCCCTCGACGAATTCGGGACAATTAGAAGAGCAGAACACGGGTGATCGTGCCCTGCGGACGCCGGCTATTTCACGGGCGAGGGGCGTTTTGCAGGCCAGTGGTCTACTGACCCCTGAAACTGGGACGAGGAGGAGAAGAAGGGATGAAAGGAGTACCGCCGCTGAGCTGGAAGAGAGTCCGAGTAAAACTCGGCGGGTAGATGGGGCAAGAGGGAATACATTCTTGACCAGGTGGCTGAAGAATACGGAGGATCATAGAGCGGTGGAACATGGAGAGGACGATGACTCGTCATTTGGATGGGCTGAGGATATGGATAAAGAAGCAACCGAGTTGGTTGAAGGCCAGGAAGTGGCCCGCTTAGCTGGGAGAGCTACTACGCCAGAGCCACAGGTGAATAAACAGCCGGAGCTTGAAGGTTCTAGGGCGAATATTGCGAGGAATTTATTCAATGTGCCACGGCAATCCACGGTACAACCTCCATCTACACCCCCCCAACAATCGAGCGCCATGCAACCTTTCATTCCACGGAACCTAGAAAATCCACCCACAACCCCAACCCCGGCACGTTTTACATCCGAACCGCGTGTCAATAGACATTCACTATGCCCCCAACATCAGCGGGAACAGTGCAAACTCGTCTCCGAGACGCTGGCTCTGCTTGACTCCCACCACATTTTTCTTCCGCCAAATACTAGAAACGACCTAGTCAACCTGCTGAATATACATGATCTACGAGCGTTAGGTCTGATGAAAGGTAGAGATGTGTCGAGGATGGCGGTGCAGACGAGAGATGAGCGGATCCGTGAGTTGCTTGGGAGAATCGAGTGTCTTGAGGCAGATAGGGAAACTTGGCGGGCTGAAGCAGCGAGAAGGAGTGGTTGAAGGAGATCGTACTTCGTTGAGACCGAAGGATTTTGAAGAACTTTTGCCGAGTTTTTCGTAGTTTTATTTTCTGCCTTTGAACGGTGCCTGGCATGCCCACTTTCCCTTGGTGTAAAATGTATTTGTTATTAGTTATACATACCACCTAATGATACCCCTATCTGAGATTTTCCTTGACACATCCCAGATACTCGCATGTTGCTAACGGAGGCTTTAAGAGGATCCGCCGTGGCCAAGTCGATCTCCCGCCGCCACGTGACTGCGGGACCAGCCAAGCGTGCCATCCCAATTTTACTCGCAACAAAGGTCATAGCTGTAGCTCACCAGAATAACATTTTCCTGAATATTTGATATCTGAAGCTTGAAGCTTGAATTATTCCAAGGACCTTGTTACTATTGCTGGAGGAGGCGCGTCTCAGATCATGCGATAGTTGACATTGCACTCCCTTCGTTATCAAACCCGAGAAATATCACGCACTTGGTATCGAAACCGACAAGGAGAATAGCGAATATAGATGTCCCTCGCTCCCGGCAACCAGGACACACCGGAAACCTCGACCTCCTCCGGTCTTCAGACCCCCTCAGACATGTTCCGACCGCCCATCAACCGCGCTATGCGCGTCTTAGACCGGTCGTTCTTCAAGAGGACCGTACCACTTTCGGCAGCAACAGTGTTTGAGAACAAGAATATCTCCCGGGTAAAAAATGAATTGACCAAAAGCAATGACATTCTTGCCCTGGCGAGGATTCTGCCCATAAGACAACCCCAAGTGATAAAGAACGAAGGTGACAAAGGGAGAAAGTGTCTCTTGTTGAGGGAAGGTGTGAAAGCGGATGGTATTGTTTTATGCATGGGAGTCAATACGGTTTGGAATTTATGATGCTAATTAGTTTAGG
Organism: Amauroascus verrucosus; assembly: GCA_001430935.1. Lineage (NCBI taxonomy): Eukaryota > Fungi > Ascomycota > Eurotiomycetes > Onygenales > Onygenaceae > Amauroascus > Amauroascus verrucosus. The sequence goes on from LJPJ01001074.1 coordinate 89,001, forward strand.
TAGATGTCTCCACATGGTCTCATACTATCAAACAATTGGTCGAGGCGAAATCGGTGGAAGTGAATCCGTTTGATTTGCAGCTGGATTATGGTTACTGGACTTATCGTAAGTATACTCTGGCGTCTGTTTTTTTAGGAGTCGCATAGGAGACTAAATCCCGTTGAATATAGCGGAAATCATATCCGCGATATTGCCCGAAGATGAGCTTGGCGAAGTACCCGTTGGATTTACCCAGGTTGGCCATATCGCGCATCTGAACCTCCGAGACCAATATCTGCCGTACAGACACTTGATAGCGGAAATTCTAAAAGACAAAAACCCGAATGTTAGGACCGTTATCAACAAAATTGATGACGTCGGAGCTACTAGCGAGTTCCGCACCTTCGCTTTTGAAGTGCTGGCCGGGGACAATGCCACAAACGTCGTCACACACGAGCAGGATTGCGAGTTCTCTTTTGACTTCGCAAAGGTATATTGGAATAGTCGGCTCAGCACGGAGCACGCGCGGCTAGTGGGTACTTTTAAAGAGGGAGAAGCAGTGTGCGACGTTATGGCCGGAGTCGGGCCGTTCGCCCTACCGGCTGGTAAGAAGCGCGTGTTTGTTTGGGCTAATGACCTGAACCCTCATGGCTATGAAAGGATGGTGCATGGAATAAAGAAAAACAAGGTGCATGGCTTCGTGAAAGCATTCAACATGAACGGACGAGACTTTGTAAAGTCTGCTGCCAAACAGTTATACGAGATGGAGCCGGCAAAGGTGGTTATTAACCCAAAGACTTCCCGCAGTGCAAAGAAAAGAAAAGAGTCCCAGTCCCCAGATCGAAATACGCCTCCACCACAGATCTACACAGCTCCTCGCACATTTGACCATTATATCATGAATCTCCCTGCGTCAGCAATAACTTTCCTTGGCTGCTTCATAGGCGTGTACGCCGGTCAGGAACAACTTTTCACTCCACATACGGATCGGCATCTACCACTCGTTCATGTGTACTGTTTCTCAACGAACAGTGAAGATGGAGAATTTGAAAAGAAGGAAATTTGTGACAGAATTTCAAAGCAAATTGGCTTTATGATTACTCCTGAAGATTGCGAGGGTGGCACAGGGAATAAAGATTTAGAAGTGGAGATCAGGAGTGTGAGGCTGGTGTCGCCGAACAAGAGGATGTTTTGTGCAAAATTCAGGCTACCAGAGGACGTTGCATTCAAGAAACAATAATCTATTTGATTCTTCACTATTTGCGCGTCCTATTTGAGATTCGGATGTTCAATGCATGCTTGGCGTTGCATATAGGGATTAAAGCTTGGTTTATAGATTCCCTTCTTCTTAAAACATATCTAGATAAAATAGCAAGGAATCATCTTGGGAAGAATAAAAGGTATTCCATTGGTCTATTCTTTTGAGATAACATCGAATTAAATCTCCGAGAAGTAAAAGACGCCTTAACAATGCAGTTTCTGTTTTAAATCCGGATTCTCCAAACTCCATGCATTGTGGCCTTGGAAGAACCCCGTTGTTAATGTCATTATGACATTATACACGCCTCACGCCATCATTATTGCGGTGATAGAAGTAAGCCGTTGTGCGAAGAACAATTTCGCGCCGGTTAGCATATAAATTGAGCTTGATAATTCCATAGCTCCGTGCCCGTGGAAAATTATTATTATTTTCTCTTTCCCTCTGAACGTCACATGCTGATTTGAGAATATAGATTGCCTCGATTTTTTAATATCTGGCTCAACGACGCTCCATACCATCTCGATAGGGTGCATGCGCTCCTCACTCAACAAAATTCCTCAATTTCGTCAATTCATCTAATAGTTCCTGCAGATCCGCATCCGATATTTTGCTCCCTATACTTGGGATGAGGGCTTTCGCCTCCTCAGCATTGTCGCAACATAGGCTTCCTAGTTACAGTCATGATACTCGATTAGCGTAATCCAAAAATTACTGTGCAACGATGTTACCTAGCTGAGATCTCTCAAAAAACTCCAACTCCGTGTGCGCTGATAGCAACCGCTCAACGGCTTCGATGTTTTCTTTCTCTTTGAACCGTGCGAATACTTCAAGATAGTCTTGGGTTTTTATTAGCGTTCTAGAGGCCCACCATTATTAGCGATTGTACTGGTGTATTGAATTTTTTTTCTGGGGCATTCCTTACTCCCTCTCCTCATATTTATTGTTCGACTTCTTCCTCAGATCGAGGACTTTGTTGATCACCAGTCGCGCTTCGGAGAGAGATAAGGTGGGTACATTTTGGAATTCGCCGAGTTTCAATTGAGAGGAAGCCTCGAGCTCGTTCTGGGGAAGTTCGCGCTTGCGATGGGTGGGATCTGGAACGGGAGTAGAACCCATGATTTCTCAGAAGGCCTTGTTCGAGGGGTTTTGTCCCTGTCCGTCTCGTGCGCTTCTTTGTTCTGCCAGTCGCCGTTATTATGTAGACTAGACAGGCCTTGCGACGGATATAGAGAAGGAGAGAAGCTCTTCTTCAGAGGCGGGAGGAGCGTTGCCTCTCTGCGTTCTTGGGTTCCGCTTTACGATCGCGGCAGTCCAGAGCTGGTGAATTGGTTACATAATCAACACCTGGTTGTCTGAATTGGGATTAGCGCAGGATGAACATCACCAACGATCGCCGTCGACTTTTGTGAATCCACCAAGTTCTTGCACACAGTAGACTTCAGTGCTTGTCACAAAACTGTTTCCTGCATAGTATGACTGGTGAGTTGCTCAACTTAGTGCACTCTAGCCTTTTGAGCCGTTTACGTACAAAGAGCTCCAATCCTTGTCTTGGGTTGATCTGCCACTAGGCTAACTTATGCGGGGCCGGCTTTTTGCTTTGAAGCCTTCCTGATCCGAGGACGGCTCAACCAGGCCTTCTCCAACACAGAATGCGGAGAAACCGGTTCACAAAGTATCTCTTAGTTTTTTGATTTGCAAAACGGAGTCTAATTTACTACTCAATGTTATAACTAAATAGACCCGAGGTCGCAATAGCTTGGTAGTACCGCGACCCGAGCTATATAGATGTTCAGATGGAAATTTTTCCACTTTCTTCTCACTTCATGTAGAAAGGAATATTATCTGAATCAAGATAATAGAAAATGGCATCTAAGAGATTTATTGGAGCAGAATCGCCTGATGTTCATAGCAAGTATCAGCCAACAGACGAGCACATCTTTAGAAGTCCCTATGGCCCATTTCCCAAGGTTGATGAAGACCTGAACGTCCACGACTTCTCGTTCCCGCCAAACCAAACCCTAGATGCGGATTACGACCTATTTATCGACGCGAATACAGGAAACAAAATAACCCTACACCAGTTTTATCACCGCGTCTGCGCGCTAGCACGAGCATTGCGATATGACGGGCCGAATCCAATCGGTATACAGAAATCACCTAGGAACGATCGCGAGGAAGGCGAGATCTTGGGGATCTTTTCAAAGAACCACTTGTCCTGGCCGTTGATCTCGCATTCATGCTTCCGAGCTGAACTGGTATTTGGAGGAATCAGCCCAAACTCAACACCGTATGAGCTCTATCACATCATGCGCAAAATGCAAATCACGTCTGCTGTTGTGCACGAATCGCTGCTCCCTGTACTGCGTGAAACATTGGAGAAAGGGCCACAGGCAGGGGACGATAGCGATTTATCGTTTGTATTCAATCCGAAGAAAATCATCATAATATCTGATGACCAAACGTTGGATTACGTTGAGAGTTATCCGACGGTAGAATGCCTAGTTCGTCAAGGAGAGAGGATGCAAGAGCAAAATAGAAAACTTATGGGAGGGAACAACCTGTGCTATCTATTTCAGTCGTCTGGTACTTCTGGATTCCCTAAGGCGATGATGATCTCCCATAAGAATGCGATTCACACTGCCATGCAGGGAATGATTACTGGAACAAAGACGGCTGAATTTGTACGCAACCCTCGCCTTGGCATTTTGGATTGGGCATTTGACTTACAGAGAACAGCTTAATCTGCCCCCGACACATGCGGTAGTCTTAGGTAAATCCCCGTTGAGATAAAAAGGAGAACATCAAGATGACTCATGTTTGGATTAGGGGTTATACCAGCATACCATTCATACGGCATGATTCTGTGGACCCTTCGAGTAAATCTCAGCCCGTCTACCAATATCCTCATGTCAAAGTGGAACTTAGAACAAGCCCTTCAGCTAATCCAAAAGTACAAAGTTACCATGTTACCTCTTGTTCCGCCCCTGGTCAGACAGTTAGCCCAGTCACCTCTTACGGATAAATATGATCTTTCGTCCGTGATGTCTGCGGGGAGCGGAGCCGCGTATTTACCCCCTGATGTTGCCTATGAGCTTGGCCGCAAGTTACCACAGCAAAAACCTATTCCATCTGGATACGGGCTTTCTGAAGCAGCATCTATTGCTCAACCTAACGTAGAAGGAATGTTTGGACTCTCGCGATCTGATCCTGGTGCGATTGGACATTTGCTTCCCGGTGTCGAAGGTCGTGTTGTTGATCCAGATACGTTAGAACCCGTTGCCAAGGGCTCAAAAGGCGAATTATGGGTTCGAGCAAACGTTGTCACTCCAGGCTACTTTCGTGACCCAAAAGCAACGGCTGAAATCTTCACGGAGCCAGGTTGGCTGAGGACTGGTGACCTTGTCATACGGGATTCCGAGGATAGACTTCACTATCTCGATCGCTTGAAGGAGATGATTAAAGTCAAGGGTCTTCAAGTTGCCGCTACTGAAGTTGAAGACACTCTTCTTTCACATCCAGACGGTCTTGTCAGGGATGCGTGTGTTGCTGGTGTTGACAATGGTCGCGGAGACGGCGGTCTATTTCCTAGAGCGTGGGTTGTGTTATCGGAGAAAGGGAAGCAGAGAAACGAAAACGTTGTTATTCAACAGCTTGATGAATTTGTTAAGAGTAGGCTCTCGAAGCATAAGCACCTGGTTGGCGGACTGGAAATCGTGGACGCGGTAAGTGGATAACTTCCAATCAAACAATTTAGCCTCGTTAAGGTGCTCATAAAGACCTCAAACATGTAGATACCGCGAACACCATCTGGAAAGATGCTTCGACGGGAGATGCGCGACCAATATCACGCGAGGGTCCTGACAGAGAAGCGCAAGGCAAAGTTGTGATCTACTCGTGGGATTATCGATGGGATACGCGATATTGAATCACTTTTTCTAGCACAAATTCCGTATACGATAGACGTATTTAGCCATTGAAGAATGTAGATGAAGATAGATTTTTTTTCCTGGAAGAATGACATCTGTGCAAGGAGTAAATGGTACCTGCTTACATGGGGTTTAGAAGTTAGATTTTAGGTCCGGGCTGGGGACCTTGATGCCCCCATTCTGTCTCCATCGATGATATCACAAGGACCAATGCAGTAGCAATTTTTAGCCGTCTGGTTGATTTTGTAATATAGTTTGGAACAACATCCTTAACTTTGAGTAGTAAGTAGCTCAGCCGTATCTTCTATAGAACACGTTCTTGCCTAACTTCCCGAAAGCCAGACCAGAAGTCGACCCGGTTCCTGGAGGAACAGCAGCCTTATCCATGGATTGTGCCAAATCTAATGGCCGGAACCTGGGACACTCGCCCGTCCCAGCTGGGTTCAACCTCACCGGGCCTATTTCTTGTATGTGCCCACGGCTCCCTTGAAACAATTTTTGCATTGTCGGTTTCGATTCAGAGCTTGAGCAGGTGGTGAGCAGTTGATGCTGTGTGGAAGTGCTGAAGAACGAAATCTGAAACAGCTCACTGGCACATCACGTGCAGGCTCGATTCTGCCTAGCGCCGACTGGTAGTTAGTGGCATCGAAAATGAACCACAAGAGGCACAAGGGCGTCCAGCTCCATGATGAGCCAGCGCTTTTTCTCGTCAACAACGTCTGCTGTCCTGCTCTCTGGTTCATTCTCTTCTTTTCCTTCCTCTGCCCATTCTTTTCTTGTGCTTTCTTTACTTTGCTCTCCCTTTTTCCCCGTAAACAACGCGATTGTCTGGCTCTGGACACCTGTTTTGCAGGTCGGCCACGCGATATTTGCCTGCCTTCTCACACTTTGCGGTGAACGAGGGGGTGATGTTCCTCTGCACGCCAAGCTACTTCGCCGCCCTCGCATTTCATATTTGACCCCAGTAGCCTTTACTCAACCCTTTCTGGCCTCGATCTAATAACTTTCCATTCCTAGCACTGTCGAATGCTCAATTACTTGAGTTCTAATTGTGTTCATGCTTGGAGTATCTAGTCTCCCTCACTTCGCGCCATCTGCCCTTGTCTCATCACAACCACTCACTTGGTTTCAAGCTTCTGCGAGGCACCTAATCTTGTGTGGTTTTTGGAACAACTTTCATCGCAGCAGAAACGCCTGAGCCGTACAATAACACCTACAGTTGGGACTGTGTGGAAATTACGGAGACTCGTCGATCATTGACCTTTCCTGTCTAGTCACCGGGCTTCTCAACACTCGCGCGATTTCTGCCTCTCCCTCGAGACATTTTCCTATCTCCAACGAATAATCTATCCTACAACGCATATCCCACGCTCATTTACTTAACCCTCAAACTGTATCGCTTCGCAAATTTTTATAGACTGCACCTCGGGGGGGTTGTCGCTAGCGGAGATGCCTCCACCGCCTGGCCACCAGATTCCGCTGGAATTAATCCCTGGTGGCGCTCGAAATGGGGGATTACAAACCAATATGAAGACAGGGATGCACGGAGAGGGCTATCACACCCATTCACCGACGGACATAGCAGATGCAAATACTGGTGCTCCCTGGGCAAATTCGTCTGCTCCGAACCCCGATCAATCAGACAACCGTCCGGGGAGATCTCAGGAGCCCGGTCAGGGTCAAAGGGAAAGATCTGCTCCACGGGATAGGTCTCGTCCAAATGGTCCGACCGGTGGTAAATCGCCAGGAAACACTTCGAGAACCTGCCGTAGATGCGGAGAACCACTATTAGGACAGTTTGTACGTGCTTTAGGTGGCACATACCATTTAGAATGCTTTCAGTGCAATGTAAGCCCAATTATACCCATTCTAACATTCAATGATTGACTTTGAATCAGGATTGCGGAGATGTTGTCGCATCCAAATTTTTTCCCGTTGATGCCGAAGATGGAAGTGGCCAATACCCTTTGTGTGAAACAGATTATTTCAGACGGCTTAACCTGTTGTGTTTTGAATGCGGTGGTGCGCTGCGTGGATCCTACATCACGGCATTGGACCGAAAGTATCATATTGAACATTTCACATGCTCAGTTTGTCCAACCATCTTCGGTGCCCAAGACAGTTATTATGAGCATGAAGGCAAAGTATATTGCCATTATCACTACTCCACACGTTTTGCTCAAAGATGTAATGGATGTCAAACTGCAATCCTTAAACAATTTGTCGAGATTTTTCGCAACGGCCAGAATCAGCATTGGCACCCCGAATGTTACATGATCCACAAATTCTGGAACGTCCGCTTAGCACCGAACGGACAGCATTACGAACCCCCGGAAATCGATGTTGATGCCCCTCCAGAGGAACGTGACCAAGTTCGAAAAGAGGAAGACGAGATGGAAGAAAAGGTCTACCGTATCTGGAGCGTACTCTCGGCATTCGAGGAGTCGTCTGCACAATGCATCTCGGACATGCTGTTACACGTTAGTAATGGCGCTTATGTTGATGGAGTTGTGGTCGCGAAGAAATTCATTTTCCACGTGGAGATTCTATTCAAAGCCACTGATAGACTTGCAGCTTCCATATCATTCAAAGGCATTAAAGGTGATGCCCCAATCCTCGATGTGTTGCACAAGCCTACTAACTTACACTTCACCGCCAGACCTGTCATATGCTCGAGAGTCTAAGCTTCTTTGCAAGAAGATTGTTGCCTTCTTTGCCCTGCTTTCGAAGACTCAGGAAACTGGGGTTCGCAAACTTGGAGTGACGCAAGAGCTGCTTGCTCTTGTAACAGGCCTAGCTCATTATCTTAAGCTTTTAATCCGCATTGGATTGCAAGGCGCTCTAAAGTTCGAACGAGAAACTAAAAGCCCAGAAGAGTTGTTCAAATTCCTAGAGCAGATTGCAGACTTGGAGGGACTAAACAAAATTTCAGCTAGTGGATTGACGAGCAATGTTGAGCGGCTTGCAAACCAACAATCGGACTGTTGTGCTGCTTGCACGGAGCCAATTGACGACGACTGCATTTCACTTGGGGACAAACTGTGGCACAGGAAGCCGCCCCATCTTGTATGTGGTGCTTGTCAAGATGATCTCACCATGGATCTTTCAAGAGCTCGTTGGAGTGAGAAAAATGATCGACCATTTTGCCGAGCGTGCGCTGAACAAAGAGGCCATGACCCTCAAGCTATTGGTGGATTTACCTATGTCACAAGGTTGCAACAATATGTTTTCCTGTTGCAAGTCGCCCTTGCCAGACTTTTGGCTGTTCTTCGATCGGGGGGAACACTACCACATACATCCGGTGCGATGCGCTCTTTCCCCATTCTTCCTAATTCTAACTAACCTCCGCCTAGATGATCCCAATCTGAACCAGTACGAAGCGAACGATGGGCATAGAGTGTCTGCCACAGGCGAATTGCAATCTCCACCTCAAAGATCTAATACTAGGTCAAACTCATATGCAGAAGCTTCGAAAGATACGGCGCCATCTTCCCTCGAACAAACTGTTGGGGAAATGAGGAGACTCCGATCAACCCGAAATGAGCGAGCAGTTTCTACTACGTTTAAGAAAGCCCGAACGTCTCGAATTATCGATGGGCCCCAAGGAAGCAGTGCTAGACCTGGCTCTTCTGGTGCCGAAGGTGCTGATTCGCGGCATTATGGGTTCCAGATTGTGGAAGAGAGAGATGCTGACGGTGAACCAATCACAGATTTGACCTTCGGCAATCAAGACGCGTTGACTCTTGACGATATTCCCCGCATTGCAGCAGCTGAACAAGCTAAGGAGTACCGCCCGAATGCGTTCAAACATGCCCGCGCAGGACTTGTCGCGTCCGGTGGTCCAGCCCCAAGGATTAAGCAAGGCCATCAGCGCGAAGTATCAAACGCCGATGATCGACCTGCACAGCCACCAAAGCCAACCAAATATTTCTCTGAACTATCTGCTCTCGAATATTTTATTGTTCGCCACGTCGCCGTTTTGTCCATGGAGCCCCTCCTCGAAGGTCATTTCAACCTCGAAGAACTGCTCGGGTTGATTGAATCAAGGAAGCCAACCATCTGGAACATCTTTGGCAAGGCTTTCAAAAACGATGGCCGAAAAGCCGGAAAGAAAAAGGGTGTTTTTGGCGTTAACTTAGAGCAACTAGTGGAAAAGGATGGTACGGAATCAACTCACGGTGTTGGTCCTGGTACCCTCCGTATCCCTACTTTCGTTGACGACGCCATCTCTGCCATGAGACAAATGGATATGTCTGTTGAGGGCGTCTTCAGAAAGAATGGAAACATCAAACGGTTAAAAGATACCGCCGAACTAATTGATACAAAATATGAGGTGGCAGATTTAAATAGAGAGAGCCCTGTTCAAGTGGCAGCTCTTCTTAAAAAGTTCCTTAGAGAAATGCCAGATCCTCTTCTCACGTTCAAGCTACACAAATTATTTATCGTTTCGCAAAGTATGTTTTGGAACCCCTAGGTAAGAGTCGAGTCGCGTTAGCTAATGTTGTCACTTTTCGCAGGAATTTCTGATCTTGAGAAACGGCGACGCGTTTTGCATCTTACTTGTTGCTTGTTGCCAAAGTCTCACCGCGATACTATGGAAGTCCTCTTCTCTTTCCTCGGATGGACCTCATCATTTTCTCATATAGACGAAGAGTCTGGAAGCAAGATGGATATCCACAACCTTGCAACTGTGATGACTCCTAACATCCTCTATTCGAATAACAAAGCAGCAGGTGTGGATGATAGCTTCTTAGCCATCGAGGCTATTACATCATTGCTTGAATATAATGATACTATGTGTGAAGTTAGTGCCTCTGTATTGTTGTGAGGGGCTCAGGTTGTATTAATGCTATCCCTAGGTGCCACATGATCTTCAGTCTATCCTCAGTGACACATCCCTCTTTAATGGCGATGCTGAAATTACTACAAAGGAAATACTGAGGCGCTTTGGTGACATTGCCAAAATTCCTCTCCCACAACGTACTCCCACTGGACTGGATTCGGCTCCTATGCGATCAGGATCTAATCGTGGTAGTAATACGCCTATTGCTACTAGAATCGATGGTGACCCATCCCAGGCTACTGCTTGGCAGATGCAAAGCTCTGTTCGTCATGTCCAGCCTCACCAGGCGAATGATGCCTCTGAGCCCCGTTCACAGGCGCAGCCTATTCGGAGTGACAGTGGCGATAGTTATCAGAGCCCGGGAAATGCGCAGCAGCAACAGCCACAGCATTTGGCCTATAGATCCCGACAGCCTGTTGGGCAGTCAGGCATATAAGGTCAACTGGTTTCTGTAGAGATTTCTTCAATATCGCATTTGCCTTTCCATGTCTAGTCGGCGTTCTGAGTGTGAAACACTGGTTTTTCACTCTCTGCTTTTCTGGTTGTGATGGTCTTTCTCCTAACCTATTATTGGCTGATGACCTTTACTACCCTTTGTTAGAAGGGAATGGTAAAAGCCGGACGAGGGAACTCATATTTCATTTCCATGCGCGCGGCACATAATGGTTTTCTTCAGGGCTTGATGTCTAGCTTTTGTCCTTCCTACATTTTGCCTTTCTTCTATTTATCCGTTGCCGAATGTGGGTGGCCTTGTTCCTCCGACTGGCACCTTATTTTGCCCGCTGATCATTTATCTCTTCTTTGGTTTTGCTTTTTCTTCTTCATGAGTCTTAATGATACCACCCGCACTTCCAAACTTGTCCTTTCCGCGGGGCCTTTGATCTAAGCTTTACTCTTGCGCTTTGATTCCCCATGATTCCATGACATGCAGCTTTCCGAATTTGTCTTTCGACAAAAATTGCCCTTAATCAAGTCCGTTATCATGCCCAAACGCGTTGTTTTTCAATGTTCCTTTAATTAGATCGTATCTGGGTTTCCATTCTATTCCGTCTTTGTTTAATTTTCAGGCAAGCGGGATATTTCTCATATGTCCAGAGTAAATCAATGAGCTTGCTTTTCTTTCCCTTTTCCTCTTCAATGCGAGGATATGATGTTGTCACACAATTGGAAATCATTTTCAATGGATTGCTCTCATGCCTTTCGCATCATACCCTTTTCTTTTTTATTCCCCACCGCACTGCATCAACTTGGCCTTTTTGCTTCTTGAGACAATACCTACCCTTTTGCATAATTGTTGGAGTTATGCTTTTTTTTTTTTTTTGATTTCCATTAATGTTTTTGTAATGATCCTAACATATTGAATTAGGCAATTGAATGCAGATGCAAGATTTCTTAGTGTCCGTTTTGGGTTCTTGGACAGTTTTCATGTGGGATATTTCCTACCAATGCCATTCAAATCTATTGGAAATAGTATCAACCTTAAATGTGCATTATGGCTGTATCTCAGATTTGTAGTAAAACCTGGCTTTGCTTTGCAGTTTTGTGATAACGGGAAAGCCTAAAACGGAAAAAAGAGGACGAGAAGTTTAACTATTTCACAAATATTAAGGATGTTCCTATGCGTTCGCAGATGTAGCGCCAGTAACCATATAATACACACACACACACACACACACACACACACACACGCGCGCGCGCGCGCACATCGGACACCGCCAACCCAAAATTCTCTGCTTGCGAAAGTCATGAATGAATGAACGCCAGAAAACCAAACCAAGCAATGCTCAAAAAAAAAATGTTATACTCTATTTCGGAGCACCCTTCTACCTGCTGGCGGTGGATCAACTGCCAATCCCCGTCGTGTTCCGGTTGCGGTGGCAGGTCTCTTAATCATCGATGCGGTCGTGCCTGCCTGTCCTCTTGTCGGTGGTAATTTTTTCGTTGTGGTAAACGTGCCCGTGGCGGCTTTTCTTGTGGTATTAGTACCTGACCTCGTCGATCGCACAATAGTGGTCCCGACTGATGCATTTGAAGCTATGGTACTCGTGCTAGCACTTCGTGTATGCTGCTGCCGGGTTGCAGGTCGAGAGACGACTTTTCGGGTTGTGCCGGTGGCTGCCGCTGTTTTGCCTGTCGCTGCACCCTTCCGCATCCTCACAGAGGCAGCGCTAGATGGTCGTTTATTCACTGGAGAATCTTGCGGAGAGGGAATCTTACGCGTTGCGCCTCGACTTGTCCTGGATTTGGTGTTTTCGGACAAATTTCCATAGCTAGGTTTCAATGGTGACACAGGGTGTGATTTCACCGGGGATTGCTTTAGAGGAGATTGTGGGAATGTCCTCGAATTGGATGATTTAGGAGACAATACGCTCCCTTGTGCGTGTTGGGAGATAACACGGGCAGTACCGCCTGTGGCAGTAGCCTTGCCCCGCCTCTTTGGATTAGCAATAGTCATCGAATCGGGACAAGGGGCATTCTCCTTGTCAGAGGAATGGATATCGTCACTAAAACTACGTGGTTAGGAATGGTGGCACATGTTAGTTCTCGCAAGAGATAAAACATACGTCTTCCGCCTAAGTAGTTTGCCAAGCTTAGCTGCTGGCCGCTTTCCACTATTTCCAGGCATTTTGTCGGCAGATGGGGACGGCCTCGCGCTCTTAGAAAGCATGGTCGACTTTTTAAACGGAGACGGACTGGTGGTCAGTTTTGATATGTGTTTTCTCGTCGACTCGGCCTTTGTTTCCTCCTGGTAATTTGCTAATAATTCGCCCATTGTTTTCTTGCGTAAAGCTATTGGAATACGGTTGATTCGCCGTTCAATCCTTGCTCGTAAATCTTGGGCTTGGAGGGCATAATGCGCACGAAGGGTGCGGGCTCGTTCGGTTACTGAACAAAAATGTAAGTCCGATGCCCAGAATACTTGAGACAACGATCACGTACTCTCCAGTTGCAAATTTTCCCTCAACGCCTGTTTCTGGCGTTGCGTGATTCTCAACCTCTTCCTTGGGGGACTTCCCACTGGGGTCAGCGCTTCATGGTTATCGAACGCGTCATGTTCTGGGGCTCTCCGTTTCCCCAAAGGTTGTAGAGCCATGTTTTAACGTATATCCGTGCAGTGACTTAATTGAATTTGTCCTCCTTGGCTGACAATGCAAGAGCATCTATATTTCAAAATCCCGAACTCCTATCTTTGTGGGGATTCGAGAGCGATGGGATGAGCTGGGAGACTTGGATTGCGGGAATGTAAACAATGCCAAGCCACTAATGGCGAAGTGTCAAGCTCCTTGAGCCTAAGCCAAAACCGGAATAGTTTGGATGAGCACTCCAAGCACCTGACCAGCTATCAGCCTGGGAAACATCGCAAGACCAACCCGACAATCTCCAGCCAGAGGACAATTACCTGCCACGCCTATTCATCATCGCTCTTTTACGCTTCCTCCATTGACAAATACTAATAGCTTATTTTCCTTTTTCGATACATTTTGGAGCTATCAATCCGGCAAGATGACGCTCGAAGCGACCATGATTATGTTCGTGTCCTCAGTTCTGCTTTGACCTTCAGAATCAAGAGCTAATAGGGTCTGTTCTAGTGTGGACAATAGCGAAAGCAGCAGAAATGGCGATTACTTGTATGTTTTAAAATAACTATGCTTTAGAATTATCAGGCTAAACCGTCCAAACAGACCAACCAGATTCGAGGCTCAGGCCGACGCCATCAACCTAATCCACTCTGCAAAGACACAGGCGAACCCTGAATCTTCGGTTGGCTTAATGAGTATGGGCGGGAGTGGACCGGAGGTGCTAGTTACCTTTACTGCAGATATCGGCAAGATCCTAGAGGGACTTCATCGAACGAAGATTCGGGGAAGTTCGCATCTTTCTTCGAGCATACAAGTTGCACATGTGAGCATGATAGCAGGCGTTACGGTCCCACCGCAATTTCTTCCGTACTGACTCCTTTATTTTGTAATATAGTTAGCCCTAAAGCACAGAAAAGAGAAAGCGCAACGACAGCGAATCATCGTCTTTACCTGCTCCCCTATTTCCGAAGATGAGAAGCCCCTTGTCAAGCTTGCGAAGAAGATGAAGAAACACAATGTAAATGTCGATTTTATTGCATTCGGCGATCTAGACTCGGATACGGTTAAAAAGCTAGAAGCATTCCATGAAAACGTGAACAGCGGAAACGGTTCACATCTCGAGATAATACATCCTGGCCCGAATCTCTTGAGCGACTCCCTGGTTGCCACACCAATTATCGGTGGAGAGAGCATGGGTGGCCGTGAAGGAGATGAAGGAGGTAATGGATTCGAATTCGGAATCGATCCTTCCGCTGACCCCGAACTCGCATTTGCCCTACGGATGTCCCTCGAAGAGGAAAAGGCACGGCAGGAAAAAGAAAAGCAGGAGCAAGAAAAGGAAAAAGCCTCCTTAGAGGATATTCCAGAAGAGTCGCAACCGCTTCTTGATGAAAGCGGTGAACCTAGCGGAAGCAACCAAGATCCTTCCGGAGAAAACCAGAAAGACAATGGGGACAGTGGGGACAGAATGGACACCTCATGATGGAGTTATTTAGAGTAGGTCTTGTATCTATCTAGATTTCTATGCTCGATGCATCCTTGGCGTTATTGGTGTATGTTTATATAATGAGGTTTGCAAGCAACGATAAGGATCAGACTGCGAAACCCTTTCGACACTAGCAGCTAAATATTCCGTATTTCACTCTCGGAAACACCAAACCCTTCAAAGCACATTGTTCGGGTGTTTAAGCTCGACTTCTCAGCCATGTCCCCAAGTTCCGGTCAAAAGCTTCGCATCTGACGGGCATCTCCATCTGGTAGAAAGGATTCTTCATCACATAATCTGCAAATAATTCGTAAACTTTGCGCATCATCGTATCGACGTTAGGCATTAATGGATCGGTAAACAGGAGAAACTTGGTGCCTGTGACGGTCTGAAAACATGTGAGGCGAAAATTCTCCGTTTCGAGAACTTCAAGACCAGTTTTAGGCAGGCCAGGGTTTGGGAGGGTCGAATGCGTAGGCGCCGTGGTGCTCGCAGCGGATGTTGATGGCAGTCCGGCGGAGATTCGCGGGGTGAGGGAGCGCGTTATGGCGTGAACGCTAGAAAAGTGGAAAAAAAGGAAAGAGGATCTGTCAGCGGTTATTCATTCCGCAGCCGGTCCGAGGAATCTGCATACCCGTGAAATGTACCAGCTAGGACAAGGTAGTCATTTGTTGAGAGTTTCTGAAGTCCGGCTTGGAATTCGCGCTGGTAGATGAGACCTCCGGCTTTGTTGATGATGACGAGCGAGTAGACAACCCTGCGATTGGAGCGATAATCAGCCTTCAAAATCTCGATTATCTCTCATGCTTTCCCGTCCATGACAACCGAAGGTTAGAACTCACATTGCGATTGGTGTCAGGTCATAGTCAGGTTTGGTTTCTCACCGCCGTGAAGCGCAATAGCGGTCAGGTCAGGATCGCAAAAGTGACTAAACCTCCTTGAGTCATGGATATGGACGCTATCACCAATGAAAAGGTATCATGAGGAAAGAGATGGTACGTTATTGATTTGCGAACGGTTGGTGCCAATATTAATTCCACTTGCACGACGATCACGCTAGCCCATCCACGCTAAATTACACCACCCTAACCAAGCACCAAAGAGTAACCCTTGTCCTAGTTGAGAATTACAGCCAATCATTTATGATTTCTAGGAACCACCTGCTGAATAAGTTGTGTAGACCCAGGTCGTTTTAGCGATGTCTATTTTGAACTGGGGCAGCCAGTTGAATGCCTGGGAGTTATTTGAGCAAGTCGCATCGAGTGTACTCGGTTAGAGTGGCGCAGTTGCTCAGGCCTGGGATCTTGGAATAGCACTAACAATGAGCCTGCATATCCTAAAATGCAATTCCGAGCGTGAAAATGCGGCGTTTCCAGCGTGCCGTCATTCACGATGCTCAGTTGTGGCACAGTTGTGCAAGGCAGATCCGCAGGCACCAGCTGAAAATCGTCAACAAACCAAGCAACGGCTTGTCCACCACTCGTGAGTCGCCCGTTGAGAATGATCCTTCTCCCTTCTCCTCAGCGCTGCATTTAGGGTCGAAGAGCCAGCATCGTACTTTAGGCATCATCTGTGCACATAGCATATTCCCACCCTCAGTTTGGTTGCCTGTCAAGCTGAATGTGTGTGTTAGTTGTTCTTTTTAGCCTATTATTCTGCAACGGATCCATAGCAGGGAGACAGTGGAGTAACTCGGTAGAAGCAGTGTTGGGTGACTGGAAGCCAGCCCATGTATTATGAAGTATAAGGCTGCAGGGAACCCCATCCCATCCCTATCAAAGTTTAGTGGCACAGCATCAATTGGGAGAGTTTCGCTGGCAGATCCAACCTTTCTGTTCCACCATCACCATCCTTTCGTTCGTCGGAGTTTTAAATATAAATAGGCCTTGATCATGGGTATTCAAGGCGCCGGAATCCACTGACAACCCATCTTTTTATCCTCTTCCTGACCCTGTCTTCCTTTTTCATCTTATCTTCTCGATCCAAGAACCCCACTGCATGTTTGGAGGGGAAGGCGATTAGCATAGATTCTAAACTATGCGAGGCAGATAAATGAATCCTTGGTTTCTGTAATGCATCAATGTCATCATTTGAAGCGGAACAAAATCAAAATTGGATACCGTTCGGCAGAGTAACAAAAGCGACTCTCTTAGGCAGCAATCTCCTCCGTCTTTCTTGTCCGTTGTAATTGGTCTTTCCATTCACTTGGTGCCATTCCAACTTGTTTCATCGAAATTCATCCCCAAAGTCACGTTGCTTGCATCTGGACCTCACCTTGCTCGACTGTCTCGGTCTGAAAGGCCATATATCTCACCCTCTATCCTGGGGCTCATGTTGTTTGCTTGATTATGATGCGTTGTTGCTATTACTATCATTTGATCAGCCTTTCTTACATTTCCATCTGATAGTTACTTGGGATTTTTGAGCGGCGCAGAGCTTCTGACTTCTTGCAATCACCACCTGTCCTCGAAGGTTACCGTTGCGAAAATATGGCTAATCAAGCAATCCTCCGAATCGGACGGGTAATTTCGCCCTTGTCTACGAGCTTTTATGCTTCTTTGTTTTTTTTCTTCCTTTCGCTAACCGGTTGGGCCTGTGAGTGTAGGAAATCAGCCAACTGCAGCAAGGGACGGACTTGTGTTAGTATCGCTTTGCGTCCTTTTGACCGGTTTCAACCAGGCTGACTAGTGTATAGCGTTGGCTGTAGCTTGTCAAGAAGAGGACATTCGCAATGTCAAAGCGATGATAATTGGGCCTGCAGACACCCCCTATGAGTTTGGCTTTTTTGAGGTGCGCCACGCCTCGCAATTGACAGTGTGTCGATGCTAACATTTGGTTGTAGTTCTCTGTCAAATTTCCCAAAGGTACGAGGATGAGATCGTAGATGTCTTTCAAAATATTATATTCACTAGATCTGTCACAGATTACCCTGCAAGCCCTCCAAATGTCGAGTCAATCACTACAAATGGCGGCAGATGCCGGTTCAATCCTAATATCTATGCTTGCGGCAAAGTCTGCTTGTGAGTTTTACCTGTCCGGCTAACTTGTACACGATACCCTTTCTTACAGCTACTTGTTCCAGATCAATTTTAGGGTAAGAACACTGGATTCTCGCACATTCATTCATGCTTGCAAAACTAACTTCAATAAGCACTTGGCGTGGAGAGAGTGGAGAGCAATGGTCCTCCGCCCAGGGACTCGAGTCCATTCTGATTTCTATTCAGAGTCTGATGTCGGCCAATCCATACGAAAATGAACCTGGCTATGAAGACGCCAAGGCAGACGGTGACTTACAGTTAATGGCGAGATATATTGAAAAGGTAAGCTTCAGATTAGCTACTGGTAACGTATAACTAACGGACTCTAGATTCATCATGAAACGCTACGTATCACAGTGATACAGCGCCTCGAAAATGCTTTGGGAATCCAATCGGATGGAACTGTACTTCCACCTTCTAGCGATTTATCAGATGACCCGGATATAGATGATGAGGAGAAGCCACCGTTCGAGCCGTTCCACGACCTTTGCAAAAGGCGTTTGCTTTGGTACTATGAATCCTACATGAACATTATCAAGGAACAAGAAACAAAAAACACGGTCGGTACCCGCTTTGAGCGGATGCCTTTCGAAGGTGGCGGTAACGCCATGGACGGTCGTTTCAATTATCCGGATCTCAAAAAGCGCCTAAGCCGCATCAAAGATGCCATTATGCAAGAAACAGATCGTTGGGCAACTGAAGGTCTAAAGGCTAAATGCAACGATACTAGAATCGCGGTCAGTTTGCAGAGGCAATATGAGCAGATCATAGAAGATCTGAAAGCAAAAAAGAACTTTACTATCGACATTAGCCTGGAGAACGGCAATCCATTTGTTTGGCATTTGACATATTTTGGCCGACCCATGACCCATCTTGATGGCGGTATTTTCCGTATCAAGATTTGCCTCAGTCCCCATTTCCCCGAGACGCAACCTCGTGTCTTCGTTCAGACATCTTTATTCCATCATCGGATTTCAAAGGATGGCGTCCTCTGCTACTTTTGTAAAAGGATAGAAGATATGAAATCTCACGTTGAAGCCATTATGGCAGCCTTGGAAGACGAATCCCCACGTTATGATCCACGTGCAACTGTCAATCCAGAAGCTTCAAAACTATTCTGGGGCACATCAGAACAGAAGAAACAATATAATCGCTTGCTTCGGCGCTCGGCTCAGCGGAGTATTGAGTAAGTAAAAACTTACAGTTCTGAAAAGTATTGAATTGCTACTAATTTATCACATCTACTTAGGGAATAACTCTGAATATTGGAGTTTACTCTCGCAATTCTTAATGACCTTGGCGCGGTATTTTCCAGTATTCTGTTCAGTTCAATGTTCTAGCAAATATTTCTACTTATTTCACTCCCTTCATTCTGGTGGCTACTCACTACAGCCGATACACTACAGTCCGCATTTTTATTTCTTTTCACAAATCTTTTTTCCTTGGTCTCTGCCAATAAGTTTTCCATTTACTGGGATCAATTGGGGTATCTCTAGCCATATCGTGGTGGATAGGGGTTCTTCCCATGTTTTGTTGCCTTTCTACACTTTACAATGTCACTTGATCTTTATCATTTTATTCTAGCTCATTTGACAAAAGAGCCGAGAGGTTTCAGTATGCCTCAAAAGTTCACTCTCAACGTGTTGACCATTTGCAGTATTGGGCATCGGATCTATCCAACAACTAGCCGAAATTTCCTTCATAGGCCCATATATAGCGTCAGCGGTGGCTATAGAAATGGCATGCTTGCCCCAGACAAGAAGGTCCAGCGACTTTGGAGACCTCAGCTCTTCAAATCCTTTTTGAATACTCGCTATAGTTGCATGAACGATTTCCAGCATATCCTCCCCTAGCAAAATGGAATACACATAATGTCTCCTTTGTTCCCTTGCGCTGTGAAACCCATCTTGCAGAGTTGACACTACCTTGAGAGCATCTCCCTGACTCCGGGAATTGTTCCGCCGCGAGGATTGCGAAAGGATTTTATCTTATTCTAAATAGACGCATTTACCTGAGGTGGATATAATACCGATTCCATATCGCGCGAATCCAACGGCATGCCCTATAAAAAAATCTTGTGACGCACTAAAGGTGGTTCTTCCGGGCCATGAGAGGTAAGAGCAAGAGCAGAATGAAGATATAAAGGGAGAACTGCTCCATTTTATCCACAAGCATTCTAGGAGTCGAATTGGCTGAAGGGGTCAACCCTTTGGCTACAAGCCACTGGAGAGCCCATATGAGCATATATAGCTGAATTTCATTTAGCCGTATGAAGCTGTGCCTTGGGTAGTAAAAAGGTATCAATCATCATAATTTCAGTGTAGATTGCACAAAAGAGCCGTGAGGGATTGCCTCGTAATGCATCTTTTCATATTGAAAGCACACATTTCATTGCAAACAATAATATTCAAAGAGGAGCATCCAGAAGCCATTGGCGTAGAGCAATGCTGAAGCTGTGATTCTCAGGTCGAGGTTTGCGGGCTGGATGTATTAGGCAGGAATACACGTCACACGTCACTTCATCTACAAAGCTGTTACTGGTACATGTCAAGCTATGACTTGATCTCCACTTATCGCGTCGGCGTAAATTGCTACGATTTGCTTAAATAATTTGTAGCCCCCAACTTAAGAGGGCGAGATATATCGCACAGTGCCATTGAGATAACGTAGTTTGTGTAGTTATAAAAAGCCCCCGATCGAGGTATGCATATTGCTTATAGCAATTTAAGTAATAGCTTATGCATCATTGTTCAGGGGCGTACACCGAGGGCAGATATCTCATATGTGAGGGCTTCCGATTTGCCACGAGATAGAGGTAATAGAGTGGAATGTCAAATGGATATTATAGTATTATGTGGCATTAATAACATGGAGTGAGATAAGGCGGAATACGCTTCAGCATCTCATTGAAAGAGTGACGACAAGGCATTCGATTTCAGTCAATAGACATATACCGTTTCACAGGCCACACATCGCTAGGACAACCGCATCAGTCTCTTCTTCAGCATTCACATCTCCGGTATATCCTACCCAGCCTTGGCCTACCCGGGCCCAGGCAGCCGGAGTCTCGTTTAGATCCGAAACTGGCATTGCAGAAAAGACATGGCTCTCGGTGGTGCTATATGGACCAGGTAAATATATCGCATGTTCAGAGGCTGCATTTTTGACATGGAGAGCTTTCTGGTTGTAGTCCCTGACTAACGGGTGCTTAGGGGCCAATTGTTTTACTCCAGGCGGGTTCAGATGCAGAGTCGTCCGATGATAGGAGCCACTTTCCCAGGGTAAGTCAAAACTGTTCCGGAATAAGGCACCCATTTTGTCTGGACGAATGAAAGAGCTGAAGGTGCCACCAAAGACGACCCTTCCACCACTGGAAACGTACTCCTTAACCTTTTGAAGGACATCCGCGTTCTTGCGATCGGTGATGCCAGGGCCAGTGACGAAAATGGCATCGGGTTGGTTGTCTCTTAAGAATGTCAAAGCAGGACCGCGTGTGCTTGCTCGCACCAGACGAGCTCGGTCAGATAGTGCCGTGAGTAGACGGTTATACATGTCGTCAAACCATGGTTGGCCGTCAATTGACAGAATCATGACGCAACTTTGAGTTCCTGCCTGCTGGGAAGCCATGTTGATTTAGTTATGGAGACTAGTCAGCCAGCAGCATCATAACGTGGTGAGCTATGTAGACACCTCTACAGGTTCAGATTTAAGGCCCACAGATCTCGATGCTTTAATGGATAAGTTCGCTTTTGGCGTTGCTTTTCTGAATGGTTCGATGTTGGTATGGAGCTAGATGCGTATTTGGTGGCGTGCCTCTGTCCTAGATCACACTGCACAAGACGAATTACTCGTATATGGAAATGCACTAATGCAGAATAAATAGGGGGATGTAGAAAAGCGGGTGGATAGAGGTTAGAAATAGGAACAAACCGACCGACTGGCTGGTTGAGTTGGGAGCTTGAGTGGCAGTTGAACAGCTTCCAGCCATGGGTCTGGACCTGGATCCTAACTTAACCGTAAACTTTCTGGCGGAATCACTTCACCAGGGACTTACACACAACCCATCCCCAAGCAAATGAAAATGCCACGAAACTGACGCGCAACTCGACTTAAGGAAGTAGGACAAAAGCGCAAGGAGAAGTCAAATACCCGGGAGTTTCAACGGCAGAATACTCTTTTTGTCGCTGACAAGAACCATCGACCCCTTTTCCCAAGCTCGATCACCGCTTTACATTTGAACGATGTCCTCTCCACGCAGCATCGAGCTCGGCTCAGTCCTCGTTGTCGGTGGCTGCGGTTTCCTAGGCACGCACATTGTCGATCATCTCTTGAATTTCCCCTCTGAAGGCTCCGAAGAGACGTCACCCATTGTCAATTCCAACGGAGAGCTAGATAGCCGGTTCTCATATCCTGAGCTCCGTGGCAGGTACCCAACATACAAGAACACCAAGGTTTCCGTTGTAGACTTGCGCACGACTAATAACCGGCTCCCCGGCGCGAACTATTACGATGCCGATATCCTATCCGCCGAATCTCTACTTAAAGTGTTCCGCGCTGTCAAGCCCGATGTCGTGATTGACACGGTCTCGCTCATGTTGGAAGGAAATAAGGAGTTGATCTACAATGTGAATGTGAATGGGACAAGGAACTTGCTAGAAGTCGCTGGAGGAATGAAAGGTGACTGGGGTGGGAAATGTAAGGCGTTTGTGTATACTAGCTCTTCGTCTGTGGTGCATGACACTACGAGCGACCTGGTACATGTCGATGAACGATGGCCGAAAATTATAGGCAAGTTGCAGCAAGAGTACTATACGGAGACCAAGGTTCGTATTGCGTTTGCCCAATCTTTTTGGACGATATTTGCTTTTGTCCGCGCGTTGTTTAGAATCGTCCCGCTGAACCTTGTGTCCAGGCGATCGCCGAAGACATGGTTTTAGATTTCAACGGCACCTCTCCATCCGGTATGCTTACAGTCGCCATCCGCCCAGCCGGCATTTATGGCGAGCGCGATACCACAATAACTTTCAAAATGGTTGAACACGCGAAAAAATCGTCGCAGCGAATTCTCAACTTCCAGCTCGGCGACAACAATAACCTCTTCGACTTCACGTACGTTGGCAACATTGCATACTCCCACATGCTCGCGGCCGAGCTGCTTCTCGAGACCAAAAAGCGGAATGAAGCTGGTGCGGCACCACCGCTTGATTACGAGCGGGTTGACGGTGAAGCGTTCAACATCACAAATGACAGCCCAGTCTACTTCTGGGACATGGCACGGGCAATCTGGGCGCTCCTGGATCGCTATGTTGAGCCACACCAGGTATTCGAGTTGTCGGAGGCCACGTTGACAGTGGTAGGCGGTATACTAGAGACTGTGTTTGGCCTGTTTGGTAAAAGACCACGCCTTACTAGGCGCGAGGTTAGATATTCGTGCATGTCGAGGTATTACTCGTGCAACAAGGCCAAGATGCGACTTGGTTATCGGCCTATCGTTCCTCTCGATGAGGGTGTAGCACGAGCAGTTGCTTACTTTTTGAGGACGGATTGATTGCTATCTTCGGCCAGGAAAGGCGCTGTAGAGGCTTTGGTATGTATGTTTAGTTTGAATGCCTTTTCCTTTCTTCCTGATCCCTTTATTTATTACTTTTTTAACCTTTTTAATTTATGTTGAACTCGGAATTTTAGATTTATGAGTATATATTCTCATTCTTACACATTTACATCTCTAAGCTATTGACTGAATCGATTCCTAGCCCCCTAGGGATGTTATATGGTTCTTGAACCGATTCTTAGAGGAATGCTATATGCTCATTGAACCAATTCCCAGGCCCCTAGAAATCCTACGCACCCGCGTGATTGCACCAACCCTCAAAAACCCTTACGCTTTTCATAATAATAATAATAATACCAGCCTATTCTCTGGGACGCGCTTTCCCCCTGTGTTTAGTCCCCTTTAGGCATGGCAATTGCACCCTTGGGCGCTTAAAAGGAACTAGACTTCATTTCATGGACAACTAATCAAAAGAATCACCAGATATCAACAGTTTTGGTTACCGCCCAAAAGCCCCCCATATAACCCATAGTTATTGCGGGTGGTAAATCAGGTGATTGCATCTACTTATCCCCGCACGTCTGAATAAATATAAATCCCAAAACACGTTGTCATCACCTTTCTGCATTCTCCTTGCTCTGTTTCATCATACCTTATTGGCATTGTGCATGTTTACTGAGCATCAATCGCCTGACATGTCTGTTACGCATCTTGTTCTCTTCCAATTCAAATCAGATGTAACGGCTAAAGTAGTCAAAGATGTATGTATATTTTACCCCGAGTATGACCAATGATTTATAAACAGATACGTGTGTAGGAAAGAATGAGTAACAAGAAAGCTAATGAATATGCCAAGGTCTGCGATCGCATGCTTGCCCTCAAGGACAATTGTCTTCATCCATTGTCCCAGAAGCCCTATATCAAATCATCGTCTGGTGGGATAGATAATTCAATTGAAGGACTTCAGGTGTTTTAAAGCCCGGGTCTACAATACTTATGTTGATCCTTTTGCTGATTTCCCTCTCTTAATCTGGAATATAGAACAATATTACGCATGCCTTTGTTGTCGAATTTTCCAGTTCCGCGGATCGAGATTACTATGTCCGGGATGACCCCGTGCACCAAGACTTTGTTCGCAACCTCGATGGAGTGCTTGAGAAGGCACAAGTAATTGATTTTACGAATGGAATATTTGAAGGATAGATCAATTTCCTGGGCAGCATGTGCGCTTCCTATTCCAAAGCGCCACCAGGCTCCCTCATAAAAGGGAACTGAGTCTATACAACACGAAACAAATTAGCGCTCTTAGTGGAAGCGGATTTATAACTAGGTCCCTGAAACCTGAGGTGTTTTGAATAACACTCAGTCTCCCAAGGCGCTTGTAGATGTCCTCTGGCCTGCAGTGGAATATTCTGTACTTTGGATGGTGCGTGTGTATTCCACACCAGTCTCCATGCGATAGTAAGGTAGTTAACTAGTTACGGCTGTTTCAAGTGCTTTTTACGAAAAAACTATTCGCCATATCCAAGGCCACGTGGCCCAAGAGCCGACATGCCTGTGCGTAGTTTCGAGTGTGAGGATTTAAGGCCATCTTCGAAGAAATACGGCGCCGTCGTTGGCTGTTCCCTTTCACACAGGTATCTTTTGACGACATTTTGTTAGAAAAAATGCCTTATAACAAGTAGTGCGACCTGGGAAATTCTACTCACGTTCCTGCGCGGAAAACCAGTTCTGCAAAAAGCTCCGAATTACTTGTCTTGAGCGAATGCATTTCAGCTATCTTCATTAGCCAGCTGATATGTGGGAGAATGGCGCTACACGTCTCCCATGATGCCCAGCCATGGCCTTGATGACGTGTCCTTTCATTCCATGTGTTAGGAAAACTAGAGGACAAAACTTGAACTGTATAGTCAAGATACATCAAAATATCTGCTGCAGCTAATCGTGAGAACACGGTAAACTGAACGAGGCGGTGTACGGAGCTTGCCCTGGACAAAGACATTCGACTGATGAGCGAGGCTCTGGTGAGACAAATCACGGCATCTCCGAAACTAGTTCGTTGTGAGCAAGATCACGTTCAGTATGGAAGGGAGGGATTCAGTACTCAAGGTCATCTAGCAAAAACAGCGACCTAGACGGGGTGATGCCGGCTTTTTTGTTGGATAGTATCCATTCTGGTATAATATCCGGATCAAAGAAGGCAAGGATATCCAGTAAAACTCTTGAGTCAGTAGGGAGTTTTTGAATTGGTATATTCCAAATCGTACCCAATGTGTGATCATATTGTGTGGGTGCTACAGACCTGGTGAATATCTTCTGAGTTTACTTTTTGTTGACCGGCAGAAACTCCAGATAGGAATAGCCACGGTCGTTTATGAATTCGCTGATCTGGATCATAGCTAGAGGGAAACCACCAAGTAGCTGACATATTTCTCTTGCTGCTGCGCCATCATCTTCATTCAATGGTTGTCGACCAGTCAATGAATAGAGTACTTCTAAACCTGTCTCAGGGGAAAACACTCAAGCTTCATCACTTTTGTGGTTCGTTTGAATGCAAGTGGCTGGGACCTGCAAGTGATAATGACTGACCCCTTGGTGCTGGCTGGCCAAATTTGTTCAAGTATGTCATCATTCTCAACGTTGTCAAAAACCAGAAGGAAGGTTTTCCCTGATACATTCAGCCAGTCTCTCACTTTTTGGATCGACTGGTAGTCGTCTTGTGTGCCCTTGGCGTTTGATATACCAAGCTTGAATGTGAACTCCGCCAAAGCTTGTGTGAGTTTAATTTGTGATTCTGTTGGTATCCATATTACGACATCATATAACTTCAGGGAAGTGTTTGCGTAGTGCAATGCAAGTTGCGTCTTTCCAATACCTCCTATTCCGTAGATTGCGATGACTTTCAAATGTTCACCACTCACTTCGTGCTGAAGTGCTGTTTTCAGCGACTCTTTCTCGGATGATCTTCCAAGGAACTTGAGGTTCAGACCGTATGGTATCATGTAACACGGGAGATTCACTTCTCTGGATTGAGATTCTCTTAGGCCCTCGATTGCCTCGATTGTGTCAGCTGTATGGGTCTCCCTTGTTAGACGAATCATATCGGCCGTTTCATCAACCGTTCTGGAGTATCGCCAAAGGTTCCGAATCACCTTGGAGAAATTATTGCTAAACTGTAGCCACAGGTTTCGACCGGGAGCAGTGTTTGGATTGCTCCGAAAGAATGAGATTGAATGGGTACAAAATACGATGATTTCGGTGTAGGTGGCCAGAAGAGCGTCGTCTAGCCTTTTCGTGGTAGGGAGTTCCTGTTCGTATTTGCGAAACTTAGGTAGTGCGCGTGTTAATTCTTCAAGCATATCGAGGACTTCAGGGAGAACTGATCGAGCAAACTAGTTTGATTAGCAAGACGAAATGCTCCAAGGACGACTATGCCCTACTTTCATGATGAGACTTATAGAGCCCCATATGATCGCAGCAACCCAGCCCTTCATCCCTAAAGCCAGAATAAGAACATCCGCAAAATCATTCAGGCTAAAAAGTATCGGCTCAAGCCGTCGCAAGAAACCATTCCAGATCCCAGAATTACGAGAATCTCCCGGCGCAATGTCGTCAATTTGCCGGAGGTCATCCGGACTATGAATGGCCCAAACATCTTGGTCAATGATCGGGCCTCTGGCCCCGCCTTTCTTGAGCTCGTCGTAGTATCTGTCAATGGCCGCCCGCCATATTGGACTGGCATGACTTCCGCTAGGTTCTTCATGCGAGGCGCGCCGGGGAAGCTGTGACAAACGATTCTCAGCACTCATGCTCCACGAGTTAACTAACGAACTTTGAATGGAATGTCTTGGGGCGTTGAAAGTGCGGGGCTTGGCCTTTGCACCATCGATGGAGTGGAACTGCCGCCTTGGCCCAGAACTTGGGAATGGGCCATTTGGCTGTTGAATGACTCTTTCCTAATTCGACTAAAAAGGTCGCACTATTAGGGAAGGCAATTAGATTACTTATCAGATGCTCCATTGACAGAGAATCAAACAAGGATACTCGTCCTGAACTCTATCAGTTTACTATCCCTGCAGTTGACCCTCGACTTAAGGGCAAAATACCCATCTGGGCAACTAAAAAGACCTTTCACACACATGAGCATAAATAAATTATAATATGAAATATATTGCCTAGATCCAGAATCTATCTGCTCTGAAGCCCAACCAACAATCACTTTTTTAAGTTCGTGAACTGGTATAGGGCCTAATCTCGCAAATCGGGGGAATTTACATAGTTTGACGAACTATTTGCAAAGGTCAATTGCTTGGACTTGAGGAGTGGAATCAAGTCGATTCGGTCTATTAACTAGAAATTGTTTGTTTTATATCAGCCTAGTCTCTGTCTGCTGACTGAGGGAGGCCAAGCGACTTCCCGTTATCAGGAGAGAGATAAGATAGGCTCAGCTGATTCATCCACACTCGGATTATCATGTGGCCGAGGGGGCCGGGAGTGGGGCTGAAACGAACAAACAGGGCGTCTTGGCGGATTAGTCACCCGACGTTGGGCAAATCACTGTAGAGCGGGCCAGATTAGGATTTCCATATTGTTGGCAGAAAAATGAAGGAATTAATTACGCGCTTGTGAAGGAACTGAGCTATGTTCGCACTCTTTGCAACTCTGACCCAATTATAACTACCTACCTGTCACTTTAACCAGTATGATAATTTTTGCCGCCTGCTTGTGGGTGTTATGTGGGTGTTATGTCGTTGTGAGCCCAGAATCCTCGGCTAGGGAGGAAGCAAGTTAGAGCAGGGATAGGTGTTTCGTATTTGTTTATTATATCTTCCCTTTCATATTATAGCAAGCAGTAAAATGGAACTTGGTATTCCGGATCATGGAATAAATTGCTTTCCACCAAAGTCAAGTTGGTCAAGAGGGATGGATGATCTGGTCGAGCCCCTCTTGGAAACGGCACGTAATGTAATACAAGAAATACACACCGTCTGGCCTGCATCGGCTGTTTCGGAGAGGCGCTGCTGCCTGATTCGTGGATGACTCGATTGAAATTACGGCGTTGTTGTTTTGCCGTTTCCCAAAATTTCAAGACGAGCACGCGGACATGGTGAAGGTTGGTTCTCCAATTATCAACCATCGCTCCCTCATACAATCTTTGGGACGACGTTGACTTTCATCCCCTTCAACTCCCTTTTTCCCTTCAACGGCTGGCTTTTATCCTGTGAGGTTGGATGCTTCCCTTGCGAAGAATATATTGTTTTCCATTGTTCTCTAGCCTTGACTTTGCTGTCAATTACATTTGCTTTCAATCCTAACACATCATTGCGTCCTCAAAAAGGTTGGCTTCTTCCAAGCCTTTGACGTCAAACTGAGTTCACAAATAGATGACCTCGAGCCATATTTAAGCAAAAAGGCCCTACCATACGGGGAGCTCCTCTGATAGAAATTCACCTTTCTTTCACCCTCTGCAACGCCCGATTGCCCTTCGCAGATTTCGGAACTTCTATCACCGCCGCCTCTCCGACTGACTGTCCTTTTTAACGTCGAATCAATTTCAGCAAGTCATGGACAGTTGATGCTCAGCGGCCAAGTTACTTTGCTGGTCCGAGCACCGCTCTGCCTGGCAGACGGTCTCTGTCTCTCCGTCATCACGGGAGTCCTGCTCCACGGGCTCCGAACTGTGTACATACACTGTGAAAGCCGGTTATTCGATGCTCTAACCACAATCCTACCCCTGCCCTTGAATCCCCCGAACGATAATCCATAACTTAAAGAAAAGGGCCCAGCATGGCCGAGGATGGCCCAAATGTCTCCAGTGCGTCGCGATTCCTCGAACCTCCTGCCATCACCGCTCTCAAGCAGGAGGCCCGTGATAAACCTCACCCCGGCCCCGCCCCGATGGTACGCTCCTTGAGCGAGGATATTAGGGAAGAACAACAAGATTTACAGGAAGCTGCGGAGCAAACCCTCAACGTTATACTTGACTTGGCTCTTGACGGACGAGTTAATTGGGTCAGTCCTTCGTGGCTTGAAGTGGTCGGAACTCCTATCGAAGACGTAGAACACAAACACATCCGTGATATTATACTGGATAACAAGTCTGCCTTTGATGATGCAATCGAGTCAATGAAAAAGGATGACTCTAGGAGTAAGATTGTTCGATTTGCTATCAGAACGGGTTCTACTTCCGTTTTCCGCCCAAGTCGACCGAGAGAAGCTGGGGGTGACGAAAAGATCGAGCGGACAGGAATGGAATCCAAGGAGGAAGAAGGAGATGGCAGTGTTCTTAACCTTGAAGGCCAGGGCATCATGGTCTACGATAAGCCTTCGACTGGAGATGGCCATGTAAGTGGATATACCACTCCCAAGTTGCCTTTCCGTTCACACCCGCTAATTATGGCTTCCTTCATTTAGACAATGTGGATGCTCCGACCGTCATCTCAACCACGCGAAGTTACAATTGGCCTTCCACAGCTGCTTGTCGAATCACTTGGTGTGGGCGCAGAAGTGTTAGCGAACTACCTAACTGAACTCGCAGAAGTGGGCATTAATGATCCCGCTCATCATCCGCCACCAATGCCAGTCCTTTGTCGTATCTGTGAAAGGCAAATCACCCCGTGGTGGTTCGAAAAGCATTCTGACCTGTGTCTCCAAGAACATAGATCAGAGATGGACGTCCAAATGGCGCAAGATAATCTGAATGAACATCGTCACTCTATCGTCAAAGTCTTGGATGCCCTCGAAACCCGAAAGGCAAGGCCCGGCCCTGCAGAATTCGCTGGGCCGCAGGCTGAATACAAAGGTTTACCTATCGGCCCCAGTCCATCATCGTCAGGATTAGCCTCTGGCTCATCGTCTTCGTCCGGGACACCGCCTCGTTCCCGTGACCCATCCACTTCTGGCTTGGGCCATACCCGAACTCGTTCCTCTTTCGCCGTTCGAAGGCCTCTTGCGCGAATCGTTGAACTAATTTTAGATCTGTGTGATACTGCTTTGGAAGTCAGCACTCCTGCTCTTAAGGAGTCTCGAACCGAATTCGGTGACGAAGTCCGCACACAATCCCCACAGTCGGAATCCCGGATATCGCAAGTGATGCAGTGGCAATCACCAAGTAGTAACACTCTGGAACAAGAACAAGGTTTAGCTGCTCTATCCACAGACACTGAACAACTTGCTCGAGCTAAAGTAGACGCCGTTTTTCGTCACCGCGGGATCATCGAATACGCAGAACGTATCCGTGTTGAATTCGCTGTTCTTGTTGAGGAGTGCATAGCTGCAGCAATGGACAAAGCAGAACGCATTGCAGCCGGGGATTTGGATGATTCAACTAGTTCTTGCTCTAGTGACAATGGGAATGAAGCTGAGAAACCTGAAAATTTGCCCCAGCCGCGCTCCCAGGAGTCGCTACCAGCACCCAGATCCATTAGTGGTGGCACATCAGAGGCCGGTTTTGAACAGACTCTAAGGCCACAAATGTCTCGAGGTTCGTCCTCTGTTGCTGTCTCAACACGTTCAAGCAGCCCAATGGAATGTCCAACCCCTCGTTCTCACAAGAGCGTTGGGATTTTGGGCCAGTCTCTCCTTGCAAAACGGGGCTCTCTTCTCGCTGAGAGTGATACTGCCGATAGTGATAGCAGCATGCTTTCGTCCGTGATATCCGCTGAACGTCGCACTGAATCCCCGTCGTCAGAGAGAGGTATAAGCCGTGGAGCTAGGGAGAACAAGGCTCGCAGTCTCGTTTTACCTGGATTATCAAGCTCTCCTCGTAGACAATCTCCGGCGAGAAATCCTCCGTCCTCTCCTTTGCGATTGACGAAGCCACGACTTTTTACTGGAGAGGTCTTGCCGTCACCAGCGACTTCACCCATCCTC
This sequence comes from Amauroascus verrucosus, assembly GCA_001430935.1. Classification (NCBI taxonomy): domain Eukaryota; kingdom Fungi; phylum Ascomycota; class Eurotiomycetes; order Onygenales; family Onygenaceae; genus Amauroascus; species Amauroascus verrucosus. The sequence continues at coordinate 120,037 of LJPJ01001074.1, forward strand.
ACGTCCATTGACCTTGGGCCTCATAATTCTTCATTTTATGTGCCTCCCCACCGCCATCACCATCGAAGACAGTCATCTACAAACTCTCCAGAATTAGGAAAGGCGCCTGTATCGCCTCATCTCAGCTCAGTTAGTCACCCACCGCCCCGCGCCGTGACACCATCTATCAAAGACTTTGAAATAATCAAGCCTATTAGCAAAGGTGCTTTTGGAAGCGTTTACCTGTCGAAGAAGAAGTCAACACAGGAATACTTTGCCGTAAAGGTCTTGAAAAAAGCTGATATGGTTGCTAAAAATCAAGTTACCAACGTTAAGGCCGAGAGGGCTATCATGATGTGGCAAGGAGAAAGTGACTTTGTTGCAAAACTATACTGGACCTTTGCTAGCAAGGATTATCTCTATTTAGTCATGGAGTATCTTAATGGCGGTGATTGCGCTACCTTGGTTAAGCAACTGGGAGGGCTTCCTGAAGAATGGGCGATGAGGTATACTGCTGAGGTTATTCTTGGTGTCGAGCACCTGCACAGCCGCGGTATCGTTCACCGAGACCTTAAACCGGATAACCTTCTCATTGACGCGCGTGGTCATTTGAAGCTCACCGATTTCGGGCTTTCGCGGATGGGCCTTGTCGGTCGCCAAAAACGAATTCAAAAGAATCCTAACGAGTCTGCACCTGATTTGCTTAAACATGGCCCATTTACTCGGACGACATCCTTGGCGTCTTCACGCTCAGCATCGTTCGATTTCCCTGGATCGCAGTCTCCGAACACGACTCCTTTGATAAATCCTGAGTATGGAGGGCCTGGCCAACCATCCTACTTCAGCCTTAATAGGGAACCATCGTTCAATCGTGAACATTCGAGAAGGGCATCTGGGTATAGAAGTGATAGCGGAAGTAGCGATACACTAGCTGCCCCTTTCAAAAACTTGCATTTGTTCGAAGCCGGAGACACGCCCTACCCCCTACCGCACCAAGCTCCCCAAGCACAACAAAGCGCGTCTATTGAAGAGGAATCCCAAAGTGAAGCGAGTGATTCACCACAGCTTTTCCCCACGCACCCGTCGAGTAGTTATCAGCCATCGTTCCCTGTTCTACATGGAAATACCCAACAGGCCCCTATACCACCCGTAATGGCTCTTTTCAACCCCGAGGAACAAAACCAAGCCTTCGTTGGAACCCCAGACTACCTTGCGCCGGAAACTATTCGGGGACTTTGCCAGGACGAGATGTGCGACTGGTGGTCTCTGGGCTGTATCCTCTTTGAATTCATTTATGGATACCCGCCGTTTAACGCGCCAACAGCAGACGAGGTTTTTCAAAACATTTTGGCAAGACGAATTAATTGGCCGGAAGGATTTGAAGAATATTCATCCGAGGCATGTCGGGATTTGATGAATAAACTCATGACACTTAACCCGGAAGAACGGTTGGGGTCAAATTCCTCCGAGAGGTTTTCGAGCGGAGGGGCGGAGGTTCGCAACCATCCCTGGTTTTTGACTCTTAACTGGGATACTCTCTTGGAAGACGATGGATCGTTCGTACCGACCATTTTGCACCCAGAGGATACGGAGTACTTTGATCCACGGGGAGCTACGATGCAAGGGTTTACAGAAGAGCCAGAGGATCAACTTTCCCCTCCTGGAGGCTCTGGCATGTATCCTGATAGACCTCACGACGCACTGTTCAAAGTTAAAACTCAAGTATCCTCTTTGAAACGTGGGCTGATACCGCTTCACATTCCTCCTCATATCCGTGATAGCCGCAGTCGAAGGCTCTCCGAACCCGTACTTGCAGACGATTTCGGTAATTTCAATTTCAAAAATCTTCCTGTCCTAGAGAAGGCCAATAAAGATGTGATTCAGAAGCTAAAACAAGAGGCTATGCAAGCTCAGCAGCGATCTATACCATCTACCACACCACCGAGCACGTCTGGGCCCTCATTAGAAGGAAGCCCGGTTCTGGTCGGGCCTCTAAAGCGAACTATGTCACAAAATAAAGCCATCAATAGACCGGCATCGCCATCAAGCGTTAGTCAGGCAAATTCTTCTTCTCCTAGTCGTCCATCTCAACCGTCATCTCCGCTATTGGTACAATTTAGCACGGGGCAGCACCATCATCATCATCATCATCATGAGCGACGGAAGACCTCAGGTTCATCTTCCACGTTTTCGCAGCAGTCCATTGCATCCTCCTTACAACCTAGCTCTTTTGAGCCCCCGCGACTTGCAACGAATCTAAAGATGTCAGCCTCAACTGCATCCTCCCCAATAAAGCACCCAAAACTTCCATCGCCAGATAAACAGCCTGGGCTGCATCGCCAAAGCAGTGCTCCAACTTCACGGCCAAGGTCGCAAACAATTGGTTCGCAAGATAGTGATCTAGCACCCAAAGAGCCGTTTGTTCCGGGGCACCATAAACGCAGAAGCCAACTCTTTGATGTGTCGCCATCCTCCTCCGATAATGAAGATCCACGCGCAAAAGCACTTCTTAAAGTGCAACGACGGAGACAAAGTTCACGGCGGCTTTCTCAAATTAACTTTTCCGACGGCCCGTTCTTTCGTCCACTTGATGTGCTTATTTGTGAGGACCATCCCGTGTCTAGATTAGTTATGGAACGACTTTTTGAAAAGCTGCGCTGCAGGACTATCACGGCGGTGAATGGAACGGAGGCAATGCGGTTTGCCTTGAGTGAAGTTCAATTCGATATTATCACGACTGAATTTAAGCTGCCTCAGATCAACGGGGCCGATGTGGCTCGCATGATCAGGGACACTCGAAGCGCGAATACGCACACCCCTATTATTGCTGTCACTGGATATCTTAAGGAGTTCCCGGAAACGCATCATTTCGACGCTCTAGTCGAAAAACCGCCGACTCTCGAGAAACTCATCGATGTTTTGTCTAAGTTCTGTCAGTGGAAGCCACCACCAACTGAAGAAGAGTTGGCCCAGCAGCTCCAAATTTCTGCGTCGGCTCTCCGCCGTGTTTCGCTCCGTATTGAAGACAGCCCAAGTTCGGCCTCTTCGAGCTTTGCAGCTGTCCCTACAAGTTCTTACCGAAGTTCAAGCCGGGAAGAGTCGCTTGGCAGCAGTTATTTTGGTGATATCGAGCCTCAAAAGTCGGATGAAGTTCCTGTCAGCCTTAATGAATGGGGCGGCGCTCAAAGTGGATTGGGTATTACGGAAGAGCCGTCTTCAATCAGCAAACCCCGTTTGATAGAGTCCAAAAGCCCACCAACGGTTCCGAGCTTGCTTACAACGACATCTACCCCTGCGTCTTTTCATTTGGCTGGTATGCGATCGCTTCGTAAGCCTAGATCGACTGAATGTGTGCGAGCGAAACGTGATTCAATGGAGATCAAGCGATACGAAGGCGCCGAATCAGGCGACGATGAAGATGAAGAGTTGGGTAACGTCCATGGACGAAGCAATCGCAGCCCACAATCCACGACTGGAAAACAGCGCCGTTCCGGTTCCAAGCTCGGTACTGAAATGCTTCGAACGAATAGTCGTGGAAGCGTTGTAAGTGCTGGAGACGATGTCCTGAAAGAGCGCGAGCTTGAGCTTATGGAATCTGTTGTTACCTGTAAAGCGGAGTCTGCCGATGCTATACCATCGAGATCTTTGGAAGCTAGCATGGAACAATTACATGTTAATGAGGAAGTTTTGGAGTCGTTACCTGAGATACCGGAAAAAGAAGAGTCGTGCACTCCACCAGCCGACACAGTCAGCGAAGAGAAGTATAAAGACGTGCTGGCATTTACAGATAACAAAGGGCAAACCGTCACCAGCGAAACTCTAGATACGTCGAAGTCTCCAATTTTTCAAGCTTCCATTTCCCAACAGGACATACCTCAGTCGTCGACATCTCAATTGGAGACATCGTCGTCACTTGAAGCTCAACAAGAGAGCCTTACCCCGCCAGGAACCGCGTGTGAATCTTCGTCAGTAACACCAGAAACTCATCGTTCGAGTAAAGCCGAAGATCTGGAAAAGACTCCTAGAGCTGTGCTCAGTGGGAGACCTCTCGTTGAAGCAGCAGAAAATGGCAGCCAGCCAATTCCACAAGCTTCCGAAAAACAGAAGACGCATCATACAATCGAGCGTGTGGTAGGCTGGATCCGCCGAGATGGCCGTTAGATGTGCGCAATAAATTGTCGACATTTAGCGGTCGTCTGTCTATTATATGTTATCGTTATGTTTTATTCTCTCTTTTATTATTATTATTATTATTTTGCTTAACTTCCAGCCATTTTCCCACTAAGGAGCAGCTCGCCCTTTGTGGATATTATGCTATTTGCTGGGATCCAAGTTTCTTTCTTTCTTTCTTTCTTTCTTTTTTTCACTCCATTTCACACCATCTTGCACCAATTTCCTTTCTCAATTTTACTCCTGTATAAGTCACATCTGCTGCTTTGCTTTTCCTTGAATTCATCCCTCATAAATTCGGCTAGTTAGGGAGTTTTTCTTTTATTGCTTTAGGTTATGTGTACCCTTCTCTGGTACTCTTTTGCGGGTGATATTCTTTTTATTTTTTTTTTGTTCATTGTTCATGCTGCTTCCCTTGCCTGCTATTGTACTGTACACTAACACTGTACTGCATATATCGCTAAGCTACAGGGGATGCTTTGTACGGACTGTGGGACAAAAAAAGAGATTATACTTACGTTTGATCTGCCAGCAGGAGCAAATGGGTGCTAAAAAGAAAAAGCCACTCAACCTAGCTAGGTTGCTGGAGCTAACTAGGCTCGAAGCAACTGGATTGTTGTCTTTATCTTTTCTACTTCTTCGTCTCTCCCCTTAGGTGATTTGCTGGGCCATTTGACTTTTGTGGGCATCTCTTGTGAAATATGCTGGAACCTTACTGTGCTCTTTACTCCTTGTTGATATGTAATGACATAATGAAATGATGATGATATGATGACCTATGGATATCTGTTGCAAGCTTTGCTCTCGGCCATTCCCTCTTGAAATCTGGAAAACAACAAGACAACCAGGAAAAGCTGATTAAAATTAACAATTTCGTTTCAAACGTCGAATTACGAGGAATTTTTAGTCTCAAAACATTGAACCCAAATAGCAAGAGAGAAAAAGACATGGGGAGATACATAGTCCAGCAGCGATTTTGCTATTTGAAATTAAAAAGGAGAGAAACAGATATCGGAATCAAATACGGAGCAAGATCCCGATCTATCATCATCTTCATCGAAATAAAATATCATGCAGTCATAGCCAGCAATTATTCCTCACTTTCATCCTCTGCATCCTCATCCTTCTCTGCCTTCACAGTCGTATCCTCTTCCTCCTCAAAAGTACTGGGAGGCACGCTATAGAGTCGAATGACAGACTTATTCGGATCCTTCACCAAGACATACTTCTTGGTCTTCTCCTCTGGACCGTCATCTTCATCTTCGTCGCGTGAATCAAGACTATTCACTAGGTCGATGATCGTACGCACAATACCCCATCCATTCGACATATTCAAGTTCATCTGCAAGGCAAATTCGCGAGGCTTGTATCCAATAACTCCGAGAACCACGTGTGCAGCAGCAGAGCGCGGGTTAGCACGAGTCACGAAGCCGAGTTTCATGACGTCAGATTTGGCGAGGATAGCTTGGGTGGTCCACCGGGCAAGTTTGACGTTATTATTCTTCATCTCAGTGGCAACAACGGCGCCACGTTGAGAATAGAGTTTTGCACGCCAGTCCAGAGCTCCGCCGGCACCCTGGGCTTTATGGTCGAATTCATTGAGGGCCTTGAGTGTCACATGTTGGTCCTCGCCGCTAATGTTGTTCTTCAAGACAGCATCGACTTCGGTACGGACGATGATGTTCACGGGTTCTTCGTCCTTTTCAAGAGAGAGATCGAACCGGCGGTATTTGAAACCCTTGGAAGCAAGAGGCTCAGTTTCTTCGGAGGGATTGTAGAATGGGTTGGGGTGAGCAAATTCCACTTTGGAACTGTCAGAGTCCACGACAGTCTGGAGGGCAAAGTTGTGGTTGATGATTGTTGCTTCAAGAGCAAGGGCACCAGGAGTGTTAATTGAGTCTTGTTTGGCGCCGGATTGGCCCTCTGAAGCTTCCATAGGAGCATCGGCGGCGTTTTCATTGACAGTGACTAAGTCAATAGATGCATTGTCGCGTTTATCGAAGTAGATCTTGTTACCGTGCTTGACGATAACGATATCCCAGGAATAGACACTACGAGAAGCGCACATGAGCATTGACAAGATATCAGCTGAGGCGAAAACGTTCGCCTCGTCCTTTTCAGCCAATTCTTGAATAACGGGATCGGCACTGGTAGTAACGTTATACGCCGCACGCTCCAAAGCTTGTAGCCTGCGCTCGGCATTCTTCACCGGAGCCTTATCGTACGAGCGATCGTAGTAGTAAAGGAAGCCGTAGGTATCTAGATCCTCACCGTCGGGAGTCTCCAGGTTGAGCTTAGATAGCCTCGAAAAGTCAATCTCCTCCAACATGCTCCACTCCGGACGTATGGCAACCGAGCTGTCACGGTTTCTCTGGGGCTTATCGTAGTCCTTCCAGCCAAAACGACGGCCGCGATTGCCTCGCCCACCGCGCTGATCATAATACCTATCACCATGTCCACCACGACCAGCGGTAGTTCTCTGAAACGCTCCTCCACGTCCTCGTTGAGCACCACCCCGCTGGCCACGGCCACGGAAGATAGTGCCTCCACCACGCCCGAATCCGCGAGTCTTCACAGAAGTTCTCGTGTTGTCAACGACGGAGAAAGAAGATTCATCCTCGGCGACCTGGACGGCAAAGAGACTGCTAGTTCCGGCACCATAGACTTGTTGATCTAAAAAAAAAAAAAAGAAATCAAAACCGTTAGATCATACCCAAGCCTTTTTCTCAAAATGGCAAACTTTTCAAGATGCTTTTTTTATTTGTCGCTTCGCGTACCTCTATAGTTGCGATTATATGCCTGTCTCCCTCTTTCGCGAGAATCTTTTGAGTCCGTCCCCCAATCGGCCATGCGGCCTAGCTTGTCGCCTTTGGAGAATGGGGCATATGGCACACCGTCAAGGGTGTTGCCGGTTGGGACTGGTGGGCCCCAAGCATGCTCGTCTGAGGGCAGGGCAGACACAATGTCTGCGAGAGAAAGTGGCGCCATATCAACTGCCCTAGTTCAACTCGATTATGACCGTAGCGATACGTTGGGTCCTCGACGCGGTTTGTTTGTAAGGAGTTGCTTTCGCCGGGTGTTTGATTTGGGGAGTTGGAATAATGAGAATTTTTGGATTGAATTCAGATGTTGAGTTTCCATGTGGGTTTATATCTTGGCATGTTTGCATTGTTTGCATCTGGCCGCTTTTGCCACATTTTGTTAGTTAACTATATAAGCTGGCCAACTCAAGAGTAGATGAGAAAGAAGAGGAACGAAAGGTGCTTCACAAGCGAATCCCAGAAATTGTGATAGTACCTGAGGCCGTACCTCGAAATCAGGTCAAACAGAAGTGGTATTATCCAATATACATACAATGCATCATACTGCCCGAGTTTTGTCGTCAAGATACAAAGGGAAACGAAAATCGTAGGAAATCACGAATACATCGAGTAATACTCCCCGGTTATATGGCCTATGCGCAAAGCCATAGGTCCTCCCACATGTGTTAATGTCGGTTCCAATTTACTCCCCAGCACACTATTCAGCGAATCCTTAAACTCAAAATCCTCAAGAACGGCGCCGAATCCGTAGCAGCGCACTTTGGCTACAAGGTCATCCAGCATTCGCCGTATGTCATCTTTTGTTAATAAATGGTACATCTCGTGATTTTTCAATGACTGCAATGCCATTATAGGTGTGATCTCATTATCGGTTACAAGCTGTCGGCTGAGGTTGAGGAGGGTATTTAGATTTGCGGGTGGGAGATCATATGTCTTCACTGGGTATTCATAACCTCTACCGGCAGTCGCAACTTCTGAAGGTGGTGGACAGGTTGCCATTAAAATGTGGCCAGCAATGATGTCATGGTCCTCGGCGTCATGAGCACGTCGGCAGAGTCGTTCTATATGATCTCGACATGTCCCCTCGAGTCTAATATCAAATCGTTAGATGCCTCAGATTTACAATGCTTGATGAGCTTTTATAGCTTACGTGAGGATAAAGTCAACTCCCAGTTGCGGGTCCTCGTCGAATACACCTATCGTTTCAGGGACGGCAAAATCGCCGCCACCTGTGATGCTTATTTCATTTGGTATCCCTAGCTGACCACTGTAGCTGGTCTTGGCTCCTTGATATGAATGGTCGGAAGGAGGTTGTACATCTGGCAAGTCTGCTGCCGCAGCTGGGCTTCTACCAGACGAGACAGTCGTATCCGGGGTCATGTAGTTTGCTCCGGCTGGATAGCTAGCAGATTGCGATCGATTGCTGCTTTCCGGGTAGCTCCGCTGACTAGAAACCTGAGCCATGCCCCTGCGCTGCTCAAGTTCAGATTCGACATTAAAACCATGCGCTAGCAGAATCTCTCTTAATATCCTGTTTTCCTCCTTTTGAGCTTCTAAATTCTGTCGTTGCTGGTGTAGAGACATGTTAGCCGAATTCATATCATTGGCGTAACCTTCCCTAAGCCGGGAAATTTCAATCTCCAGAGCTCGGATATACTGTTCTTTTCTTTCTCGATGGGTCCTACAAGCAATTAGAGCTTACGGCAGAAAGCAAATCGAATGCGATTGGCAAGTCATACCTCTGCGCCTGTCGATTCAATTCCTGACGCCGAGTTTGTGCAGGCCTGGAGTCCGGCTTCGGGCCTCGCCGTTTAGGAGGCTGGCCATCTATCGGCGCATATAAGCCTCAAGATAAAGGAAAAAAGGTCAGCGAGATGGTACTCCATACCTCTCGTTTTCTTCTGAGGTCCTCCGTCAATAGTTTTCAGGAAAGGCATTTGGATAAACGGCGAGTCTGCGCTCACAGGGGTTGTCAGGTCGCCTAGAAAAACATCATTTACGCAAGCGCTCCTCCAATGAGCAAGCCACCAGTCAGCTGGCAGGGATCAGTCCTCCCAACGGTTGGTGGAAGATGATATGCACCTTACACCTGACCAGGGCAGCTCATTGATGGAAGCGGGGCGCGATGAGTGTAAGCATGACTAATACAACATTCGCAAATGGTTTTTCGAGAAATAAAATAAATAGAAAAAATAGAAAGAGAATTGTAGGGATATAATTCGAAGGGTAGGGTGAAATTCTGACCGGTGATCGGGGGTAGAAAAGGGTCGGAGACAGTCTGTGTGTAGGTGCTTATCGCGACGCAAAATAATCTATACTACTCAAAATGTCGGGAGATAATAAAAAGGGGGGGAACAGATAGAAAAGTAACAGAAATAGAAATGTCAATTCCATAACCCACCTGTAGTGTTAGCAACAACATTACTCGAGAACGTTTGCGTGGCTGGAACGCCCGGTTGGCCAGCCATCATCCCGGTGTTGGTTGTGGGCGTGTCGATTGAAGATCGTATACTTCCGTAATGCAAGACGCACAGGTCTCTTCGCAAGTGCAATGTCTCTTCCAAAAACCAAAGTCTTGATTTTTTGGCCTAGTGATTAACGGAATGCTCTGTCGTGCAGGCAATGACAAAGGTATCCAGCGTGGAGTTTAGCAACCGCTGAACGGTTTGAATACGCAACCCGAAGCGTTGAGGCTGAGAGCCGGCTGTCTTACATACGAGGAGGGTGAATTATCCAACAGGCGTGCAGATCAAGTTCTTTGTCTCCCTTTCTTTTTGAATACGACAATTCTCGCGTGGAAAACCGTTGAAGAACTGGATGTTCAGGTTTGGCTGATACGAATGCGGCGAGAGAATCGGCCTGAGGAACCAAGCTTTGATTACCAAGGGGAACTCTAGCGCGCACGTGATGTCGTCTGCCACGCCGCCTCAACCGCAGGCAAACGCCGATTCCGGTTATTCTAACCGAGCCGTTAGGGGGGCCTTCGCGTGACTCCAAGCCATGCCGAGCTCTTACTGAGAATGGAAGTCGTTAACTAAGTTATCCATTTCTCTTATGTTTATGCACAGCATTACACCCAAACACGAATAAGTCATACAGTTACTACATGATTCAGTTTCTTCCCATTGCCTTCTCAATCGCAGCCAAACCAGCGATAACCTTCTCGTCTAAAAACCTCCGTCCAACCACTTGCAAGCTCACTGGAGCGCCTTTGAATCTTTCTGGCCCAGTGTATAGGTCATAATTGAAGCGATCATGCTCGTTACGTGGCACATATCCTTCTTCTCGGGCATCTTTCTCTACATCAACAGTGGTGACGGGGAAAACAGCACCCGGATAGTCCAGTAAGTTCCATTGGGAGGTATAGGACCAATACCTAGCACATTCGTGTGGAGGAGCCACGCCGGGGGTGACAGGGCAAAGGATTAGGTCAACTTCTCCCGTTGGGGAGTCTGCAGTGGCAGACCAGTGAGCAGCATAAGCATCACGGTAGGCGTCGCGTTCGAGGCAGAGCTGTGTGAAGAGAACAGTTCTCTCAGCACGAAACGATCGTATGGTGGAGAAAATGGACGTTGCTTACCTTCCAATATTCAGCCATGGTGTGATTCTTGACCATTGCCTGTTCGAGGATGAACTTGGTCAGGGGTAAAATTGGTTCCCCGGTCGACTCGAAGAGCTCAAGGACTTCTTTCCCTCCGTCTGGCCAATAAAGCTCCGAGATGATATCCCAGCCCTTTCGATGATCATACGGCACCCAGTCAACCACCTCCATTCCTGACTTTTTGCAAGCTTCAGCAACCTCTTTCAAGGCACGAAGCACGGGTGGATGCGGCTTAACTACACCATCGTCCCATTCAATGGCGATTTTCAAGGGTTTGTTGAATGTTACCGGAATCCAAGGTAGTGGGGAGAGCGAAGCGTCAAATCTCCATGGTTGAGCATCAGCGATAACTTTCATGAACATGTTCATAGTTTCCCGCGAGCGGCAAAGTGGACCGAATGTGGCAGCAATTGCGTCTTTGCCGTCCATCGGGAGCTTGATGCCGCCTACGGGGAGACGTTTGCAAGTAGGTTTGAATCCATAGACACCATTGTTACCAGCAGGATTCCGAACACTGCCACCAATATCGCCTCCGACACCCTACAAGTCCGGTCAGCGTAAGCGAATAGTTTCTATCGGCCTCAAGTTGTTGCCTACTAACCAAAACACTACCGCCAAAAGCAATAAGTGCACCTTCACCACCACTACTACCCCCAGAGGTAAGAGTGCGATTGTAAGGGTTAACGGTGCGGCCATAGATGCTACTCTCGCACTCCAGATGCATCAATGCCTGGGGTCCTGTCGTGCGAACATAGAAGACACAACCAGAGTCGTAAAGGATGTTGTTGAGCAGGTTATCAGCAGATTCATCCTCGATCCAAGCAATAAAATTTGCATGGACCTTTTTTCCCTTCATGCCGTGGTGTTCTTTTATAGAGATAGGAAGTCCGTGGAGCGGGCCGATTGGTTTTGCGAGGGAATCTAAATACTTTGCCCGAGCAATAGCCTCATCCCACATGAGCTCTGTCACGCAGTTCACCTGTCAGGGCGTTAGCGCCTGGAAGCTCAACACAGGGATCAGAAAAAGTAACTTGGGCTACAAACCGCTCTCTGGGCAAGTGCAGCGCGTCTAAGAAATGCCCTCGTTAGCTCCTCTGAAGTAACTTTCTTGGAGCGCAGCATCTCAAGGAGGGCAATGGCATCATAGTTCTGTGTCAGTTCATATTCTCGCTCTGTGAGATATTGTTTGGGAAGGACGAGGGAGTTCAACGGCAAGGGATTGGGGAGATCTCCCAATGGCGGTTCAACTTTGGCGAGAGTGCGATCGCGATAGTCACGAACGGATTGCGCTTTCTGCTGCCAAGTAGCCATTCTGTTCTGATGTCGCGGAAGTAATAGTCCAGGGTATCTTTGTTCTCGAAAGTGCAAGCTGAAATTCAAGGTGGTTTAGGCAGAAAGAGAGGCGATTGCAGTGAGTATAAGTAGCAACACACACTTGAAGCTCGAGTGAGTGAGGGGGAAGGCGAGCGGGTGCTTCCCCGCGTCCTCCCCTCCACCACCAAGCATTCGTCGATGGCAGTCAGATATTCAGTTCTTGTACAACGAAAGCAATTCATTAGTTACCAATCCCTATGCCGTTCCATCTGTCCGACCCATCCTGCCCCTCACTTTTCGCTGTGAGAGTCCAAGAAACTGTCTGGGCCGTCGAAGAGGCTAAGATTGCTTGCGTAGGAATGCCGACCCAACCGACACGCCGAAGTCCTTTTGGCTTCAGCTAGTTAGCTAATTAGTTAACCTACTCCGCCCCCCAGACCCGCCCGCAACAATATCCCCAACCAGCCAAGCAAACTAGAACTGCCTCCAGACCGTTTTCTGCTTGGAAGGATGGATTTTTCTCTTGAACTTTCTCATGGAAATTCTGATAAGCGCGGCCAAAGCTCGTGTGGAGAGGGGGAAGAAAAGCTGCATGTTTATTTCAAATTGACCAATCGGACCGCACACTATGTTGTCTTCCTGGTCTCTGCTAGTTGACTACAGGGATTGAAGTGCTTGAAGCTAAAGCCCTTTGGTCCGGGGTAAACTCACTAGTTGGTTATTGCACGTTCCGCAAGACATTAACTACTAAGGCACTACCTACAACAGCGCCCCGAGAGTTGCCTAATCCCAACGGGCAATCATATACTCCCGATGTCGATGCCATTGAAGATCGAGTCGGGGTCTAACTTGAGATTGTCTAAGCCTATTTCTTGATCTGTGTTGATCCCTTGTACGTCTTCATGTTGCGTAAAATCGAATAAAAACTGGCCGGTGTGCTGACCATACGTCTTAAGTCTAGGGGCCCTTTGGATCAATCATAATGGATCCTCACCAAACTCGAATAACAATAATAATCCAGATGTATACTGATGGTCGGCAGATCAGTGGAGTGTCATTAATAGGTATACGCATTGCTAAACCCGTCCGGACAAGAATGAAAATGCCAACATATATATTCCTCCTCAGACACAGTACCCAAGTTAATCCATTCGAAATACAACTTCTCCTTTCCCATCCCGCCATTGCACATGCGGCGTCTTCTTGATTTTTCGATGGCTAGCCAGGAAAAGCAATAAGTATATATGCGGAGCTATTTCGCCCCACGAGTAGACCCTCACATCGACTTGATGTATAGAATCAATGGCGATCCCATCTTCAGCAGAGTCACAAAAGCACCAGACCCCCCAGCCTGCTCGCCCGTGTTGACCAACAAATTGAGAAAGGTAGCTCCAGAACTGTAGAAAGGACTCGATCGTCCATGGGGTGCGATTGGTACCGGCTTTGCTGGATGCACCTTCCCCGTTGCTATTTACAGCAATGGGAATTCGTATATACCAGTATCCTCGCTCATGTATTCCCAATTGACGCGCTTGATGAGCTGGCTTAAAATGCCTCGAGAGATTCACTTGTTCGGAGAGCATACGGAGGGTCGGTGTGATGTGTGTTGAAAATTGAGCCTGGTCGCTTGCCGACGGAGGTGGTGGGCGAATTTCAACGGGAAATTCTGGCAAGCTCGAAGTGCCACACGCGCCCGACGTGCCAGTAAATGGAACATTAAACAATGCAATGGCGTTGTCATCTGTTGTCTCCAGCAGGCATCTTCGCTTTAACGGCGGTGATGTTACCTCGTAAAAAGATGACGGCGGCTCGTGAATCCGCGCTGTCGTCATGGGCCCTCTGTCCGGGCTAACGTTCCTCTCAACATCCCATGTAGATTTGAACGAGAGTTGGGATCCAGACACAGATTCCGGTGCTATTATTCCCAAGGGAGCAGGATCCGTAGTGTTGGCCGTTATTTGCCTCGATTCCTCTTCCGTTCCTGCAATCGGTTCCAAAATGCTAATTTCCCCAGCGGTCGATTCGAATTCAGAATTGCCATCGCCACGGACATCCCATGTGGTTGAAGAAATTGGTAGTTGAGAGTCAGGCACCGTCTCTGGCGGTGTTTCGAATGAATCGTCTTCGGAGACGATAAGTTCCGTAGTATCTCCCTCCACGTCGACGTCAAACCCGAATGCCGACAGTCCCTCAAAATCATCGTAAACAGCGGAATCATCTAGTCCATAATATTCTGAATCTGTGGCTTTCTTCCTCGTAGCTGTTGTGCGACCATCATCGCCTACATCATCATCATCATCATCACACTCATCTCGGTCGCCATTACTAACTTGAGTGAGCACGTTCAGTTGATCATCCGCATCATCTTCAGCTGTATCATCATCAGGATAGATCCTGCGTCGCGTTACAGGTTCGAAATGTAGGTACGCTTCTGCAAGAGCGCGGTGATTTGCATCATCTCCTGCGCCACTGGGAGCCGAAACGTGGACCAGAATTTCGACCGATGGCTCCATTGCGCAAGATCCAAAACATCATTGTTAGATGCGGTGTTTGTCCAGCACGATGGTACAATTCTTGTTTCTGCGTGATCTTTGAAATATATATTTGGCGCTCATTGTATGATTCATTAAGTGTGTAACTAATAGACTTGGAGTTGCTTGAAAATTGGAAACAACTTCGACTGCTCGAGGCGGAAAACGGCGATGCTTTTTCTTAGCTCTAACAAAATGGACCAGAGAGTGAACTAGGCCTAGCTAACTAACCATCACCCCGCGCCTTGGTTCTCTCAAAACCAGTTTATCTAGGACTATGAAGCAAATACAATGGTATTATACATAGAGAAAATACCTCATTCTCCCGTGAACCAATCCATCAGAGCCAAATTACACCCCAAATCATGGCCCCAAGTCAAGCCAATGCTCAACTCGATCCAAACCCTGCAATCCGGCCGTCCCGGATACGACTGAACGGTCAGTCCATCACCATCGAACCCCTAACCTCTGCCCACGCAAACAATCTATTTGCCTGTGTCGGTGGACTTGACAATGCTCCGTTATGGACATACATGCCAGCGGGACCCTTTGACTCCAAAGCATCCTTTGAGACTTATATAAATTCTCTCGTGTCCTCCGAAGATTCGCTATTCTACACGCTCATTGATCCTGCCAGCCAGAAGGCCGTGGGATACCTGAGCTTGATGCGCATCGACTTGACAAATCGGGTCGTGGAAATCGGGCACATTATGCTCTCTCCCACACTACAGCGCAGCACTGCGGCAACAGAAGCTTTTTACTTGATAAGCAAGATGATCTTCGAGGATTTGGAATTCAGGCGATATGAATGGAAATGTAACAATCTTAACACTGCCTCTAAAAACGCTGCTGTTCGACTCGGATTTACCTTTGAAGGGATTTTCCGTCAGCATATGATCGTTAAGGGGTGCAACCGAGACACTGCGTGGTTTTCCATGATTGATTCGGAATGGCCATTGATTAAGAACGCGTTCAACGGGTGGCTAGATCCCACGAATTTCGATTCAGAGGGGAAACAGCGCAAAAGTCTGGCATCGTTTCGGTAACAATTCAGTGCCCTGTTGCATGAAGGATGTGCAGAGCTTGGTTGATAGAAACTTTGATATCGTAAGGTTATATGTTACTTCTATATGGTTATAACAGGCTCGGATATAATAACACCATTCGGTATCCAATGGTTCACAGACCTACATGTCGGCCGCATGACAAAAGTAGTAGATACCGGAAATTAGGTTGAATCATTGCGATCTGAATGGAACTTGTTGAAAGCCTAGAAGACATCCCCTTGCAAGTCCAACAATGAACCCGTCGCCATAAAAGAGGTTTATAACGACAGCCATATATGTTATTCTGGGTGGACATGTCTTCCAAAATCAGAATTTGAGCTCCAAGATGCCACACATGTAAACCAACCCGAATCTTGAGTTTAAGTTATAAGATAATTCAAACCTAGCCATGGAAGGGGCTTCTTCACTCGTCATTCTCGTGTTCAACCTCTTCGGGATAAATGAAAGGAAGTCCCACTTTTCTACGATTTTCCACTGTCCTAATCCTCCAGGATAACAATTCGGGATCATCAATCTCAATCCCTGCTAATATTTTCGCAGGTTCAAATGAAGTTTGTAGCTCATCATTGACGCGAATCTCCATCGTGCCGATTTGCTCATACAAAATCTGCCCATAATCCCGATACAACGTAAATAGTATACTAATTTCATTTTCAAGAAAGGATGCAATCCATTCTGGGCGGCAAAATGAGTATTTCGCAGACGGTATTCCAATAGAGCCACGGCGACGCCTGGTTTCGAACCAATCGCAGAACGTTATAGTGCCTGATAAGACTTCCTGAAGATTGGGGTCATTGTCGTTGTCCTCCGAATTCACAAAGTTCAAAATCAATTTTCGAATAGTAACCCCCTGGTTGGACCGTCCTTCCTGCGGCGCTTGACTATTAATTGCGCCGCATTTGACGAACCGTTCTAGCAAGTGGTAGAAGGACCAAACTATCAGCGAGGGGCCACCATCGCCGCCCTCGAACGGATGAAAAGGAAATTTCCCCTGTTTATAAAGGCCTAATACTCGGATCGTCGCGACAACGCTGTCGACGTGGCGAGATAAGGTCGGAACACAGAGCCAGGTGGGGAGAACGTCCGTCTCATTCAAAAAGACAATGTCAAGGTGATATGTAAGTGATTTCATAATCCGCTTAACTGCGCACCGGGTTTCTGTAAAGAGCTGGCGGTTCGTTAACAAAAGAGGCAAGCTGTTGGTTGCATACTCTTGGTCTTTCTCGTATAGTGTCTGACTTAGGCCGAAACCCCATGAATGAAGCCACTGCCCTTCAGGATAGCTGGCGGGCTCTCGGGACTCAATGTCAGGTCTGGATGGAGGAGTGCGGCAAGAACAGAGAACCAACTCAAGTATACGATCGCGAACTTCGAGTGGAATATTAAGCAGAGAAGCCATATTCTCCTGTGGTTATTCGCTCAGAGTCCTGGCTAATTGCAGTTGGCGTATTGTATGAGATTGGCTTTGCGCTAAGAGGTTAATGGTGCAGGTGGATCAGGTACCAGTTGAGTTTGTCGGTTGTGACTAGTAGCCTCGTGCACGTCACGGAAAGGGTAGGAGCACTTAAAAGCACCAAGGAACAGAAGATTGCAATGCTGCTTGAGCATAGAACACAGCATTTCCACAAGGACAGCGATGCTGTCAAGACGTTGTGTCGCATTTCCCGAACTGGCCATAACTCCGCACCTGCTTACGTCATCGAAACCAAGCAGTCATGTGAGATGAGTTTGGACCAGCACAAAATGAATCAGGAATCCATGTATTGTGATAGTCAAGGGGATGCACGATGATGGATGCTTTGAAGGTTGACGGGTAAGCTCGGTTCCAGATTCTCAGATCACATGGTAATGTGGTTAGCGTTGCCAGAAGGCGTAAAACAACTAAGAATACATACCTCAGAGCAGCGGGACAGACTCCGTTTTGCTCCATTAATAATGTGCAGATTCGAGATTTAAGCTCGCGGCGGGTGCCAACGGGTTAAATCGAGGTAGCCTGATTGCGGCAATCCTTTAAATGCCATAAAGAGTGTCCAATGCCCCACAGTTTAAAAAATCTACTGCGAAGAGTCATATTGGTTGTTTCACATCCTTCGCTGATTCAGTTGTGCATGCATTTTCTGTACTGAGATCACTTCCGCCCACACGAAAACCCTAACCAAATTATGGCTACCTTACAGATCCGGCAGTTCCCCGGATTCCGCAGCATCATTCTCGACTCCGACCAATTGCGCGTCCATCCATGTCTCGAACCCCTTCGAACAATGATCAACAACGCTTTCCGCAACGACAACCGTAGCCGGTTTCCCGACACTGATGAAGTAATTGCAACTCTTGGGATGCACGGTCGATGCATCATCGCATTTCGAGAAGACGATGTTAAGATGGCCCATCCAGTGGCCACGGCCATGATCAAGTATTATAACCCCAGTGTGGGTAAAGACCCAATTTGGGTAATGCACACAAACGAAAGTGTGTCCTGCACTTCTCAAAATACTATATCCACAGAATCTCAACCTGGTTAGTGCCGTAAGATTTTAGATATATCCCTTTGGTGTACCTGAGAGAAATAACTCGACAGATGCAACAGCGGCTAATCTACGTCCTAACGGCAGGTTATGATGTAGAGCCCACGGAATTCCTGTCGATCACGCACTGGGAACCCGCTTCTGTTGCCGTTTCCCCAGACGATCCGTCGCTAAGAAAGCTGGGTCTGGCTGTTTACTGTGTTAATCAGCTAGAAATAGATTTATGGAGGCGTTTGGGAGAAGCGACGAGCGGAAATCAATGCGAAGCCTTGAGCATGCCAAATGAAAGCCATGCCTTGGAATCCATAGAAAAGGTCCAAAAACTGACATTCTGGATCAGAACAAAGGAAAATCGAGCGCCATACTGGAAGAGACGGGGTTACCACGTTGTCAACACAAAGTTATATCCAAAGGATGTCTGGGGATCACCAACTGAAATCAAAATTTCTACTTTAAAGAGGGATGTAGAGGCAGTTGATAGGGAACAAATATCGATGTCCCCAGCAAAGTCCGTCCTTCTTGGCTGAGTGAGGGTCTGAAGGGATACGAGGCAGGGATGGTTGATTACTGATCTCCCCGAAAGCAGATGTTTGGCTGATGTTGAAATTGGCTCGTGCCAAGGCTTTGAACTCGGGAAAGAGCCTCAGCGCTAGACTGCTTCTAGCTTAGACGACCATTTTTGGCATCCAGAGCGGGACTCTGGCTACATAATCACTCCGACATTTGTAAATATGATTCCGCTATAGACTGTATATAAATAGAGCCTAGGGATGAGTATTTCAATCTATTCGTAAATAGAAAGAGAGTCCCAATCCTATTCCCACATTCTAAGTCCACCTGAATCGATACCACGAATTCCCTATATAATACTATTCTTACCTATTTTCAATGGCTCCCAAACCAGATTTCCAAAAAGTCCATACTTGTCTTTGGTTTGACACCCAAGCCATCGAGGCCGCAACCTTTTATACCACCCTCTTCTCGCAGCGGCCCACTACGACCACAGCCGCCGTCGCCGCGGCGTGCCCATCCAATCCCACTGATATCTCCCGCATAACATCAATCTCCCCGCCAACTGTAACATTTACACTCTCAGGGCAACAGTTCACTGCCCTAAACGGCGGGCCCTCCTACGTTCACTCCCCGGCAATGTCGCTCGTCATCACCTGCGAAGACCAAGCCGAAGTCGATTATTTCTGGGACAATCTCGTAAAAGATGGAGGCCTGGAGAATCAGTGCGGATGGGTTGTGGATAAATTCGGCGTCTCGTGGCAAGTTGTCCCAAAGGCCTTGATGGAGATGCTTTCCGATGAAAATAGAGAGAAGGCGTCACGAGCGACAAACGTAATGTTGAAAAGCAAAAAGTTGGAAATCACAAAATTGAAAGCTGCATTCGAAGGGCAAGCAGAGGAATAAGTGGTTAGAGGGGGATATTGTTTTATTCAAGTTTGGATAATGTCTTTCCTTGTTTTGAATTGTTATTTCACATGCAAAAAAGGAATCATCACCTTTGGATTCACTCTTTTTTTTGAGATCCCATTTTGACCTCCCTAAAACAAAAAGAAAATAACATGTCCGGACCCCTGTGGTTCACAATTTGACAAAACGCACTGTAAGAAAAACAAAATCAGGTCGCAGATCATTAAAGTTACACGGTCGGCAAGCTTTAATAATTTAACTCTCCATTCCCGGGGCCACCAACTGCATCTAAATCTTCATAGCTCTTGAGGCTCCGGCCTTGGACAGCCTCTCGGGGCCCCATGGCTTGTGCGCCGCCGCCAGCGTTATCCCCCCATCGTCCGCCGCCAGGCCCAAATCCTCCCATACCCGCGGCTACCGCAGCTGGATGCCCGGGTGGAATGTATGGCGTCCCGGCATTAGTGGTGCCGAACATACCACGAACGGGGCTTAGGCGGCCACCGTTCCCTGGCGCAGTGCCACCAGCTCCGCCGAAGCGACCCCCTCGACGATCGTACGGACCCGATCGATTGAAGTTACGGCCTCCTCTACGGATTACGCCAGGATTGTGAAGGCCTGAAGCGGCTCCAGCAGCGTTAGCCACCGCCATTCCACCGCCAGCCCAACCGCCAGCATTCATGAAGCCAGGGAGACCGGCAGCAGAAGAAGCCATTCCTTGGAAGGCGGCACCTCCAGACATGGATCCATTTGCACCAAAGTTGAATGGCATGTTTGCAAAATTGAACCCGCGCGGCGTTCCAGCTGGCACGTGGCCGGGTGGGAATGGGAAATGGCCATTGCTGGCAGCATCGGATCTCGACGGCGAAATATGTGCAGGGTCAAGAACATAAGCATTCACGAGTGTAAGCTGGCGGTATATGTTAGCAAAATCAATGATTGTATGCCAAAGTTCAACATACCTCTTTCTGGATTTCGCTAAACCAATCTGGGTGTCTTTTTTCAACATGTTTCCGCCAAAAATGGTGAGCCTTGAAAAGCTTTGTACATTCTGGTACCTTGCAGCGGAATTTCGCCTCATCTTCTTGTTTGACAAATTTGTTGAGTTCTTCTTCTAGAGCGTCTTCAACAGGTTTACCACCAAGCTTGCCTAAATCCACATTTTCCGGTTCTAGAATCTGAAGTAGCTTTTCCTCAAACGTCTTGACCCAGTTAAAGGCGCGGTAAATTTGTTGTTCGCTCTTTGATGAAAAACGTGGCGGCTTTTTCTCATCAGTCGGGGACGCTTCAGCCTCGCCTTCTTCGATTTCTTCCTTCTTTTTTGAAGGATATGGTTCTCCGAGGGCGCTTGCTTTGGCGGCAGCTTTGGCATGCGTGCTCAGTCCAGATCGAGGACGACGTAGATGCCCACCGGGACATTTGCGCACTAACTCATGCACAGAATCACTCTCGAAGACGCAAAAGAAACAGAAATTGTGCACGCGTCTCAGATATTCCACCATTAGATCCAACTTCTTTTTTTTGACAAGCAAATCTTCACTATCAACTTCATCATCGTCTGTTTCTTCCGGCTCTTCGCCCTCTTCTGCTTCACCATCTTCGAGTAAAACCATATCTGAATCTAGGTCGAAAGTTCTTGACTTCTTAGCTTTCACGGGCCCAGTAACAGGCGGTTGCAGCCATCCCTTTCCGCGAAGATCTTCGACGCGCTCTTCGACTTTGGCAATACCATCGCTAGAAGCCATCTGCGAATCTAGCTTTGCCACAACACGTTTCACCAACTCCAAATCCCGGTCAATACGTTCCGGAGCAGAAAAAAGATCCCAGAGTGCTTTCTTCTTTGGGTTTGAAGGTGGGACATGAACACCAACGTGGCACACGAAATCCCCACGAACAGGGTCCTGGATAGTCTTTTCATTCACAGCCTCTAATGCCTTTTCGGCGGTGGAACCTACACCAGTTCCGTTTACTGTTGCACTTGCTTCTACTTCCTCGCCCTCCTCATCCCTACCATCACCCCGTTCAATCACAGCATGGGGCTCTGGAGCAGGATGCAACATTATCCAACCAATTCGATGGCACTTTTTAGATGGATTTGGGTCACTTAAGCTCAACCACTTGAATCCACCATCTCCTTCGCCCAGATGCTCCTTGCAAAACTCTTCAATCTTTTCACGGCTGACATTTGGCGCCAATGTTTTGATAAGAAGCGCTGGGTGCAGCAATGATTCATCCCGCAAGTCTCCACCCCTTATTGGCAAGAGATCGAGAACTCCAAGTGTCTCGCCCACGGCGGTAGCCTCTCCTTCTTCTTTTTCGACAATTCCACCAGCGCCATCACTCTCGCTTTTGTAAATTCCTTCGAGGGTAAATTCATCAAAGAGGCCCGAATCTAGGTCTTGAGTCCATCTATCATAGGCTCCGGACCTAAATTCCATTAAACGTTGGCGGAAGGGGTCCCGAATTTCAGCCACGTATCGCTCCTTGAACCACTCCTCATTTCGATGTCTTTGCACAAAGGCGCGAGCCATCTTAACTTGAAATTCGGATTTATATGCATCATATGCTGCCTGAATCAACCCTCTTTCTTTTTCGCGGTCTTCTCTAGCCTCTCGCTCGCCTTTGACGCGGTCGGAGGGGCGGCGGCCACCATGCTTTGCTCGCTCCTTCTCTTCTTTTATAATTTGCTCAGTTCGCCACCATTCAGCAAACCAATTAAACCCAACCTGATAATCTAAGGTCAAAGGGTTTGGTAGGGGATTGGTGCGAACGATAGGCCTGCCGGCTTCTTGGCCTGGAACATATCTATCAATGTTTGCCGCGGTTGGCGAGGGGGGACGTCGACGTTCTTCACGATCCCGGGCAGCATGATCTCGCGATGCGTTGTAATATTCATCACGGTTAACGCGGTCACCAGGTTGATATCGATCGATCGTTATCGGGGAACGGGACCTACCGCGCCCGCTGGCTCTACGACGATCCTGCGAAGCGGCTACTTCTGGTTAGTCTCTTGAGTCTCAACTGGGTAGGAACTTATCCTGGAAACTTGAGGCAAAAGGGCCATCACTGCTGATGTTTTCTGGAGGCTAACATACCTGGCGATCTTCTGCGGTAAGAGTCCATAGCTGATCGCGACGCGAAATTCTCCTCCTCGCGGGCCCATCTCGCATCGGACTTGCTCGTCGGGGGAGGTGAACCGAAGGTATCGTAGGGATCCATGGTGAGGAGAATGGGAAAGAGGGCAGGTTGCGCAATTGACCGGTAATTGCCTTAACAGGCAGTTCAAACCGCTAATTAAGCGGAGCACGGCATTCAGGTTTGAATCGGCGAACACGTCAGATGCTATGTCACAGGAGCTTCAGATTTGAAAGCCACGGTCCGTAAGGAGACTAGTGAAATGGAGCTATGATTGGACATTGCGAGGGTTAGATTGGGTTTCCAAAGTAGAACTGCAGGTGGGTTGCGGCTGATTTGATGAAATAGGGGGAGATGGCAATAGATAAAGAAGAGAGTCCGTTCAAGAAAGAAGATAAACTAAGCTACAAATTGGCTATCGCTTGCGAAACGATGCCTGGGGAGGGTATCATCAGGCGAAGGCAGGGGAAAATGACGTATAAGATCTCAGAGAAGCTGTATCCGAGCCTTCGAATAGACGAATGATAATGTATTTAGGAATAAGTAGAAGAAGGAGAGGGAGGAAGCAGAGAATGGCATGGGAAGGGGAGGGAAAGATAATGGGCGAAGCGGCAAAAATGCAGTGAAAAAGGGAAATATGACAAGGGTCAGGCAACCTACAAGTAGCCCTGAAGAGAAACAATAATTTTCCCAAGGTCGTAAGCAAATGCACGAAGCTCCTTGGGAAGCTTGACAATTGCTAGCGACAACGACGTGCTGATGATGGTTGTGGTGAGAGTGAGATTGAAGGCCGAGCCAGCCGCTAAAGGCAAGCCGGCCGATCATGTGACCTCCGGCGTGTCCATGCTCCAAGCCACTAAACTACTTTTGGAAGCTTTGCCTAGCAGAAACCAGAGGCGGGTAAACTACGTTATGCCCATCGGTGTGTAAATGCTTTGGATTGTATGGAGCTATGACTCGCAGATTCATGGTTATATCCAAGGTAAGAATGTCCAGAAGCCGTGGTGGCCGTTCACAAAGTCCTACGCCGAACCTCGAGGGTTTTATCTTTCCATTGGAATCCGTTCCTTTGGTTTCATCCCTCCCGCCTCTCGACATCTATTTCATTGATATATCCGATCTCCAATTGCACGAAATGTGTCTTGCGACTTCAATCTTCTGTAGATGGACCCTCTGCAAGATATCCAGAGTTAATGTTTGCACGATTTTGCACTTCGCAACATGGCTTATCAAAACAAGAAACCAGTATGCATCCGCCCTTGCTTAATCAAACACCGTGGTAGCAACGATGGGATATCATAGGGTTTTCTAGCCGCGTCAAACATGTTTGCTGCAAAGCCGAAAAAAACTAAATATGGCTTTCTTCGTTGCCCGTCCACAGCGCCGGTTTTTCGCATACCGAGCAAGGTCGAAAGGCAAGCTGGAACCAAGGATATTTACTTACACTAACCCCGTCTGCAATGCAATCTCATGTTGTGATCTTCCTTTCAATCTCCTTAAAGCTCCTTCCTAGCCTCAGTCAAATCAAATATCCCTATCCTTGAGGTTTTGACGGAATGAGCGCCCGGTCCTGCTGGCTTTCTCAATTATTCACGCCGATGCCAATTAGGCAAAGCGATCAACGGCACAAGTGCACTGTAGGAATAAGCGAAGAAGAATCATTGACCACACATGGGCAAGTCTTCATATAGAAATTACCATTTTCGTCATCGGTGTGCTAGGAAAGAAGAGCCAGGGACTATGTGAGGAATCACAAAATCCGGGGCTGCTCTTACCGAGCACAATAGACCGATGGCCTGCTTTCCCTCCAAGCGAAATCTCCCAACCCCTTTCTATCATGGTCCCTTTGTTCCAGAAGTGGTATAATCACGTGATGTTACTGGCCTGACCGCCCAACAGCCTCACTCTCAAAAGTCTGAAGCACGCTATTTTACCTGACAACATGCTCTCTTGCCTTGTTTTCGCACGTCTCAGGCATTTCAGGCATGAAATGGCGGTGAACAAGATCGGAAAGGGTGCTGATGGTGTCGACAGCTCAGGCCAGAATTTCTCTTTTTTCTCTTCCCCTGCTGGATCAGGCATCAATCTTTTGTTTGTTGGCAGACCTCAAGTTGGGCTTAAAGTAAGCTGTGTTGCCATGAGTGTTCAATGATGCTGATAAATTAAAAATATGAATACGCGTGTGCTTCGTAGGGAATATGGAAGTCATATTTCTTATTAATTCAAAAGTTGTCATTTAGATTCTACGAGGGAAATCCTGGGTGGTTTATGTTTAAACTTAGTCTATATAAATGTCTGTATGTTTGAAGCGCGCTCCGACTCTCTTCGGCATAGCATCATATGCTCGCAAACAAGTTTCGTCAGAAGCAAATTTTGTCCTTTTCCCCTTCGTCAAATACACCTAGTCAGAAATGAGTATAGGACTCGAAAATATTCCGACCATCCAGATGAACTACCGACTCGCTCCGTTTCCTGTTTATAGCTTTGTACGGCCTGGATTTAAAGCTCACTTGATGTCATCGTTTCAAATCAAGCTGCAGGATAGCAGGCGGTCTAAGTGTTGAAAGTCCGGGGTAGTTTAATCCGAGCCTTCCTTCTCGGGGTTGGAACTTTGCATGGCCAAGACGTTGATGGACATCCAGCCCAATGCGAGAATGATTCTGTTTTCCGGGTTGGAATGCCTCTTGTATGAAACGATAGTAGGAATCGATGTGGAGTTCGGGCTGGATTGAACCACCGAAAGATTGAGTATGAAATCGTGATATTAGGGAAGTGGAATGCGTAAGAGTGGCTCGCTTGCAACAGTCGTGCAACTTGCAATAGTTGAGTACACAAGAGGTATGGCAACAGAACTTTTATCCTAGACAAGTCAAATCGTGGAGAAGAGTAGAATGAATGGTCATGAGAGAACAAGGCAAGGGAATTATGAACTGTAAAGACCAAAAAAAAAGTAATTTACGTCCGTTTTAACTTCCATTGAATCGCGAGGCGTGTTGCCTCCCAGTTCTTAAAGCCAAATGTAAGAAGCTGGTTAGGAGCTCGTTAGGAGAGTCGACTGAGTTGGCTATGCGGAGCGAGTTTTATTTCCGGAATGTCCAATAGGTGAGTTGACAAGCGCTTTTCATTGTGGGACCATGGATGTGCATTCTCGTTTTGGCGTTCTAAACCGGAGAAGCCACGATCATTGGCAAAGAATAGGACTGGATAGGAACTGGGTAAGCCAATCGACTCGCAAAGATATACCATGGTTGCATAGGATTACGGGGAAAGTGACGTTTCCTTCGCTTCCGCCACCATATGAGTCCAACGAGTTTCGAATCTGCTCCTCAACACAGGGAGGCAATGCACATGACTGGCACATTCTGAGATTGAGAGGGGGTTGTTAGGACAGAGGAGGTGGGTACCACGCCGCTGTCACCTGGAAACGTAGCGCAAAATCACCCCAGCCAGGCGGCACATTACTATTCGAGCGAAACGAGACGCTGGGCAGCTGCTTAGGCCACTGATTATCAGCTTGGTTACATCCTCCCATCACTTGGGCGTGTGATTCGGTTGATCGGGAGTGCCTATCAGGCTTGCGAATGATGTGCCAGCTCAGGGGGCCTGCCATCCGGTCATTTGTGGTAAACACACATGATGCGACATGCTCCGCATCTATACACGCCCTTGTATGTGAAGCCCCTGTAAATAAACAGCATGGACCTTTGCGATGAGGATGGTTCATTAAGCTAGCCCCTTATGTGAGCACTACCCCAAAGACGAGAACAACTAGTAAAGGGAGGGTAAAATACCTTTGCCTCTGTGTACTAAATGTCGCAGCAATAGATGCGTACTTTGGTTGGCGTGAGCTTCTTAGGACGGTTGAGCAAGGTCCAGCAATATCAAGGTCCACTTGCCAGGGGACCTTCACAGATGTCGCTCCTTTGTTGGTGTATCAAACAGACAACATTTTGGTTCTAGATCAGACTACAACCATGCGAACCAGGGCGCCAGCCAGTCTATCACCACTGTACCCAATTCGGTTGAGCAATTTGAGAATTGGCTGTGGCTAAGGAAAATCAACAACAGTTGTGAACATTTGACAAAGATACCATGCAATTATTATGACCAAAAAACTGCACTAAGACAGCTTTACGCTGAAGAATTGTAAGGTAGGTAGAATTCGGAGTTCTATCACAGAGCGTCCATCACACATGGATGTTCCACAGGAATAGCCAAAGCCTCCCGCTACCCAATAACCACGCCATCTCTGATGGATGAACAAAGTAAGACAGTAAGAGGCTAGAGCATTAAGCTCCTTAGCACTTCGGGCCTTGATAAACAAGCACCATCTTAAAGAAATAGAGTGAGGGCGGAAGAAAGATTTGATGCTGTGAAGCCATCCAGTCAGCTGACATCAACTTGCTTCGACCTCAGGTGCTGACTGGAATGTAGTTCAACGCTGTGATATCATTATGAGCTATAATGCTCCAGGGGAAATGATACAAAAACTCTCCATGCTATCAATCAAGCTTTGACACAGGCAACCAGTAGCAAACCATGGCCTTAATAAGGAGAGCTCCAAAAGATGACATCAAGCAAATCAACCACTGGAGGGCAATAAGACTCTTCAGTTCTGCATTCCGCTAGGCCCCCTTGATTTGCGGCAATTTTTGCAGGGGAGAAATATTGGGTTTAGACCTAACTAAACCTGGGCACCAAATAAATGCGAATTGATGGTCGATGGACTAAACATATGTTGTTTGTCGAAGTTTGTGTCACCTTCTCTAACGTACAAAACAAGCCGGCGGATAATACCTGTTAAGCTCCTTGAGAGAAAACGAAAAACGAAAAAGAAAAAGAGAAGATGTTTGCTTCACGAGTCTACATACATATGACCATCCAATATACCTAATTGCACACCTTGACTTTTTCGGGTGATGTCATCTCTTTCGATTTTACTCAAGCGAGGTGTGATCTCTACCGGCGAGGCCGATCGCCCCCTTTCAGTTGTTGAACCACAAGATAATAATGTAAGTCAAAACATGGGGCCGCGGAACCGGACTGTGCGTGGAAGACCCTCCGTGCTTTAGCTCAACACCCCTGCGTTGTGACGAGATGTCCCAAAATCCTTATTCTATAGTTGCTTTTGTGAGGCTACGTTGGGGAAAAAAAAAAAGAGTTCAACACTCCCTTCTTGTCTTGACGTATTTGTTGACATGGGCGGGTCACATTTGACTAGGCTCTCCTTGCTTGGGCTCGTCGAACCTTTTTATATGCCCGATATATATTTTCTCCGTGTGAAGCATGAATGTTTCTTTCTGTAGGTGATCTGGTTTGGGTCATCTTATTGGGACCAGGGGACCATGCCCATGCGTAGTTACAGAGGACTCGAAATGCAAAGAATGTAATTGGGAAAAAAAAGAGGACGGCTTGTAAACTCCCATTTCCGAGCATGTATTTTTTTCTTGCCGATTGAGCAGCATGTTCCCTTCTTTAATGAGAGCAATTATTGGTGATATAGGCGCATACAGTTGATCCTTCACCAGGCTTGTAAAACCTTCTTCATGACATATTTCTTCTTCAGGCACGGGATAACAGAGCCCTTGTATTCCGTATTGATACTTGAGAAGGACATGCGCAGCTCAATCTTAAAGAGACATTTTCGTTTTGTGCTTTTTGACCGGAAATGAAAGCGATTTGTCATTAGCACCTGTTGATTTCCTTCCTTTGGGCTCAAAAAGCGTTGACTATTTCATAGTAAATCAGCCTTCTTGTTCGAGAGATAGCTGTATTACAGCGAAATACATAGAAGTGATGGTTTGGTGTAATATTTCTTTGATTGCGTTGCCGATCCGGTTTTGTGACTGGTCGAGTCCGGGCTAAATGATACGGGTGGCTGGTAATGTTGAAGGCCTGCCTTGTCACGTTTGGCATGGGAACATGGGGTGCATTAGGAGGTAGTTTTTACTTGCGGGGAGAAAATGCTTTGACTAATCCTGTGCTGCAATGGACCCGAGATAGAAAAAGAATGGGACGACTTGGTATCGGTCCTTTTGTGGTATGCCGTGAAGTCGTCTCGGGATGTTATGAAGCATTTCTACAGAAGTAGGCTGTTGTTGTGCTGGATGCCAGGGAGGTTCAAGTTGTTTCTTTTTACTCCGGTAAGCAAAAGGGGAAATTCACGGTTTTCGCGACGCAGTTACGTATGCGACGAGTACGGATCGTATTCCCCAGTCCGAAAAGAGGAAAGCGCAGGAAGGCTCGGGATCGGAATAGACTATTGGCCATGGGTAGGTGGGGCGGGCTGAGAGAGCGGACTAAGAGGCGCAATCTAGCCAGTAATCTTCACCGACAGTGTGAGAAAACTACTTATTCTCCATCACGGCACCCTTGATTCGAAAATATTCTTGACTCCCTGACCAATTTTGAGGAGCCTGTTGCGGTTTTGCTGTTTGCCAGCCAATCTTGTCACACTTACTTTTTCCTGCCCTTTGGGTTGGCCTGTTCCATTTTCCATTTTTAACCCGTTCTTAAAAAGGATTCGCAGACCACTCAGGTGCGACTGTCCTCTGGCCTGGTTGGTTCATTTTTTTTTAATTAATGCCTCTTCCCTTTCCCATCCCATCCCGTCCCATCCTATCCTATCCGAGTTCCCCCTTTTTTTTTTTACTTTTTTTATTTTCTTTGTCGTAGCCAACGACAAGCCGCCGAGGTCAGGTGATAGCACTAGCGCCTCTCCCCTACTGGCTGTTCTTAGAAATACACCCACACTCCCACATCACACGATTTGTCCAATTGTTCCCTCCAGAAATTACTTCAGCCAACCTGCTTTGGTCTCCTTGCCCCTCCCTTTCTTTCGGAAAGCCCTTTGGCTCGCTCTCATCCTATCAACAATCGCCTTTTTACTCCAAATCTTAATATAGCCGTTTTTCTAAGCGCTGCGACTCCCGCCACTCCACAGGGTCATTGTTGGCTGTTCGTTGGTTGCCTGCCACCAAAACCGCGGCACCCGCAATTTCTCGCCACCCAATAACGTGTTTCCAAAGTCAGGTGAGGAAGGCAACTTCGACTTCCAACTTCCCGCTTACTCAGCCGGAAGTTCTCTGATGTAATTGGATTCACCGGCGACAAGCTTCCCCCAAGCCCCCTCTCTGCAAGTTCCGATTTGTTTTTCCTCTTTTTTTTTGCCCTTGTCGAAAAATAACTTCCCCCCCAAGTTTGCAGCGTTGCCCAATCATTATTTCTCCCACGCTCCCAAACCATGGTCGTTGTGTTACTGGCTGTTGATGCATTGGTCTGATTGATCCAGACACAGAACTTCTGCAGGTTAATCTGCTTCCGGTAGATCCTCCTCGCCATCAGGTATGTATCCATTCATGTCTCCCTTTGAGCAATTCTTTTCCATTTTCCTGGGCACCAGTCATATCACTATCCCATCACTCCTAGCGGAAAGAAGCTTTTTTGACTTAGCAACGTCTTTTGGCCTTGATGTTTTTGATTTGTCAAGAAACCACGCCTACTTTCTCCTCTTGCTTTTCCCCAGAAAATTATCGGCACGTTTTGCGCAAGCGCCTGCATACAACCCATATATCCCGTGACCGTTATGGACCCAAACACTTTCGTTCTTGCAGCCAAAAAAAAAGAAAAAAGAAAGAATGATGAAAGTGGGTGTGGTCAAAACGTGCGTCTGCCCTCCAGCCAACTGAGGCTTCTCCCAACAGAATTTTCTCGCCTTGCCCTAATTATATCATGCCGGAAACTTTGCCGGCTTCTCCAATCATCTTTCTCATATTTGGTTTATTTTCTTGAAACTCCCGATTTCCTTGTCTCAGGGACAGTTGCGTTCGGGGGCCGGTTTTTGCTGAAGCTCCGTTGATCACTCCAGCCTTGGACTGTGCTTCCATGGCCGGAAGCAAGATCTTTGGAGTGGGTCGTCTGTCAATGCACTTCCCAGCTTCTCGCATGAGCATCTGTCCCTCCCTGCACAAGTAAAGCAACAACGCCCAAGACTCATTGCGTTTCTGGCGGCGCATATTTATTATCGACATCAATTTCTCCTCCGCTTTGCCTATCTGCTGTGATGTGATTATCTCTGACGCGTGATCTGACAAATGCAACATGCGATTTAGGAAAGATCTCCACATGTCACAGTGATACAGTCGTATTGAAAAAACGCTTGAGCTCGAGGCAGCTTTGAAATCTCCGGGAAATTTTATATTTATTCCTTTTTTTCCCCCTTCCAAGCAGTTTCATTTGACGAAATTGACGATACGCTTACGTACGATTTCTTCCGCGCTCCTGGCTCGTCCGTATCTTGTTTACTTTTTTGGTCAATTGCTGTGCTACCGGTTAATGACCGTCCGGCGCTATTAATAACCTCAATAACTTAATAGCGGGCTTGATTCTAGCCGCCAAGCCGTAAAGGTAATGTTATTTTTCATTTGGAATACCATACCGTACCTTATCGCTCCCCGTGGGCTATGGGAGGCGCACACACACAAAACAAAACATTTGGTATCCCGTGTCCTGAGGCGCGTATATCCGTGTGCTTCGAGATACACCATTTTTGCCCGTTCCTTTTGTTTTTGTCTTCTTTATTAAATCGCGATTCTAACGACGTGTAAAAGAGTGCGACAAAAATAACGTCGAGTGAGAGAGCAGAGCAGAGGAGAGGCGGGCAGTCGAAAGTCCTCATCGTGTTACCTAATCATTCATTCTATCCCCAGGCGTCGACCAACTTGATAGCCCAAGTGTTTTTTTTTATTCCCTTTCGTGGGCTTGGGTGACTTAGTCAATCAAGGTATGTGATGTGTGGATGTGTTGTTCAACTGATATGCAGATTTCCAACAAGTGATGCTACGTGCACAAAATCTCTTGCATTGCCAACGCATACATGCCCCGAATTGACAGGCCAGCCATACCCTTCTCTCTTGTTTTGCATCTACCCCTCCAAAATTTTATTTGCTCTTGGTTCTTTTTGTCCCAATTTTACTCGCTCACTTAGCTAGAACCCCGTCGTGTTCTACTGGTTGATGTACTCGATATTTCAGTACGAACCAAGACTTCCTGACGGGTTGTATTTGGCCTGTTTTATTTTCCTTCACTTTGGCTTATTCATCCCTGTTTTGCCCGTGAGGGTACTTGGGCAATGTCTCTGTAGGCGCTGACATCACTATCCTGGTATAGCTTCTATTATCCCCCCCCCGCGCCTTGCTTGGCAAAGAATCTCTAAATCCCCCCCCCCCAAAAAAAAAGTTATCGCTGGTATTCCATTTTCGGGCACCGCCTCAGCTTTGTGCCCTACGACGTGGCCGTTAATCCCGCTAGAGAATCTGCATCGATCATTGAACGTCATCGAGATACAGGGGGATCAGAACTGTAAACAAAGTCTTCAAGTTTGGGCACTTTGTCGCATCCGTGGCTAATCTGGGGAATTCTGTTTCGCGATCTCCGGGAGTTTGGCATTTTCCCTCCGGTCGGTGGATTTCACACCAACCAAAGAAAAAATAAAAAAATACAAAAACAAAATCCGCATCACCCCAGCATTGTCCTAGTCTGACAACACATCAGCGCGTGAATCGTCGACCGCAACCCTGGTCACTGCATCGAGGCCCAACCAATTCGCACTGTCATCGCGCTGCTTTCGCGAAGGCACAAAAAAGATCAAAAGAACTCATAATCGCGTTGATATCATAGTTCTTCTTCCCTCTCCCTCATTACCCCGGGTGAGCTTTATTCTAGTTCTTCTCCAATACGTGCCTCGACTTTTTACTCTTATCCCCGCCGGCCCCATAATTCGAACGCTCGGACTGCATGTCATTGGTGATTTTAAGGCCTTGTAGGACTGTCGGTTGCTGTACGTGACTTGTCCAACCATCAAACTCGTGCATTAGGTGCTGATGCGACCGTGGAGCTGCAGGTTATCCTAATCGAATCAACGGTGGCGGAACCAAGAATCCTCGGCTGATTGCTGCCTCCTAACTTTTCCCTGCACCAAAACGAAGCTTTTATCCACACATACCTGACCGCCGATTGGAAAGCCAGCCCACAAGAGCGCTCTCATTGCCTAATTGTTTGCGTTGAGAACAAACAGATTGCTTCGTCGACCATCGACTATTGACCAGTTGCCCTTGTTGACGCGCCTTTTTTAGCCGCTTCACCACTAGTTGGGGGAGTTGCCTAGCAGACCCCGCGGCGCGCGTTACCTCATCTCCCAAACAAACGACTTCGTGTGACGTGCCAGACAACCTCCGCTGGCACATCTTCCCACCCTTCACACACAATGGAGTATTCGACGCAATACCAACAACCTCATAATCAGCATCCACATGCTTCTTCGCACATGTCCGGCCCATACCAACCTTCCCAAAATACCGGCTCAACTGTCGGACAAATTGCATCGCCGACAAATCCTCAGAGCCAAATACATCACGGCCATACGAATCATCAGGCATCGCCGATTCTTCCTTCGCAATCACATTACCAAACACCACAACCAACAACAGGCCAAGTGCAGCAGCAAATGAACTTTTCTCAGCCTTACGCCGCCATGGCACCTTCATATGGTATATCTCCTACACAAGCGGCAGCGATGGCGACAGCAGCGGCGTCCGGACAATTCTTCCCTTTGCATCAAGAGTCGATGGGTGGAATCACGCAAGGAGCGCGTGGCTCTCCAAGAATGTCACAAGTTAGCAAAGATCGACATACCCGGTCGCCACCCCAAGTCGCAGGGCAGATGTCGTCAATACCAAATCAAGTACCAATGCCCCAGAACGCGTCTATGCAACAACAGCAACAGCAACAGCAGCAGCAGCAGCGAAGAATGAGCCAACAAATGAATAGCCCTCATCTACAAAATGCGCAACCGGTCATGAATCATGCCATACCTCGACCATCAGGACAACCATCAATGCCGCCCCCTCCTGCCCACCAAGCCGTTCAACAAAGCCAACCCTCACCCGAAATGGTTGCTGGTCCAGCGGAGGAGTCACCGTTATACGTCAATGCAAAGCAATTCCACCGTATTCTCAAGCGACGAGTGGCGCGCCAGAGATTGGAAGAGCAGCTAAGATTGACATCCAAAGGAAGAAAACCATACTTGCATGAATCACGACACAATCACGCGATGCGACGGCCTCGCGGCCCCGGTGGAAGGTTCCTTACTGCGGATGAAGTTGCAGCCATGGAGAAACAGCAAGCTGCTAATGCTACCGGCGTGGAAAACATTCCAAACCATTCCTCCTCCAAAGATCATACCTCTGGACCCACGGGTATCGCCTCAACTAATATTGCTGGACAAAAACGGAAAGCCAGCGGAGTTTTGAACAACAATCAAGTCAAGAAAGCGAAGCCGGGCCTCTCTCATCAGTCCAGGATTTCAATGGCAGAAAGTGCTCTTGGGAATGACGTCGATGCAGATGGCTGAACATTACGTTTTACGAATAAATATTGCTTTCTTTTAATATCTCTGGTATTTCTTGTCGCTCCTCTGTTTGTCTCTAACCATTGTTTTTAAGTTGCATGAGCGAAGCGGGAACGGGATTGCAAGGACCAAAAAGGAAGAGCCGCAATATCCTTAAATATTTTTGCTGAGCAAACCAAACTCAAAGATATTGCGTGTTTGTTTTTCGTGGGTTGTGGTTTTATTCTGTTACCATCTTTTTTTACTATACTCGGAGCAATCCTACATAACCTTCGTATGATGATTATGGAAGGTTTCTTTCTTTTTTCTTTCGAATGACTCTTTCCACGATCTTCCTTTCCTCTCATCTATTGTCTTTGGCCCTTGGTCTTGAGATTTCACAAACGTTTGGCTTTTTCTCTTTCAGTTACATTCTCTCCTTTGTGATCCGTATTGCTGCTCATGATGTTAATGGCGACAAATTTGCCAGTCAACGATACCAGTTTGCCCTGTGCGTTGTGTGCGTTCTTGGGGTTTGGGCTACGGTTCCGGTTTTTGGGTTGCTTTTTGCCATTGTACTTTTGGATATCTACTTCTGGATTTGACTGTTGATATGAACTTTGGAAATGCACAATAGCAACGGCGGGAGGGAATTCAATTGAACATCTTTTTTGGGAGCTGCCCTCTTGTTGGGGAGGAGCAAAAGTGGAAAATTGCTGTTACTTTTTTTTCTCTGATATGTTGGGCTGTGTGGATGGGGCAAATGGGCATGGACATATAACCTGTTCTTCTCAGTTTGACTTCCCTGTGTGTATTTAAGCTTGGACAATTTTTTGTTTTACCTGTAGATTTATGGTAATATGAGAACACTCTTCCAGCAATACTTGTGCCTTTTTGCCTGGTCTCCCAACGTCGTAGACCGTGATCATGTTTTCAAGCCCTTGGTCACTGTTTCTTGTGGCTGGTGAAGTGTGGCCAGTGGGTCTGACATAATCCACGGCCAAATCCCGTCACTTCTGGGCGAATCTGGGCCGAACCTTAAATCTCAACTGTGGCTGTTCCTGGATTACATACTCCCCGTCGATTAATATTATTTATGATTGCAGGTTTGGGGATAGATAACAAACATCAAGGAACACATCGCTATTCTTACTAGAAAATAGCTTACAGATTTGGGCCCGACTCCCCTATGGCTTAGTCCCTACGGGCTTTGCTACATGGCAACCTTTAGGCCAACGGAATCCGTGGAGTGTTGACGAGGTTCAGAGCGTGTGTTTGCCTGCTTACCATAAAGATAACATATTCTAAGCGGCAAATTATTGTTCTGTGTTGAAGAAGCATACATACTCTGGAAGTAAAAGACCTGGGATTCACCTAACCACGGCGAAAAACGTTTTACCGTATCCATCCCCCCCCCCTTTTCCGCCGGAGTATCCTATCGTTGCGCATACGATTTAGGTCCCGTTTGTCGAGTTATTTTTCCATTACTTGCGTATTCCCTACGTACAACTTGCGCAGCCGGAAGGCTCGGGCTAGGAGGAGGACCGTGTGCACTTGAGTGCATGGGGCGTGGGTTGAAAACATGGCTCCTGGCGGAGGAGGAAATATTAAGGTGGTGGTGAGAGTGCGACCGTTTAATAGCAGAGGTTGGCAAACACATCACAACCCTCCCCCCTCTCTCCTTTTTTCGCACACCTAGACGGTTTGCTCAGAGTTAGAGAGACGTAGGAAAAATAAAAAGTATCGCTAATCGCCTATCTTTTTTCGCTATTTAGAAATTGCCCGCTCTGCAAGATGTATCGTCCAAATGCAAGGGAACCAAACGGTTCTCACTCCACCACCCGGAGCCGAGGAGAAAGGCCGCAAAGGAGCAAAGACTGGCAGCGCAATCGATGGACCAAAAGCTTTTGCGTTTGATAAGTCGTATTGGTCGTTTGACCGGAGCGATAAGAATTACGCCGGGCAGGATCATCTATTTGGCGATCTCGGTGCGCCGTTGTTGGATAATGCGTTTCAAGGGTATAATAATTGTATTTTTGCGTATGGACAGACGGGCTCGGGGAAGTCGTACTCGATGATGGGGTATGGGGAGGAATACGGCGTGATACCGAGGATTTGTAAGGATATGTTTCAACGGATTGAGACGATGCAGGCAGATAAGAATCTATCGTGTACTGTCGAAGTGTCCTACTTGGAGATTTACAATGAGAGAGTGAGGGACTTGCTTAACCCGGCGACGAAGGGGAATCTGAAGGTTCGAGAACATCCGTCCACGGGTCCGTACGTGGAGGATTTGGCCAAGTTGGTGGTGAGGTCGTTTCAGGAGATTGAGAATCTGATGGACGAAGGGAATAAGGCGAGAACGGTGGCGGCGACAAACATGAACGAGACGTCGAGTCGCTCACATGCGGTGTTTACTTTAACGTTGTCGCAGAAGAGGCATGACACGGAGACGACGATGGATACTGAGAAAGTTTCACGGATCAGCCTGGTCGATTTGGCCGGTTCAGAAAGAGCTACTTCCACCGGAGCGACTGGTGCTCGACTAAAAGAGGGCGCTGAAATCAATCGATCTTTATCTACGTTAGGTCGTGTGATTGCGGCTTTGGCGGATTTGTCGTCTGGAAAAAAGAAAAACGCTGCAATGGTCCCGTACCGTGATTCGGTTTTAACTTGGTTACTTAAGGATTCGCTCGGTGGTAACTCGATGACAGCGATGATTGCGGCCATTTCTCCGGCCGATATAAACTATGAGGAAACATTGAGTACCCTTCGATACGCCGATTCTGCCAAGCGAATTAAGAACCATGCTGTCGTTAACGAGGATCCCAACGCGCGCATGATCAGGGAGCTAAAGGAAGAGCTCGCGCAACTACGAAGTAAACTTGGAGGCGGGGTGGCAGCGGGCGGATCTGGTAGCGGGATGGCTGGAGAGACATACCCCGCTGGTACCCCGTTAGAGCAACAGATGGTGACTATTGAACAACCCGATGGCTCGGTAAAGAAGGTCAGTAAAGCTGATATTGTCGAACAACTGAATCAGAGTGAGAAGCTGTACAAGGATCTCAATCAAACGTGGGAGGAGAAGCTGGCCAAAACAGAAGAAATTCACAAAGAAAGGGAAGCTGCTTTGGAAGAACTTGGTATTAGTATCGAGAAGGGCTTCATTGGCCTATCGACGCCGAAAAAGATGCCTCACTTGGTTAATCTCAGCGATGATCCACTACTGGCTGAATGCTTGGTTTATAATATTAAACCCGGGAATACAACAGTTGGCAATGCAGACACCGCAACGAATTGTGAGATTCGCTTAAATGGATCGAAAATTCTTCATGACCATTGCACGTTTGAAAACGTGGATAACGTGGTTACTGTCGTCCCAGCCGAAGGAGCCGCCGTGATGGTCAACGGGCTGCGAATTGACAAACCTAAACGACTACGAAGTGGCTTTCGAATAATTCTGGGGGATTTTCATATATTTCGTTTTAATCACCCGCAGGAAGCCCGCGCTGAACGGGTAGAACAGAGTTTACTTCGTCATTCGGTAACTGCGAGCCAGCTCTCCTCTCCTGTTCCCCCTCGGAGCCACGACAGGTCATTGAGCAAGAGTGGTTCAGAAGTCGATA
Organism: Amauroascus verrucosus; assembly: GCA_001430935.1. NCBI lineage: Eukaryota > Fungi > Ascomycota > Eurotiomycetes > Onygenales > Onygenaceae > Amauroascus > Amauroascus verrucosus. The sequence goes on from LJPJ01001074.1 coordinate 157,609, forward strand.
GAGACTCGGTTAGAGCGGAATCGCCCATGCCATCACAGCGAGGTCGCGATTCGGACTGGCTTCTCGCTAGAAGAGAAGCGGCGAGCGCGATACTTGGAGGTGATCAGAAAATCTCACATCTCACAGACGATGAGCTAGATACTCTTTTCGATGATGTTCAGAAAGCCCGCGCCGTGAGAAAGGGTAAGACAGACAATAGATTCTTGGATAACGAAGAGGATTCAGATTCTGTTAGCTCGTATCCCGTACGGGATAAGTACATGTCTAATGGAACGATTGATAATTTCTCTTTGGATACCGCGATAACTATGCCGGGCACTCCGCATCAGACTGAGGATGAGGATAAGGAGCCATCGGAACCTGGGCTGCAATTGGTCCGGGATGATATGCAGCGCCAGCTAGATAAGCAAAAGGAGGAGTACCAAGAGAAGCTTAGAGCTGCAGAAGCATCACAACAAGATGTGGAGGAGTTACGCGCGGAGAAAGCCAGGATGGAAGAAGTGCTTCTTGCGGCTAAGGAAGAATTTCAACAACAACTACAGAAGCAAAAAGAAGCCTTCGAATCCCATATCAAGGACTTGGGTCACCCTCCTCCTAAATCATACGAGAACGGATTTCCAATCCTAGAGCCTGGGGAGGTAGAAATTGCAAAATCTGTCTTCAGACATTGGCGACGACGGAACTATGTCCGCATGGCTGAATCTGTCCTTCAACATGCATCGCTACTCAAAGAGGCGCAAGTAATGAGCCATGTAATGGAGAAGAGTGTGTCGTTTCAGTTTGCCATCATTGATTCTGGTCAAAATATGGGATCTTCATATGACCTTGTGCTCAATGGTATATCAGGCGATGATGATGTAGCACTTGACGATGCGAAGAAGCCATGCATTGGTGTTCGGGTTATCGACTTCAAGAATAACGTCATTTACCTGTGGTCCATAGATAAGTTACAGCGCAGAGTGCTAACTATGAGACAAATCCAGCAATACATCGATCGGCCTGATTATATCCAGCATTTTAGACTGGAAAATCCATTCTCAGAAACGTGCCCGCCGAAATACTCCCTGGTTGGAGATGCTGACATTCCACTAACTGCAGTATTCGAGTCACGGGTTCAAGACTTCTCTGTGGAAGTAGTTTCGCCATACACCCAGAATGTTGTCGGACTTGTACGATTATCGTTGGAGCCCTCTGCCGCTCAAGCACCCTCATCAACACTAAAATTCAACGTTGTTATGCATGATATGGTCGGTTTTGCGGAACGGGAGGGTACAGACGTGCATGCGCAGCTTTTTGTTCCTGGCGTATCTGAAGATGGAGGTGCGACGACAACGCAGATGATTTCGGGATTTGATGAAAACCCGGTCCGGTTCGAGAGCGTACACAGTATGAGTCTTCCATTGTCAAGTCCAAGAGAGGCCATGCTAAAGGTCACCATCTTTGCATTTGTTTCCACTATGCACCTAGACAAATTGCTTAGTTGGGATGAAATGAGAGATGCGCCTGAAGCACCCCCACAGAAGAGAAAAGCTCCCAGAATACCGGAATCAGAGTTTTTTTCAGAAGAGAGACATGATGTCTTTGCTAGAGTTCAAATTCTTGAATTAGCGGAATCCGGAGAGTACCTTCCCGTTGAGGTTCTCCAAAGCAGTAACTTGGACCCTGGGACTTACCAGCTTCACCAAGGTCTTCAAAGGCGCGTTGTTGTTGACCTTACATATAATTCAACTGAAAGCCTGCCGTGGGATGACATTACTTCTCTTCGGGTTGGAGCCGTACATTTACTGGACCCTTGGGGCAAGATACCTGATATGGAAACCCAAAGCCCCGAGATTCAACTTAAAATGGTACAAGAGCCGATGCTAAAGGACAACGCTGATGGGACATCGAATGTAACTCTGATTGGGCAATGGGATTCTAGCCTTCATGAATCACTCCTTCTAGACCGCACGACGGCAGATAAATATAAGATCCAGATTTCGATACGTTGGAATCTGATGTCTTGTCGGTTACAGGATCCTATTGTATTTGAACTTGACCAACGCCTGCAAATACTGAGTAGGACATATGTCCGTCAACAGTCGATGTTCAAACAATTTTGGGCTGCCTCTCGTGTCATTCATTCCACTGTGGGAATGTTTTCAGTTGCTGTCCGGCCAGTCTCTGCAAAACGAGCAGCGGACCTTTGGCGTATGAACACGCAGAATGATTATGTGAAGGGCCAGGAATTACTTAGTAGCTGGTCACCACGCAAAGTATCCCTGGTCCGAGACTATTTGCAAGCTCGCAAACGACGGCAGCGTGTCGCAGAAATTGATGCTGCTCGCGGGTCATTGAGCACGGGGAGCTTGACGCCTCTGACAAATGGCTGGTCCACGCCGTCACGAGGCGCTGAGAAATCTCAAAGGCAAGAAAAACTGCTTAGGAAATATCTCGATCTATGGTCGACAAAGAAAGATCTGGCGGAGACCATTCTCGTCAAAGACAATACTGAACCACCGGTGCAAGGAGCAGCGTTTGCTCGCAACATGAGCAGTAATACTTCCGTGAAACAGCCCGCCAATATCTCAAGCAACACTAGCCTTTCAGGCGATGCAGAGAGCACGATTTCGAGCCATGTGTCGTCCGCAGAGCTTTCGAAACCTCGCTTCCTAGCCACAATCCAACATATACCCAAGAATCCTTCGTCTTCTAAATCCGGATACCTCTACACTCCCAATGATACAAACACTCACTGGGTCCGACGCTTTGTTGAACTACGTGTTCCATATTTACACATTCATTCCGTTCCGAATGGCGACGAGATCAATGCAATCAATCTGCGCAATTCGCATATAGATCACGAACCTGATTTTGCTCGATTGTTGGGGCCTTCATCCCAGAGGGCTAATGAGGATGAACGGAGCAAGGAGTCGATGCGTGGACGGCCGAATGTTTTTGCCGTATATGGTACGCAGAATACGTATCTATTTGCGGCCAGGACGGAGGCGCAGAAGATCGAGTGGATTCTAAAGATAGATCAGGGTTATTTTAGTGGTGCTCGCGCGACTGCAGGCAGACGCTAGTTATGTCACGATTATCTGATAAGTATCTTTGTTTCGTTTGTTTCTTTGTTATTCATTTGCTATTTCCTCTGTTTGGAGGTATTTCATATCCTGGGTTGGTCATGGGTAGGGAATATTGGGGTATCATTGTTGGCGATATAAAGGGACTCTTTTGGGAGATATATCTCATCCTGACCTTTTCTTATCCTTATTATTCTTTCTTTTTCAATCTCCCTATTTACCAATGCCCTTGCCTTGGATCTCAAGCTTGTATATTGGCAACTTCTCCCATTCTTTATCCTAAGACTCTCCCAAGGATGAAAAGGCTGATTCCGATCCCATCTTTCTGTGGTTGATTTATCTTACCGTTATTCCACTACATATTTGAGACATATATATACCCCGGCTTGTCATCGTTTTCATAGTTTTATTGGCTACATTTAGCTCACTGAGAGCAAAGAAAATCACTTTCAACCTCGTCCTTATCACTTTATTTTAACAAACTTATTCTTTTATTAATCTATGTACTATAATTTTAAATTCTTATATTAGACATGATGGCGGTTAAGAATTATTCGTATATTTGCATATAGATACCTAAGATGTGTATATGAGGTTTTCTCCCGTTGAGCTGCTGGACGGAAGGCACGGGAATTACCTTAGAGGGAAGGTCAACCACAAGAGTGTAAATAAACAAGTAAACAAACAAACATGCGTGTGTGGGAGAACCTACGATTCTCCTTCTAAATATGCCGAAAATAGCAGAACTGGCGCGGTGATGCGGTTATGCTACAAAGCAGGAATGACCAGGATTGGATTCCTTGAGATAGGTTACCGCACTGTGTCTCAATGGCGCTCTTTGGAGTTTGCTGTCGTCCCCTCATACTCACCGTCTGTGGCGCTTTGCTTGTCTTCGTTGGGCTCATAATTTTGCAAGTGAATGAGCCTCTAGATAACCTACCCATTTCCTCGTCGCAGTCACCTACGAAAAGCAAACTTGAGAGCCACAGAGGAAGTGGGACATCATCCTGGGAATTCATGCCCTGGAGAGATGCTGATGACTACGGACTCAATCAAACACAGTGTCGAACTGCATTCCCAAAACTATTTGTGGAAATCGACAAATCAGTGTTCGCTCGTCAGGGGAAGAAAATAACGTATAAGGAGTTGGATTCGATAATGCTGGAAGATGCCATGGTGAGAGCGGTTGTATATAACGGAGCGGTACGTTCTAGAGCTCGATATTGTTGGACCAGGAGGTTAACGCTTCGCGTACCGAGTGATATAGATTTATATAGTCAACTTCGAGAACATGAATTATACCTTTACTCGGGCGAAGGCCACACTGAGCTCGCTCAACCGTGCCCTGACTGGCGTCCCATCCCGCAAGAGTCTACCAAACATAGAATTCGTTCTTTCATCCGACGATTTTACACACGGCCCGGGACCCATCTGGACATATTCCAAAAGAGAAGAGGATACATGGGCCTGGTTGATGCCAGATTTCGGGTACTGGTCCTGGCCAGAAGCTAATATTGGCCCGTATCGCGAGGTTCGACGGCGAATCGCTGCGGTGGACGATGGAGTTTACATCGATGGACGAGCAAAGCCGGGGGTCAAGTTTAAGCATAAGCATCAAAAACTCTTTTGGCGTGGGAATGTTGCCACGGCACCAGAACTTCGGCAGAATTTCCTCACTGCCACCCATAACAAGAGCTGGGCTTCTGTCTTGCCAATTGACTGGAATGATGATTCGAAGGGGAACTTTGCGTCCATTGAAGATCACTGTCGATATATGTTGCTTGGTCATGTCGAAGGCCGGAGCTATTCTGGCCGCGGCAAGTATTTGCAGAACTGTCGCTCTGTTTTTGTTACACACAAACTCAAATGGCGGGAAGCTCACCATGGAGCCCTTGTATCATCAGGGCCGGAAAGAAATTATGTCGAGGTCGAACAAGACTTTTCCGATTTAGAAAAGAAGATAAAGTACCTCTTGGATTATCCGGACGTTGCGGAACAGGTTGCCCAAAACAGCGTCAATGTGTTCAGGGATCGATATCTAACGCCTGCCGCGGAAGCGTGTTATTGGCGAGAGTTGATACTGGGATATGGCGCAGTCTCCGAACTTGAGCCTGTACTGCATTATATGGGTCCTGATGGGAAAACCCGAAATAGAGGCTCTCCGTTCGAGTCTTGGATATTAGATGGAAGGATAGAGTAACAAAAATGGCTTAGAAAAGGGCCTCTCCAGGAGTAAAGAGATAGGTCATCACTGGTATTAAATATTACTCCTCATTATTGCCAATTGATTTAGCTTCCTTCAACTTGAGGCAAAGAAAGAAAGGGTATCTGTTGGGCCAGCAAACAGATAAATTATATCAGAATGCATACGCTGCAAGTATAGAATATGAATTAGAAATGGAAGCATATTCACAGAACAAGACTGAAAATTGTAGGTCTTCTAAAAGGCTCTTGTGCTCTGGACAAGTATGTGCGGTTGAGGCCAAGGGACCGGTTGAGTTGACGGCATATCGAGATTGTTAATTGGAATTTGGATCTGTAGCTAACTTTCCAGTTCCGGATATCCCTTTTGCCCATTCCTTTAGTGCTTTGATTTTATCTTTGATGTATTCCAACCACGAAAGTGGGTGTTTTTTGTCGCCATCATCACTCTTATCCTCGTCCTCGTCTTCATCGCCACCCTCATTTTCGCCCTGGTCATCTTTCTGATCATCATGGCCTTGGCCATCATCTATGTTTTGTGAGTTACTGGGAACTCCGGCGGTTAAGGACGACGCTGTTGTATGGATTGGAGCAGGTCGGGTCCATACGGCATTCGCACTGTGTGTAATAGTGCTAGTACTTATGATATTATTGCTTGCTGAAGAAATTGGCGGATCATCGGGCACGTCAAGTCCCGGTGCCTCGGGGTCCGAATGTAACCCAACTGGGTGGAAGGGTAGGTGTAAAGTGCCGTTGTTAGGGCTTGGTTTGATACGCAAAGTGTCACACAGGATATTGAAAACCTCAACGTTCTCTAAGAAGCTGTGAGTTAGTCCTTGCTATGGCTTTCTTTTGGCAAATGTATCGCAAACTTACGGAAGGGTTCAACGCGGCTGTTCGGCTTATGTCGAAAACTGGGGCCGCGAGCCACAAATATCGAACGCATAAGGGGATGCTCATGATCATATCCATGTAAGCCACGTGGATGATATGTGGTGTTCTTCTTTTTGGCCTTTTCAATGTCAAACTCTGCCTTCTTAACAATTGCCCAACCGGTCTTTGGAACAATCCATATGGGGGCGATTCGATCATTGTTTGAAAAGTGATATCTTTCGGGCATTGTTTCACGGGTATAGATTTCGATTGCATCCTTATATGGCTTTGACGACTGTTCAAGCTTTCGAACAATTTTGGGAATGTCTGCATCACTGTAGGGACGCAGGCCTTGAAGGGGCCATCCATCAATACGCTCGATGAGAGAGAGGTCAACCAACTCATCTAGTTGGATTAGTCTATCCGTTGATGTTGTCGCCATTCCATGGTCGGATACGACGATAACATCCACAATACGTGTCAAATTGCGAACCTGCAGCCCTTCAAATAGGGATTTCAGCATGTTATCCGTTTTGGCGATGGTCGCTCTGATTTCCGTGCTGTTGGGCCCGAACTTATGTCCATCTGCGTCGACATTCGGAACATAGCTAGCTATAAATTGTGGCCTCATTTGTCCCCCTGCCGTGTGATGCTCATCATCGTCTCCTGGTAAATCCAACCACTGCAAAATTCGATCGACCTTGACAGATAGCTTTTCACTGCCATTATATTTATCAACGTATGTCGGTTCCAAAGGCCCAATGTGGGCTTCAGATCCTGGCCACATGTGTATTGCAGCCCTTACGCCCTGCTTTTCTGCTGTCGCCCAAATGGGCTCCGCGGTCCACCATTTTGCCTGCATACTCCGTGCCGGGTCGGTATAGTAGAAATCTTCCTGAAGTTCTGGGTCCCAGAATGTGTTCCCAACCACCCCGTGGCTCTCTGGATATAAACCAGTAACTAAAGTAAAATGGTTAGGAAATGTGACGCTCGGAAAGCTTGGGAGCATATATCTCGGAGAGATACCCTCCGCAATTAATCGATTAAGAGTGGGAGTAAGCCCTCGAGTAAGAAAATCGGCACGAAATCCATCGAGCGAAATGAGGATAGTGGTAGGACGAAATAATGCTGTTCCATTGGATAAAAGGAGGTATTTATTATGCTGTCTCGCTCGAAACTGACTCGAGGCCTTGTATGCGCCGAGAAAGAGGATCAGGAAAAGAACAATGATAGCGGCAAAAGGGAGACTGAATCTACGGCAGAAGCTTTTTGACTAGAAGATAAAACAGGAACTGCGTTAGCGACATGCTATCCGGCGCATCATGCGCAACAGCAGACCATACCGGTTTTAAAGTCCGACTTTCCAACACCAGGGTATCTAGCGACGACGAACTCGAGCTTGAAGACAACAAGCTCGACGCATCATTTTCTTCTTTAGTGAATACATCACCTTCTTCCATCTCGTACATCAACTCTCCTTCCTGGTCTCCCCCCCGTTTTACATTACTTGCTTTCCTCCGTTTCAGTCTCCTCTTCTTCTCTTTCTTGCCAATCCGCACACTACTCCCTGTATCATGTGCATTGCTGCCGAAGATTCTCTTCAAGCCGCCGCTTTTCCTCCTTGTCAATAGTCTTTCCAACTCCTCTTCTTCTTCCAGAACTGTTCGGTCATGCTGCGCAAGCTCCAGGGTGCTTCGCGACGCTTGGACAAGCTGGTCATCTTCTGAATCGGAGTCCTGGTCCGAAAGAGATCGCAACGATACAAGGTCATCGTCATAGCCGCCTGGAGAGAGTAGGGAAGGGCTAGAAGGAACTGGTCGTGATGGCATTCTGAGCTGCTCGATGACCGACCGCGCGGAGTTAGTTAAGAAAGAATTTCCTTGTTTTTCTAAATTGGCTAGGTCACAGCATCCATAACGGAATAAATCCAAACAGAGGACGTCCTGATGGAGAATTTGCAGTTTCGCCGACCTATGTTTCCTTTCAAACCGCATCTAATGCTGGATCGTCGTCCCCAAGCTCAGAGCAAACAGAACAAACAGAACAAACATATCAAAGCTACAGTCAATCTGACATGTTAATGAAAAGCGAAAAATTTCTCTATTGGTCTTCGGGGTATATTCTATATATGTAATGTATATATCAAGATTGAGCAGAACTCCAACCTATGCCGTGGAAGGTAGAAACTTGAAACGCCCCCAAGTTGGACAAAAGATAAAGGAAGACGACATCGTTTATCATACCAAAGTGTTGTACACAACAGGGGAATCAGAAGCAAAAACAAAAATGAAATCATCAAGAAGGAAAGGGAAAATAGGACCCTTCATTTGCGGACTTTGTTGAAATTCTTCCATTCGCACCTACACCCACCAGTTCCACCGTCTATCGGGCTCCAATCTTCGTCCCGCTTCCCCTTAGAGTCACCACTCAAATTGAATATGCCCTCTGCAGGCTTTATCACCGTGCCCCCCACACCGCGAAATTCCTGCTGTAGCATTTTCACATCCAATTTAATCTGTGATCGGTCGTTCATCCCGTAGCAATAAACCATCTTCTTCTTGATATCGCCCCCGTGTCGGTCCAGCTTGATAGTAACTGGATAAGGGAACGTGCCTGGGCGAGCAAAATCCGTCCCATAATCTTCAGGCGATTTTGATGAAGAAGAGTCGTCTGTGTTGGGGCCTTCCATTAGTTGCAAGCCTGCCTTCTCGGACTGTGTCCAGATTTGGACTAAGAACCGTGTTTGCGCCCATGTGCATCGACCGCGAGCAGCTGATTTGGTGGACCCGCCGTTTTTATCGTCGGGGACAACCGAAGTATCTTCCTTAGTCAGAGGTGCTACCGACTTAAGGAAGATAGAGCGATCATAGTAAATGTAGAAACCGTACCGTTCAGTCGGCTTGCCACGGTCGAACAATCGGAGGGGCTGACTTTGAGGAAATGGAAGTAAATTTGCCGCAGCAGCGGTACCATCTGGAGCAGTGCTCGGTGAGGGGATTATATCTGTAAGGTTTGGGAAACGGTCAGGGCGCAAGCCTCTTCTGTTTAGATTGGCAAGGGGGCTTGTAGGCAAGAAAGAGGCGTAGAACGGGGTCTCCTCTCCTGCAAAAGGCTGAGAGACGCCATCTGTGGTATTACCAAGGAACTCTATATCCTTCAAATTTGGAGGTCTAGGAACTGGTGTAAAATCATCGCCCCGAGGCTGTAGAGAGTTATGGCCGATGAAGTTGTGAATAAATCTCCGCCTTAGTGCTTCTGGTCCCCTTTTCGTTCTTCCCACCTCTGTCGTGCTGCGGGGATATGTCCCATTCTTGAACGCGATCTGAATCCTAAACTTTGGACTATCCGCGTCGTACGGCTCGTTCATTTCTTGATCTTCCTTCGGCAACGCACAACTCCACATGGTAGCCGGGTGCACGCATCCTGAGTTCTGCTCAATAGGATCCGCTCCACTGATAGTTGAAATACCGGTTGGCATGGCAGGGTATCCCGTCAAATTCAACCATCGAGATTCGATCTCTGGCTCAGTATTTTTCTTTTTGGTAAGGAATATAGCAAGGATAACGCCTCCAATGATCAATAATAGCAATATAAACGCGATAATGCAATACCAGCGTCGCCGCTTCCTTCCTTCACGGCCGCTTCGACCAAAACAACCCCTGTTGCTAAAGCATCCCCTCCCACGCCATAAACCGCCAAACATTTTGCCAGCTGCATCCTCCTTCTCAAGTCTTCTGCGCTTTGACTCAAAATTACTCCGCACAACCATTGGGGCTTGAAGTGAGGGTAAAGTAAAGGGAGCTGCAGGAGGGCGTGGAGGTAGTGAAGCGAAGTTGGCGTTCCTAGAGTTGTGAACGATAGGAGGTGGTCGAATATTCCCCACCCTAGACATCTGTATTCCGCCCTGTATCGCTGTAGCATTGTTACCAGCGGGAGAAATGGGCCCTGGCGAATGGGGTTGCTGACCCGGAGGAAAGATTGCTTGATAACGGGGAATTGGCTTGTGGGATTTTGGAGAGGAATAAGGAGGCGGTATCGACTCAGGAGTCCGTACTTGGGCACCAGGCGCTGTGTTTGATGGCCCCGACGAACTTGATGGCGCGAATCTGTCATTCTTTGAAGGAACCGGCGGAGGTAATGGCGAGTGGAATACGGCTGGAGTTGCAACGCCCGTTCTAAAGAGAGGGGTCGCTGTTGCTTGACGAAGATTTGGTGATACTTCAGGTTCATCATCTTCAATAGTGGTGGAGCAGGAATCTGAGCGCGATCTTCTTCTTTCAACATGTCGCAAATCTTCGACAAATCTTTGAAAGAACGGATTGTGCGAGTCCTGTTGTATCGGTTGGTTCTGCGAAAATGTAAATTGTCCTGGAGAGTCTTTTGATATTCCTCGACTATTAGCTGCTGTTTCAGCAAGAAATCTGTCAATATTAGCACGACCAAGATAGGCAGAGCAAGACTGGTCGCTTAAGAGATCGTGTTGGCAGGGCATGTTGCCAAATGCACTAATCTGCTGGGGAGAAGTTGTCATAACAAAAGGAATTGACTGTGTAGATGACGCAGATTTGGGTGAGGCTTTCCAATTGGGTTGATTTGGGGATTTCGGTGAATAAAGGGGTTTTGACGTTAGATTCCGGTCTTCACGCTGATTATCCCAGTAGTCCATATCTGGCCACGCTGTAACGTTACTTAATATTCTCTTCCCGTTACTACTCTCAGGTGTATCAGGGGAAAACGACGATACTGATTTTTCCCATTGCTTTTCGGTCATGGCATTTTCAATTGGATACGACTGCGCATGGCCAACCGGCAAACGCGGCACAGGAGGCGGACTGTTATCCCCGACGCCAGGGCCTCGCTGGCTGCTCAAAGTGTTTAATCGCGGAAACAGAGGGGAGAGGACGTTCCACCACCCTTGGGACCGAGGCCGTGTTGAGATGGTTTCGAGGCTTAAACGCTTCGCGCTATTAAGTTTGCTCTCATTGGAGTATGACCGCCCACGCAAGGAGAATTGTGATGGGGAAAACTGTTCTTCTTCGAAAACTGTACCAGGAGAATATGACCAACGCTTCTGACTGCGTTCCGGGGACCTATCGGCCAAGGGCTCTCCAGGCTTCCCATAATTTGGGAGTGTTTCAAGTGCTGGAATAGGTGGTACCGGTGGAATTGACTCGGTTTTCGAAGAGCCAATGAATGGGGTCGGCTGCGAGTATACACTTGATGCCGGACGAGGCTGTTCTGGCTTTAGGCTATCCCATGCTGTATCCCAATTGTGGTCTTCAATCGCGGATGTTATCACTATCGACGGCGTGGCCGGTGTCTGTTGCGTTTTAGTTGCTACAGGCTTATCTCCTATAGTTGAGTTCGGACAAGTTGTTGGAAGGCTCATGCCAATTAATATAGGCCGATCGTAAGGTGACAAGTCTTCGGCTTTCGACGACTTTTTCTTGCCTTTACGCGATATTTGCCGTATCAATGACTGCTCTCCCGAATGCTTTGTCCGCCAGGAGGATTTATTTGGTGCCGCAACTAGGTCTTTCAATTCTTCGTAGCCTCGCACTTTGGACTTCCTTTTCGGTTGGCGCTTGCGTCCTTGCGATTCGCCTGTCTTAGATTTAGAAAGAGATTTTAGGTCATTCAAGTCCAGGAAGCCCCCGGTCGGCGCCTTTCCCGGTAGTTTTGCATTGTCCTCGAACTCTTCCGTTACAAAGGTTGTTATGAGATTTAAACCCGGTCGAGCCTTCTTTAACGTATTCGCTTTGGTGTTTCCGAAAGAATCTGATGCTTTCCGAAAATTGACACACTCATGGTGCGCACGCAAATCGCTTGTTTCTTCCGCCAAACAATCTTCGGACGATCTGAAAGGATTATCGATGTAGCTAGTTGCATGTTCGGGGGAGTCTGATTCAGCGGAAGGTGTCAAAATTTCCTCTGTTATCGGAGAGGATAGTGGAAATGTGGGAATATTGGGTACTTGGAGGTTCATGGCATTCAGTATATTCTGTTCGGTTTGCCGTATTGTCGTTCTGGAAGAGGTTTGGTCCATCGTTGCCGACTTATTCTAAACTAGCAACGTTTTTCAACATTGTTAGTTCAACTGAAGGCGAGGCGATTGTTGTAGCATTGACTGATGGGGATTTTGCCTTACTATTAACCTCATCTCTATCTTGTGTAGTTTCAACAGAGAAATAAAATAGTGGCTTTAGAGGAAAGCGCTCTCGTGGATATGGAAAGTTACATGAGACCGATGTGGTGTTAATTAACAATGTAGAGAAGGGTGAATGAGGACGTCAATGAACTAGAGCAATAAACAGCCAACAATAGCCATTGAAGCAAGAAAAGTCTAATACATGCACAATAGCACAATATATGAAAAGCAGGCGCGTTCCTTGGTACTTCGGAAAGCTGTGCAATAGTATCAATTTGACACCTAAAACGAGTCTCGCATCAATTTGAAAAAATTTTCGAAGAAGTAGTAGTAGTCAAGAGGGACCTAGAACAGAAAAGCGAATAGAGAAAGAAAGAAAACTGCTCAACAAGAAAATTGAGACAAAAAGTAACCTCCAACCAGGAGAAAGATCAACTGGTCCCGTCCAGGTAGAGACTGGCCCTGGAGTCATGTCACAAGGGTTGGGTTCGCGTTTCTCGCCATCTGAGAAACGGCGTCCAATGATAACGAAATACCTCGATGAATCCATGTAGTTCTAAATCAGGCCCAAATTTAGAAGGTAACCTAGGAGGCATGTTGCACCTTCGCTTGTCAGGCCGATTGGACAGTCGCTCCAGATTGAAACAACTGAAGACCAGAAGAAGTGGGTTGTTTTCCTAAAAATAAAGTCAGAAGTTGTGCAGGCCAGGCATGAAGAACGAAGGCTCATTGGTCGTAGAACCGCTGAGGGTTTGATGAGCAGCAGGAAGATGTAACCATGCAGAAGCTCAGTTGGATGTTGTGTTTGGTTGAAGTCGTTGACGAAGTTGAGTGGGTGAGGGGTTGGTCGTTGGTCGCCAGCCCAATTCCCAATTAGGAACGAGAACGGCAGAGAAATGAGCGGGCGGTAAGGAGACGAGCCAATCAGAGAACAGAACCAGACGGCGGGGGCCAGTTGGTCTTGGCTCCCACAACGCCAATCGAAAAGGTGAGAGAATCGAATGGTGGAAGAGGTTGTCGAGAACAGGCAGCCGAAACGGTAGGCTTGGAATTGAATGGTTAACAGACCAGATAACTACAGATACTTAGGATAGAATCAGTTCAGAGAGCTGCGGCGAACAGCTAACTCACTGCTCCGCACTCCATCCACAACCCAACCCCGGACTTTGGCTGTGAAGTCTTCGTGCATGGATGCTACAGAGAACTGCGTGAAATGTTGCATGATCACAGAGCTAGAGCACTCTGAAGACTTGGCAGCGGCTGTTGCAGGCATCATCAACAAGGGAGTATTTTCTCGCAGCTCATTTCTCAGCAACAACTTTGGGAACGTCGTCTGGCTTATATGCTATCCAGTCTGGGTGCCAATATGCTAAGTGAGAGTGTTCTCCTAGCAACAGAGCAAGAAGGAGGTAAGATTCGAGCGAATCTTGTCTGCGGCCCATGTGTTTGAGTCTTTGAAGAAACCCCTCAGCCGCTTTCAACTGTTGGCTTCACCTCGAACGAATGCTGCGGTAAAAGTCAAATGCATCCACCATGGAATTGGATGAATTTGCTATTTCGGCCACAAGAATCAACCCCCTAGCGATTCAAGCCTCTCAACCTTTACCCTGCTTCTTATACTCTTTTGCTAATATTTTGGCGCACCTGGGTGCTAGCTGCTGGGGGCAACATACAGAATCAAATATGTATGTACAGGCGTACAAGCTTCTATTCCCACACAGCAACCAGCCAGATGTCTTGCTTAACAATCAAATGCTCGTTCGAATGGACGTGTGTGTTGGAGCAGGGGATATTAACAAAAACAAAATCACTTGAGGAGTACATTTGCTCAGCCGGATTGAAAGGCGACATGCGCCATCCTGCTTGAGATGGATTTAACTACGTTCGATTTCGCATACACGGTTTCTCCAAAGGCCGGTTTCAATGAAACCCTTCCGTACGCTTGCAGGAAATACACCTTGCTGTCCTTGAACACTGTATTTCACATATATGCATTGTTCTGTTTTCATGTATTGGAATTACACCCAAATTTCTTCGCAGAGGAGGTGCCCTATATACCAAATCCAAAGATACAATACATACATACATACATAAAAGCTTGTATGTATTGATGGACGGATAGATACATGCATGTAATGTCGTGTTCATACATGCCCATGTTGTGGTACGTGACACCATAAGAATCAGCAACACCGTATACCAAATGAAGAACTTGAAGTTTTCCTCTGTACCTTTCCGGCTATCATTCCGACAATGTGACATGTCAAACGTGTTTACCAGGTGCGCTCGTGCATATCTCCGCGTCACACCAGAGATCCATGGAAAACGGACTCGCGCGGGAAACCAACGCGCAACTCAAACTCTGCAGCTGATATCTGCGGAGGCGTCCCGATACTGAATACGTCACGGACATTATTCTAGTAAACAATGCCGTTTGGCTTTTCAGTACGAAATTGCAATTCAGCCTCTGCTTCATAGTCTTTCCAATAGTTTTGAAGTCCAGCTAGTCGCTTTTGAGTATTCACCGTTCATGGCGAGTTAAAAGTTCCGATTTCCCACTAATTAGAGCTAGTGCGAAGGAAAAAAGAAAAAGAACATTGTGGTGGCAGAAGCGTCACCCGATCGATCCGGTGATCATTGTGCCACACTGCTGCAAACATGATGATCGTCATTCTTCGTGGCTTTGAATCTTCACGACTGTGAATGGAGAAAATGCAAAGCATCCACTGGCCAATTCAGGCAATAGAATGATCTAGAATTGGCTAGATATTAAGCACTTGGCGATCTTCATGTAAGAAATTTTCTACAAGTTGGGCGAAGGAGGCCTCAACACGGCCTATTGCCGAAGGAGAGTTGTGTTGAACATTTGCTCTGGAAGCACTAGGCTCTATTGTAGCGGATGGTGGGTGTGCGAAGCCAACTTTGACTACGCTTTCTGCTATTGCGTTTGTGAGCCCTATCTGTGCTGCTGGGAGATAGTGATAGGCATTGTCAATTCCAGGATAGTAGCCACGATAAAAACGACGCAGCCCTTCACCTCGATTCAAGTTTGACCATGTGAGCAAGCCCGCGGGAACGCTCAAGGGTGGCGGCATACTTTTGTTCCATTACTGGGCTGATGTATTGAAGTTTCGTAATGGCCATCTTGTCTGTTTTTCACAAACGATGAGTACATACAGTACTGAAAGTTATGTCACATACCGTAAATGAATCTCAGGTCACTATTTGCTTGCGAAGGCAAGGGCCATGGCTCGGTCCCTACTTCGAAAGGCTGTGGCACTGCAGTGTCATGGCTTTCGGGGCTAGGGATGAAGACGCGTCACTCGACAGAGCCAAGTAACAAAGGAGCTCGTCTTTTGTAGCACAACAGAGCCGTTTTCGGTCCTGCGTTTGCGCAATGCTCTCGACAAGGGAGCGCTTGAAGTCTTTGCTCAAGGGGCAATGGTATTCAAGACGGCCTGCACGGTGCATAGCCTGCACGAGCAAATAATTGGCGTCCAAAACAAGAGCTCGAATCCATAGCCAAAATATCGTATACAAGCACATTGTAATGAAAGGAGTGGTGGTGTAGCTGAAAACAGAGTGATCAAAGGGCAGAGGCACACACACGTGCCACCAACACAACTGTTGTTGACTGTTTCTCTGATGAGTTTTATATTCCTGAAAGCCACCACCGCACGGCTCTCATTGTCGTGCCAGATCCCCAGTCGTTGGGAATAACTCCTCAGATTGAAAAGAAGGAAATTGGAAAGGAATGCCAAGGATCAATCCTATTGGACAATCTGCACCAAAATTTTCAGCTCCAAACGAAGCTTTCCCGAAGGTGCTTTTTCTTCCAATGTGAAAGCGTTGCGCGCAGAGAGCCCTTCTAACTGCTATACCTTAACATTCTAACCATGAAACGCAAAGCCGGCTCGGACACTACCCATGTGGACGCCAAAAAGAGGGCGCTCTCAACAAACGAGGCCACATCCCGCTTCGCCGACAACCTCTTTGAACCAGCCACCCTAGAGAAATACAAATCCGCCTATGCCCATTCAGAGCCGTGAGTGCGACGGCTTGTTTTCCCTTGCCGGCCTATTAGTATTTTATCGCCCAATTGATGTTCTTTAATTAACTTTTATACTGTAGCTACAAGCACGGCGTGATCTCTCCCCTTATCGCCCCGGATTTACTCCGATCAGTCCGTAGCGAAATTCAAGAACACCTATCATTCACCGAGAAGGAGACCGATATTTACAAGATCTTTCAATCCGGCGATCTAGCAAATCTAGACGGACTAGATGATGCTTCCCTTTCACGACTTCCCTCTCTGCTTAAACTCCGCGATGCGTTGTATTCCTACCCATTCAGAGAGTATCTGTCTGAAGTCACTGGAGCTGGAAAACTGAGCGGCCTTAAGACAGACATGGCAATCAATGTCTATACTGGTGGTTGTCATTTGCTTTGCCACGACGATGTGATTGGTACCCGGCGTGTCAGCTATATCCTCTACCTGACTGATCCGGACTCCCCGTGGCAACCCAGCTACGGTGGAGCTCTGAGATTGTATCCTACCACGTCAAAGATTGACATGAATGGAGATGAAATAAAAATACCTAGTCCGGACTTCACCCTGTCAATACCTCCGGCATTTAATCAATTGAGTTTCTTCACCGTTCAGCCAGGGGAGAGCTTCCATGACGTTGAAGAGGTGTACCACATCGAAGGCGAGAAAACCGAACAACAAAAGAAGGAACGCGTGCGGATGGCAATTAGTGGGTGGTTTCATATTCCACAAGAAGGAGAAGATGGGTATGAACCAGGATTGGAAGAAAAACTCGCTGAGCGAAGCAGTCTGCAACAATTGCAAGGCAAAGGGGACGAATTCGACCGTCCGCAGCCCCATACCATGCAGTACGAGGACGAAAGCGATCTATCTTCCTCAAAAAACAAGGGAAAACAAGCCGCTACTAGCGACGATGGTGACAAAGAGTTTACAGAGGAAGATTTTGATTTCTTACTCAAATACATATCCCCATCTTACTTGACACCAGATGTCAGCGAGCAGCTGGCTGAGACATTTGACAATGAATCGTCGCTTAGCCTCAAACACGTGATTTCAGATAAATTTGCTGCTCGGATTCACGCATTCATTGAAGAACAGGAGAAAACCCCGTTCCCAACATCCTCAAACGAAATCGAGAAGCAAACGGATTGGAAAGTCAGCCGTCCCCCGCATAAACACCGGTATCTGTACCAGCAACCAAGGCCAAGTCCTCAGGAGCAAGCGAAAACTCCCATCCAAGAGTTGATTGAAGATCTGCTTCCTTCAAAGGCATTCAAAAAATGGCTGTCGGCTATTACTAATGTAGGCGATCTGATCAGCTATAATTTCCTCGCTCGCCGATTCCGACGGGGTCAAGATTACACTCTCGCCAGCGGATATGAAGGTGAATCTCCAAGACTAGAATTTACTATTGGCTTGACCCCGACTTCCGGCTGGGAACAACAAGATGAAGGAGATCTAGAAGGTGATGAGGGCCCATCAAGCAATGGTCATGCATCATCAAAGACCAAACAGGAAGAAGATATCCCCTCGGTTGGAGGCTACGAGATCTACATGGCTGGTGACGATGATGACGACGACGAAGGTCAAGACGATTCCGAAGAAGCGTCCAGCTTAACGGGCACAAAATCGAAAGTTAAGAAGGCCAAGACAGATCCTGCAATTTACAAATCGGCCGCTGATAATGAAGATGATGGGATTTTGTTCAGCACAGGTGCTGGATGGAATCGGATGAGTATCGCTTTGCGAGACCAAGGGACACTAAAGTTCGTGAAGTATGTGAGTCGGTCTGCGAAGGGAGATCGGTGGGACATTACGGGAGAAATTGAGGTTAAGTTCGATGATGATGATGATGATGACGATGAAGGCGAAGATGAAGGTGAAGGTGACTACGGGGATGAAGAGGAGGACAATATGGTGTTGTCAGCACCATAATCCTCTGAATTGTACGTACCTAAGGTTTAAAGAATCAACTGTCTTCGTGAGAACGACAAATAAAAACCAGGTATCTTTTTTTTCCTGGGACCTATTTTTCCAAGCAATGGGAGATTGGAAACGCCGACATACCTGGTGACCCGTTTTTCTTGGAAAAGAAAACCCAAATGTTCCATCTTCCCTTGGATTTAGCAATTGTCTTGAAGGTGTCGTAGTGGGCTTTACTACGCAGGTTCCAATGGCTATCGCATCCGAACGGTGGTACAGAGACCTTCCAAAGGTCGCAGTTTCACAATTGGGGCGCGCACGCGCCCGGATTACTGAGCAATACTCCGCGGAGGGCGCTTAATGGACTTTGCACGCAATGTTTCGTGTCCAACAGATGCAATGTGCCATTCATCTTCCATCCCTGTTTTCACGAAGGGGCCAATATCTCCCTCTCTCGATCACAGACCTTTTTCATCCGGCCTCCACCGCTACTAGGATTTCTTAGAGCGCTTCATTTTTCTTCGTTCTTCGTTTATCCCGTATTTTAAGTGATACCAATCGTCGTCAGCTATTAAATGACAATCGCTATTCTGGATTTTGAATAATAGAGCTTTTTTGCCCTGCTTCTATTTCAAAAGTACTTATCAATTTCACCTCTTGTTTCCTCGAGATGACCGGATCCTTTTGGGGCGTTAAAACCACGTTCCGTGAAATCTTATCATATCTGTCCTTCGCTTTGATATTGTCTTCTTCGTAGGGGTAGCATCCAAATGTTTAGCTACGTCGTCAACGGCATATTGTCCTTGGCAGTCCCCGACCTCTTCGACCGAAACCATAGTTGAGGTTCAATTAACCTTTTTTTTTTTTTCCATCCCTTTAATTTGAGAATGTTTCATGGGGTCTGGCCTGTGAGAATGGCACTTTTAGATTGCCGATATACTCTTTCGAGGCGGTATTTGTGAAGATCGCTTAAGTTGCGTCATTGGGGATGTATGTACTTACTTACTTCTTTATCCCACTTATTCATATAGGAACCTGGATAGTGTGTACGTCGTCATGCAGATGGTAATAGGATACCCCCCGCTCTGTGCTAGCCGAGAGTGCTCTATTTTTTTTTAGCACTTTTGAATTTTTTGGTTTCATTCTGACTTGTGAGACGAGTAGGTGCGAAGGCATGACTCCTGAGCTACTGATCGAGCCTTGTTCCAATGACAACTTCGTGGTCCATGTGTAGTAGTAGTAGTAGTAGTAGTAGTTATGTAGCTCCAGAGTATACAGGATTGTTTGGTACAGCCAGCCATCAAGCAGGTATCAACTTTTACAGTAGCATTTTCAGGCTTGTTATAGGATTACTTCATTGTGGCCATACATCTTTCTTCCTCCAGGTCGTGCAAACCTTGGATCCATAGGGATGTTGGAAGATGCCTGGATGAACCATGGTCAACATGCGTGACGGGGGTAAAAAACCCTATTCATCGTCGCAATCAACCGGATTTCTCCCCTTCTTCCTTCGTATCGAAGCAAATAGTTTGACAAGTTGGCTGCCATGGGCTTTTTCTCTTTTTCTCTTTCTCTTTCTCTTTCTCTTTTTTTTTTTTAAAAACATTAAAGCATGATCATACAGTCTGCTTGAGCCTTTGAAGGAATATTGAGGATCTGTTGCACGAAACTCGAAGGCAGTCGCTGTAGGTTCAACGAACCTTTCACCCGTCAAAAACCACTTTTGATGGACAACGGGAATCCCGCCCCCAAAGTTAACTAAACGCTCAACCATGTGGAAAATGCTAATAATCTTCAAGTCAAACTCTGCAGGTGCCGGAAGTTTGAGTATATGTCGAGAAACGTTACCTATCAAAACCGAGGGTTCGGCACGTCGGGTACCTTAACAAATTCATACGGGCGCTGCCTTAAAGATTAAATTGCGAGCTTTTAAAATTACTTCGCTACTAACAAACAAGCAGCCGAGTTTCTGAGTTTACCGCGAATTGCTTTCAATTGTAACTTCAACAACCCGATTTGAGCGGTATCGGCCACTTTCAACCTTGGTGCCTGCCCGTCCAGAAGATACCCCGGCAAAAAAAGGCCTCCTTGTGGCTGTACTGGACAATCGAGACATGGATGGAAGCAATGGGACATGATGCGCATACAGAGTATAGGGTTCTATGTATTGTATCGCTGCACTT
The DNA here is from genome assembly GCA_001430935.1 of Amauroascus verrucosus. Lineage (NCBI taxonomy): Eukaryota > Fungi > Ascomycota > Eurotiomycetes > Onygenales > Onygenaceae > Amauroascus > Amauroascus verrucosus. Next base: position 178,051 of record LJPJ01001074.1, read on the forward strand.
CCTGTCGGTATTCCTTTTCCTCCTTCGTTCGCAGGAGCCCAAACGAGTTTACGTGCCCACACGAGCATATCTCCACACAAAACAGGGGATAGAAAAGTAAACGGGGCCATGCTTCTGTTTCCCCAAGGACCGGTTGAAAGCGCCAGATCTCAAGGACAAGGGGCAAGGGACCAAGAACGACCCAATACCAAAGCAGCAGTTGATGCGCGGGATTGATTCGGCTATGCCACTGGGCATGAAAGCCATGTCTGGTCTTCATCCCCCGGCCTCGGAAATCGTAAGCAAAATGCTCCTTATAATTTGAGATGATTTACATGCCCTAGAGAAAGAAGCTTGGGTATAATCCCAAAAAAAAAAAAAAAATGAAAGAAAGAAAAAACGCTCAAATGCCGTTTCGTATCGTCCTCGGGAACAACCATGATAGCCAAACTTGGATAATCGACCAAATAGATGCATATCCATGATGGCCTAGGGATCCGAGAGGGCAAAGGGAAAATATCTCTCATAGCTTATAATTAATTAACCTCTTAACACACGACCATGTAAATAAGAGACCCTGAAGCCAGACGAATTTGAAAAAAAAAAAAAAAAAAAGCTGAAGAGTTTCAGAAAATTCTCCCGGGCCCAATGATTAATTCTCCCTCCTGTTTAAATTCCCTAGCTCGTTGATTCTTGATGCATAAGCGACATGTATACTTTGTGGAATTAAGCGGTCCTCGTTGAAAAGGGTTGTATCTGCTCTTGAAATCATGACCACTAAGACTAGGTATGTACTCGGTACTGTGGAAATGTGTGCAACAGGGACCCCCTGCCCCCAGCTCCATCCTCCCCCCGGGCTCGTGCAAGCATTGCTCCGAGTTTAATAGTGTGCAAATGCTACCTGGCTCATAGCAGATGTGAGAATATAGGCTGGGGCATTGAATTGGGTATGCACATCCACGAGTGCGCCGCGCATCCCATTAATATGGAATCATGCAGGCCAATTTCGTGCGAGAAAAAGGCGAGCCACGATCTGAAAAAAGGTAACTATGCTAGGCAAAGTAGTTTAACTACTAAACGTGTGATTTAGTTCAAGGCAGTTCTTTGGGTAACTAATGGGAATCCACCTCCACAGTTTTGATGCCGCCAAATCGTGTAGTTAGTTTAGTAGGTTTTTTTTTTTTTTTTTTTAATCGCCAAGTTGTCGCTACTGTCATCCGAAACAACCAACACGATCAGATTCTTCTCTCTTCGCCCCTAGCGAGTCGCGCTTGAGATGTTGGTTCTGAGGAGCTTCTGCAAAACTTGGGATGCATGAACCACATGGTTATTTCTCTCCACAGTTCTCTCTCTCTCTCTCTCTCCTCTCGCTTTCTCCGTTACAAAACAGGCAGGCCACTGGGCGTCCGCGTCACTTTGCAAGGGGCTGTGGCGTAGTCGCGATGTACATATGTACATACTTGCAATGCATAGGGCAGGGTTGAAGATGCTCTTGTAACCGGCGATAGACGCTTTGGTGGGGGGCCTGCGCTGCTTTACGTAAACCCGCCCAGCGATGCCATATCCAGGTTTATACAGCTTAGCGGGTCGTATGGTTGAATGAATGAATGAATGAACGTCTGGATGGAATGCCCTCACGGTGGAGGTAAAAAGTTTTGGTTTTACAAACGTCATCGTCAACGCTGCTCGACGGCCATTGAGATCCCTTTATTTTTTATTTTTTTTTTATTTTTCCTCCTTAATTAACGGCCGAGAGGAGTATTGCGGTTCAAGGAATCACGCAACTCCTACAATGTATGACCGGACATCCAATACCGCACTTACTCTTTAATAGTAGTTAGTTAAGTTAGTGAGTGATTCATGGTCCGATCATCCGCACGATGGTGCCGAATACGGGGTGCGTTTCAAGTAGAAAGAGTGGGAGGAAAAAAAAAAAAAAGCCGCTGGCCCGGGGGAGCGCCTCCATATCCGCAAAATAAAATGTTTACTAGAACAACCCGTCACGAGAGGGG
>LJPJ01001074.1:180652-203189 GCA_001430935.1 Amauroascus verrucosus
CCCCCCAAGGGCTGTAGCAAAACAAATTTGGGAAACGTGTGAGTGTCACTCAATTGAAGAGTTGTTTGGGATTCTATGGGTTTGGCTACCTAGTTACTACTCGCAGGTTTCGCAGGTTTCAGTAGAAATGGAAGAAGACCTTCAGACGGTTCGTATGCTTGTTCGAATACAAAAAACTGAAACTTGAATGATTGCTCTGCTGGGCTCCCCTGAGTTGATTTGCCTACAATAGTTCACACATCCTTTCGCCGATGAAATTAAACTATTGTCCATTTATTATTGATGTATCACTTGTCGCCACCAAGGAGAAGCATAAAAAAAAAATCAAATAAATTAAGATAAAAATTCAATGACCGGATTTAGGCAACGAGCAGTCTTCCGCGTGATTTCGAACGATTTACCTACCAGAATCCTGTCATGCCGGGAAAAAAAAAAAAAAAAAAAAGCTGACAGTTTCCTCCCTGGCGGCAATCCCCGAGCCTTGGGAAGCAGAACGGGGAAAAAAAAAAGGGCTAGATCAAACATGAGCTCATCGTTGAGGTGATCAAAGTTAATGTGTCAAGTCAATGATGCTTTTAGCGCGAGAGTGAGGCTGAAGACATGTATGTCTCTATGTCGTCTGGGAGTTGCGATTGAAAAACAAAAAACAAAAAGAACAAAAAGGTGCATTGTGGGCCAGGTTGGCTCCCGTACCTCCCGGCTTGGTGAGGGAAGCGATCTGAGAGCCGTGTTTGAGTTCAATAATGAGAGGAAGCCCAGCGAGATCTGTGGTCTTGGTGCTGACGATCATTGGGAGTTGGGAAAAAGTTCAAGGACATCCGCATAGAGTGAGTAGTCACTAACGTTCATGGTCATTGGCCTGCTGAGACCTAGGGAATTCCCTGATCGTGAAGCAGGTTTCCAAAAGGCAAAAAGTAAACAGGACCCAAAGAATTTTGAGCTTGGGATTTCAATTCGAGTCTTTTTTTTTCTCGGTGGGATCGAAAAAAGGGTCGACCCTGCATGGGGGAAAATTGACAGATCACAGATAGTTACGCAGGCCAACGGGCGCGCGAGGCCAGGGTACGTACAAGATCGTACAAACCCGGTGGTAGTCGTAAGTATGTCAAGAGACGCTGTGGCGGTTTGGCAATCCTGGATGCAGGGCTGGCTGGCTTTATAAGGGAGAGGAAGGGAAGGAGAAGGAGAAAATTGTCGGACAGAATGCCAAGATGGGATGTAATGAGACGATGGTAATGTAATAATGATTGATGGGAGTAATGGTAATACAGTACGAGGGGCGGGTGTGTCCGTAAGAAAACAAAAAAGAAAGAACAAAAAACGAACGAAGCCTGAATGAACAAAGCCCGCCAACGCAACAACCTTTCTCCAAGTCCCTTCTCCTAGTCGACCTCGTGGTGAAAAATGGAGAATTTGCTGGGCAACTAAACCAATACTGGAATAGTGGCTTGGCTCGCTCGCTGGATAAGGCTCCATTCATCCCAGAAAGCTTAAACCTTAACATGGCGCCCCAGCCAGCCTAACCAGCTTCGGCCACTGTGGCGCCGTTGGTTTCCTTCTTTGTCAACTGGGCTAGAAGCGAGGAACATTCTCTTTCTCAAGCATATAATAATAGTATTAGTAACAAGACAGAAGGAGACTGCTCAACTTCGAAAGTGGGTTTATCGTTCCAAAGTCGACTGGTTTCAAGAAAAAAGGAAATAATCATGCAGGCATGACGACGACTCGAGAATTAATATGGAATTCCATTTATTGGGTATCCATCGAACAAGAGAATTTTATGGTGGGATACTAGATGTTTGGATGTGTGTGCGCACTTTAATATGGAGCTCTGCATGCAATTGAGGCGATGGCCTTCTGTTAAGGATCGTTACCCCTCTCCCCCTGCTGCTGAATCAGATAATGTTCATTTCACGTGTGCGATCATATTGGTGGGGGGGGGGGGGCCGGGACGAAGCTTTCTTTTCTCTTTTTGCCCTGGTCGGATTTCTAGCCTTGGCGTCCTACCTCGATTTGACTAGGAGATCCCGCCCCTTCGACTCAGGAGGCAGCTTTGGTGGGTGAGGAACGAGTCTGCTAAACCTGACACGTGTGACCTAAGACGAGATGTATGGGGCCGATGCTCCACAAAACATGTGTGAAAAACTCGACACAGAAAAGCAGGTACAGACAAGCTCTGAGGACTTTACAGCCTGGTATTTCCCTCGTGCACACACTGCACTCGCTCCAAGCAACTCAACCACATGGCTCTGAAATGAAATAAACTTGGGCAACGCGGAAACTCTGGAAGCTTTGAGGACATGACTCCCCAAATTGCTGCCGTTTTGGCATAAATGAGTCGGTCAATGGGTTCATTCTTGTCAAGTAACTCCGTTTGTTCACCGGTAAAGAAAGGCTGCTGAATACCGTAAATACCTCTTTGATACACCACCCTTTACAATGGCGGTACGATCAACGGCACGTGAAGCCACTCAATCCGTTGTCAGCCTCGTTGAAATCGAATTCGATAGTATGAATTTAGTGACAGTTAATTAGTACTCCGTAGTCTCTCTTCAATCACCAGGAACAAAGATTCCAAATGAGCAATATTTGTCGTCACAAACTTGCTAGTAAAACGGGCGATGGCGAAGCGCTCACTCCACGCTGCGCAGAGGCCCATCGATCCCCCACAGGCATTCGTCGTAGTCTGCAATCCATCGAGGAACAGGCTCTCCAGGGATGGAGTATTACAGTATCCCAGTAGGTATTGGTCGTGCTCCATCAGACATCATCCAGACATGTAGTTATATACTGTAAGACTGGGCTGAACCAGTTGTCCTCCCCGGAATCGATTTGATTGTGGAAAGTAAACATGGGAATTCCTGAAAGCGTGGTTGAAGCTTGAGTCTTCCCTGAAGTTACCAATTCCTAGTAGAACCATTACCCAGACATTTCCACAAACCTTACGAGGTTTACATACTATTTTGTACTCCGTATAGTACGAAGCAGTACCCTAGTTACCGTACCCCCATACCTATTAATTACCACAGTAACACCGGCATCTCCAGCTGCTCCAGATCTCGCTTTTCCTCCTTCGCAGTTCCCTTCTCCCTCCAGAACTCAACTACCCTTGTCCTCCCATACCCAAGTCGTACTGCGTCCTACTGCTCACTAGCTCCTCCCTCCTGGTCTTGCAGAGCCAGACCTTCAATTTTGTTCGACACATACAAATCGTTGTCTCTCGGTCACCATTCTTCCCAAGGTCCCTTCTACCCCAAACACTCCGCCCACTTACTGAGAAGCTTGACTTGCGGAAGCCTATTGAGCGCTTCTCTCATCGCCAGTATGACGATAATGGAGCTTTCGGGCCCTCCCCACCGACCATGGGAAGATACACGCCCAGTTCAGCAACCCCCGCAGCCTCACAACGGCCAGGTCCTTCCTTCAATCTCAACTTTGACTGCCAATATGTCCTTGGGCTCCATCACTTCTGCTGAAAAGTCCCCAGCCCAAGCCACTTTGGAAAGGGACTCGGGGACTTGGTCCATGTCGCAAAGTGCCCGTATGTCTCGTCACCCCCAAAACTCCGATTCTCCGCCTTCTTCCCGGGCTTTTAACATTTTCGAAAAGTCTACAAGATTTTTCTCCATGGCCTGATAACTTGGGAAAGCTAACGCTATATCTATAGGTTCGTCGACATATTCTAGTACGACAAACGGCACCCATGGGACGCAACGGCCTGATTATTCCGAATCACGTCGTAGTAGCCTCGATAGTAGAATGAACCAAGGCTTGAGCTCTTTGGCTCTTAACCCCACTTCACCATACCAGAGCGCCAATGTGTCTCAAACCTCCATTGTGTCTGGCCTTCAGAGAGAAAGAGGTATTCCAGGAGACTACAACAAGCCGCCAACAACCCACCGTGGACCCCGTTACGTAGGCAATCAGCCATTATCACCCCTGGGCCCACGCGCCGGAGAACATCGAAGCTTCCCAGCTGGTCGCACTGCTCCCGCAATCAGCTCCAACCCCGAAGCCAAGATATACAACGCCGAGACCCCTATCCCGGGTATGCCATACGCTTTCCCGGATCCATTCGTTGTTCGCCCGTCAGAGAAGCCTGGTCGTCTATCAGATCAACTTTCGCGGCGCGACAGTGCTACAGAATCGCTTGCAAGTAGCAGATTCACTAACGACAATCGGCTACCGCAAGGACAACAAGGTACGCATATTGTTTCCCCTTTTGGTTAAGCTCTTCAACTTGCATACCTATACGTGGTCAGGGCGCTGGCGATGGCCGTGTTTCGCATTTCCTAACCAAGGAGTAGAACTGCCTCAAAGCGTCCACCATCACTCCCTGCATCACAAGCAGGTTCGCAATTTGATGGGAGAGGGTGAACCTACCAACGGTTCTACACCGTATAGTCGGACACCAGAATTAAGAATATCTCACAAACTAGCCGAAAGAAAGCGGCGCAGCGAAATGAAAGATTGCTTCGAAGCGCTACGTACCAGGTTACCTTCGACTCAAAATAACAAATCGAGCAAATGGGAGACATTGAACAGAGGTACGTTTAGAGCCACGCCTCAAGAAGTTTCACGCTATCGTACACCCGAAACTACATCCTGAAGCACTCTTCCTTTTTTTGAACTTGTGTATTGCAATATTTTTGGCTCACATTCACATAGCTATGGACTATATATCTCAACTTGAGAAGAATCTCACTCAATCTCAACAAGAGCGAGATCAATTACGGGCAGAAATCGAGGATCTCCGACGGTATGCCGCTCAACAGCAGCAACAGCCAACTTTGTCAAGGCAGACCTCAGCGTTTGATTTACCTCACCCTGCTCCAACGCTGCAGCCAAATGGCATCACAAATTCGCCTCAAGCCCCAAGCTCCATCTTCTCGTCACCATTCTCGGCTGGATCGAGTACATCACTTGTGCCTCCACCCCCTACACAAGATCCATCCAGAACATTACCACCCTTAGTGAATCCACCCCTTGCTCCAATGCAAGGAGTGCAATATACCGAAGAAAGAAGATGATTACTACTCGACCTTACAACCATCCTCGCCTCCCCAGCCGACTTGTTAATATACTTTCATTTTTATTTTCATTTCTCGAAGGAAACCATTTCCAAAATACGCTGGTTTTTGCCCCTACTGCCAGGGCGTTCTCCCTGTCAAGTGTTTGTTCTTGCATGATTATCCTTTCATTTGTCTGCTGTCTATCCTCGCACCTTCCTTTTGTTGACCAGTACCAAGTCTAACCTGCGGATTTCTGGCTATGTCACTGGTTTGGCTTCGGTCTTTGAATCTCCTACAGTACATCTATACCCCTTTTTTTTCTTTGCTTTGGTCACATAAAATCCTTTCGTACCTTGCACCTTTCTTTTCCTTACCACGTGACATTTTTGCCCTTCTTTCGCTGTACCTTTTAACAAACCTTTCCTTATCGAACATTCGTCTTTAATTGCTAATTATATAATTTCGGTCTGGGACTCGAGGTTACTAGTTTTTGTACCCATTTCTCTGCCGGATTTGGCATCGGGGTTAACAGGTTTGGTCCGCTTTCGATTTCAAGGGTAAGGAGTGTTGGAGATGGAGGATCGGATGGGAAACTCTTTTATTCCTGGGAAAAATGGAAAATCCAGTGTCTTTTTCTTTATCTGTTGTCTTTCGAAAAATTATCTTCTTTGGAGGGAATTTCCCCCTCATTTCGATTCGCCTCTGTCCTCCAAACAGCCGATCTCTCCCTAGAGACGGGAAAAGTTAAGCCACTCAATTATCAATTCACATCGGTGGAGAACTCGGTGCGCGAGTCTTTTCTCTACGCATTTTGTTATTGATCGGCGAAGGCGTATGGTGGGACCGGTCGCTGCCGTGCAGTGGGCATCATTTTTTTGTGGTGATTATGATATCTACCTACGTATCTATCTAATAGATCTACCATTCAAATCCACACGATTTAATTCGTTTCATGTGCTATTGTCTTCTTCGTTTTGCGCCGTTATTGAACGGCTCAACTTGCGTTAATAGCTCTTCCATATTGTGTTCATTTCTTTTAATGGATCGTTCTAGTATTTTTATAGGGATATCCATCCAGGTATGTCGCGTGAGGCTGAATCTTGGTAACCAACTACATTGCACAACATATTATTTAAGTAATATTAACGCCATGCTTTCCCGTATGAATCCGTCGTGGTCACACCGATACGACCGGTGGATTCCTCATTCCTCATTCGTATTAGCAATCCGGCTTTTTAGTCACTTGGTTTTTTGCTTATTGACTCTATTTAGAGGCATTCGGGTTGGAAGCTTCGTACATTGCTTCCCACTCACAATGGTATAGCAAGACATAGCTGGTAGATAGCATTGCTACGTTTAGAAATCGATTCACAATTATTTTCCTTTGCGAATCCTTTTTTATTTTTGGACTTAATAAATTGGCTCAATAGGCCAAGCCCGGTTATATGTTTCTTTTTCCTTATTCATTTTTCATATTGTGAACGGCTTGCCTGAGAAACGGGTAAATAGCAATTACTTTACATTGATAGCTGTCAACTGAGTATTTAGCCCAATGTCTAGACTGCAAATCAGGTATGGTAGCGGAATGTTCAGTGGATGGATCGGCTGTCTATCATGAGGCTTTGAAAGGCAAAGGATAGTCTCTTGTAGGTTGCATTAGCCTAGAATATAAAGCTTTGGAGAGGTCCTAAGGTGAAGAAATGATGTTAATAGTGGCAACGTTTAAGCTAGCAGGAGAAGATGTTTGGAACATGTTATGATTAAAACAACAAACCCTAAAGATGGAGCAGAGCGGCATTAGACTTGCAGTAGTTAGAATATAGGAACTCGAAGCTTCATTTGTCTGGATTTATTCTAACTATGTTGTTTGCAGGAATCAAAAGGAAGCAACTTACCGTCGGTTATGGCCCTAAACCGTATTAGGTCTAAACAAACCGTGACTGCGTGTTTAGTAATGAGCTTAAGTGGACAACGCTCCAGACACCTCGCTGCCTATTCTTTGAAACGAGAGTTTGACTTCGCTTGAGCATGACGCCAGTAACCTCACAATTTCTTCACCTTTTCTCAATGATGTCGCATAAATAGATGTTTAGCGCAATATTGAGAACTTTCGCATTTTAGCAGTGGAGTGCCAAATGGCTGTAATGGAGCCTCGGAGCGGCAATACGCCGGTCGTTGAGACGCCAGGAACTCCTCCACGCCCCCCATACTCTCCGGTCACACCGGTCATGACGCATGCAAGTCTACTTCCTATTTCAGACTCAGAAAGAGTAATTCCGCCGCCCGTAGTACGAACTCCGGGGGTGGAGCCACCAGTTTCTGCTCCGGACCTTGACCTTGTCACTCAAGCTGTTAGCAATGCAAGCGGAGTAACTACCGCAACCCTTCCTCAAGTATCGCCACCTCCGGTTTTTGCCCCTGAACCAGCACCGGTTCCCATATCCGAGTCTGACAATCCTGATGCGATTGCCCTCCGCTCCGCTATATCCATCCTCCAAATTCAAAAGCAACAGGCTCTTCGTGATATTAGAGCACTGGAAAATTTGAAACAAGCTGCCTCGCAGGATCCAGAAGGGTTTGCCCGAGAAATAATGAAGGGAAATATGCCAATTTCTGGCGGTAAAATGGATATTTTCAATCCTCAGCCTCATGAACAAGAAGCCAATGGTGAGGATTTGCAGAATGGTGATGTTGACGGAGCGCAGCAGCATGAGAGAGAAGAGGCAAGGCCCGTATTTGGCAAGATTCCTAAACCGCAAGATATTGTGAGAATGCCTCCCGTGAATTGGGCAAAATACCATATCGTTGGCGAACCGTTGGACAAATTACACGAAGAGCAAAGACAGCGGCCTTCACCCGGAGAACCACGCAAAGATACCACTACGCCAGCACAAAGGGCTCCGGAACATTTAATAGCTGCGCCATATAGGCCATTCACGGACAAGTTGGAGTCCCCAATGAAGACTCGGAGTTTTAACAAACGGAAAATCGAGCAAGGTTGAAAGGGCTGTTCTTTTTATTCCCCCAGTTCTCTTTCATTTTTATGACAACACACATTATGGTACAATGGATTAGATATCCCGGAGAATATTTACAGGAGATTAATTATCCTGGCTCTTAATACTTCGACGCTGCAAAGACTTGGAACACACCGTTATCACCAACCTGGACCTGCTGCAGAAGGTTGTGCCTCTGCATTACGTTTGTCCACCTGGCTTCGGCAGTGCATTCGGGGCAGACCACGTTTCGAAACTCGTAGTCTTCGAGAAACTTTCCGTAGATTCGACTACTCGTCCTTGCCAACCCGTACAGTTTCCTTGTACCCCACCAACGTGGATCCTTCGGATAATATTTCATGCACGTATAGCAGAGCTTCGACATCTTCGGCATTGTCGACGCTAGCCTCCACCGAAGCAGTTGCTCCTTTTCGGCCGTGTCGTAGTAGATTGTCCGCCTATAATTGACGCTGCGGACTGATCGACCGAAGACCTTGGCTGTGAGTGCCAAGCAGACTCTGGATGCGCCATCAAGTTTCTCGCAAATCTTTTCCAGAACTTCCACAGGTAACGTATCGAGGGTTGGCGCCGTTGTCCCCGGCATGCTCTTCGTTCTTACTGTCACTTGGAAGAAGATCTATCTTTCGAATGAAGGGTAGCAGATTGATTAGCTAACGTGTTTTCTTCACGTCCATCCCATTTACATTGCCCCTTCCTCATTTATTGCCAGATTTGGGACGAATGGATCGCTTACCATCGGGTTCACAATAAACACGAAGATCTGGTTGCGCACGCGCAATGATCCGTGGCCTTGGTTGGCCATCTCCATTTCATAATTGGCTTGTATGCAATTCCTGAGCCCTACAGCCATTGGAACGTCGGCTATAATCACGTCATCTTGCGCCTGTGAAGCACTCTGAGAGTGACGGTACATCAATGGGATGTCTTGCATCTCAAACCCTTGCGTCACGGGATCTCTTAGGACTTCACATATCCCAGGGCGGAGCTCGCTTGCTCCGTTGCTGGTCGGACTGCTCGTGTCCGCACTATGATAAATGGGTCATAGTTAGCATCTCTTCCTATTTCCTGTTGTAAAAAAGATTGCTTTCTTTCTTTGAATAAGCGGATACTGTGGATATTTTCAAATGTTTGGTATGAGGACGTTTCCTGGAGCCTCCGGTATCTGCAAGGGGATAAGGTTGCATAAAAAAGACACAAAGGCATCGTGTTCTACTCAATACTCATCTCAATGGGTGTTTCCGTTTGCTCTTCTGTCCGCCGAAAAGAAGACCTATTTGGTCTTCTTTGTTGGAACCAGGGAGCATAGGATCACCCGTGGTGCCCTCGACAATGTCCATCAAGATTCGCACGCTCGCCAAATGAGCAGTGTCGATGGGTGGAAAATCATGCTCGGGGAAAAACGTTTATAAGGAAATTAGAATGTAGTGAAAGAAGGACAAACTGAAGGAACCCGGGACTCTCCACAACATGATAAGTAACGTGTCTATCATCCACACGGCTCTTTCCAGTATCTCGCGTGTATTGCGAAACTGGGGGCCGTGTCCGCCCTATCTGTTGATGTGTGGATAATTTTATCCTTGCACACGTTCAATACTAGAAATAGGGTTTGTTAAAGTTGGACAAAGGTAGATCTGAATAACTAACCTCATGAGGTTGTTAGGTCCCTGGAGGTCGAAAACTGGAAACCTGTTCTGGAAAGCTCCACCGTCCCTTTGCAGCATGAGTGCATTACTACTAGCTGAGGTAGCTTCGCAACTCGGTACTTGGTCTGCTACGTTGCCCGTCAGTCTCGTGTCAATTGCATACCCTCCTTGACCAGCAATATATTCTCTTGAGTTGCTCATAATAGCTGCGTCGCCTGCTAGACTCGGATCAAGACCATGACCATAGGCTCGATGACCAGCGTTGTCATCCGCAATGCTTAGAGTGGTGGAGTGTCCTGTGGGATTTGAATAAACTGTGTGGTCATGACTGGCCGGGATGGTTGGACCTGTTGGGTTGTTTGCGAGTGTCGGATCAATAACGTTGCTATAGCTTTGATGGGCAGCGGTTTTGTTCGAAACGTTCGCTATCGCTGGAGTTCCTGAGTGGCTCGGGCCTATAGCATGGTAAGAGGCTCCGGGGGCAATATCACTAGTTGAGATGTTTACGATCTCTGGGTAGCTCTTGTGGCTTGGATTAAGGGTATTGCAATAGCAATGCTGACTAGCGTCTTCGCTTGAATTATTTCGTGTGACTGGATAATTCGTGTGTCTGGCGCCAAAAGCATGGCCATAACTTTGATAAGTAGTGTATCTACTTGGTATACTCGCAGTGGCTGGATGACGTGCCATACTTGATGCAATGGCACGATGGTAACTTGGATGGTCGACGTTTGTGTTCGAGATATTCGCTGTCGCGGCGCTGCTTGTCAGGCCTGGATCGATGGCATTTCCTTTATTTTGGCGAGTTGCTTGGTCGGTTGAGAAGCGCAACGTGGTTGCGTAGTTCTCGTCAATGACGCGGTCATGATGAGTGTTGTTTCCACTGTCATTGTGTGAAGTGGTGGGGTCAATCATTTGCTGCATGGCTCCATCTAGCCACGACATATCAGGAAACGCGATTTCAATATGATCGAAGTAGATATCAGGATTATCCCTTAAACCCCGCGAAGAGTTCATTTGGTGGATCGCGCGCAGAGCGCAAAGAAAAATATTCAAGGCAGATATGTCGTGACCCTTGCTAGAGTGGACGATATGTCTTGAAATCTGGGGGTTTCTAAGGCTGGGCTTTGGGAGGCCACCACAATGCAAAAAGTTGTTCACGCGTGTAGAAAGAAAGTAGTGTTTGCAAACAAAAAGCCATAGCTGAACTTTCGAACTATAGTTGTGAAGCAGACCTAAGCAGATACATTGCTTGTCGCGTGGGACTGGGGAGTAATTCACTTAGGAAACCTGGTGACTCTAAGTAAGGGCACGAGTTCCTGGAAGTTCCTATAAATATTTGCCGGGTTTGCAGAGTACCAGCTGGAATTGCTGGAGCCGTAGGCCCAGCGGCTTGTCTACGGAAGGGGTTCTCTTAGGCGCTACACGGTTGACGGCTAAATATACTTGGAATTTCTATCAAGAAGTGGATTTCAACCTCGCGGCTGAGTCCACAAATGTATTTCTGAAGGAGGACATTTTGTTCAAGTGTGAGTAATGGTTCCTAGAAGAACCAAGTAGTGTAAATCCTCGTTGCTCAAGCACTTAACGCAGGGAGAACAAGGATCTAAAATGATAGCTGGTATAAATCGTTGACAATACATTGCTTGAATGCAATTGATTGACTTTCAAAGTTCTTAGTGCGTGATTCGTTCTGGAACACCAGCAATATAATAAACCAGAATAACATGTAATCCAGTCCAACAACCCTTTGAGCTCTACACTCATCTCTAGAAGAGATTTAGAGTGTATGCAAATAAATGACCCGTGAATACAAAACCACAATCAATCAATCATCAGCATTTCCTTCTCCAATGGAAACCTTCTTAAGTTCAAGTTCCTGCTTCAAGCTCTGTACCCTCCTGCCAAGTTTCCCTTTCAAAATTGGATTCGTCATCTGCTCCCATTTCAGGGTCTCGGCACGAACTAACGCCTCGAGCTCTGCAATTTCTTCTCTCTGCTGTTGCATTTGGCGCTGCTGCTCTAGGGCGTCCTCGTCCAAATCTTCATTCCCGTCTTCAGGAGACGACTCTTCGCTTTCGTCCTCATCACCGGATGTTTCTCCAGCAGTAGTAGGTTTTGGAGTGTTAATTTCAGCCTCGGTCTCGGGCTCTACTTCTGGAGCACCTCCAACGGCTTGATTCTCATCGGCTATGGCAGATGTGGGCATAGAGTTGGCCTCTGCATGTGCCGCTAGTGCAGCTTCCATTTCCGCAGCGAGATCGTCTTCAAACAAGTCGGCCATGTCTTCTGGCACTCCGGTTTGTATATATGTTGTCTCGTCAACTTCTCCTTCAGCATCCTGTTCATCATCGTATTCTTCGTTATATCCTGACTCCTCGCGCATGTATTGGTTGTAGTCCATAACTTCGAATTCTGGCGGTTTTATAGATGCGGCATCTTCTTTCAGCAATCTAGCAACCTCTAGCTCCACAGCTTCAATAGTTCGGTTACTAATGCGCTTCCGGAAGCGTCTCTTGCGCACCCATCGCATGGGGGGCGTCAAGCCATGTGCGTATTGGAAAGTAGTTTGATCCACATCTTTTGGCAAGGGATAATTCCTCGCTTCCTCCTCTGATTTAACCGGACCGAGAACTAATAGCATCTGGCAAATATCAGCTGACTTATACCATGCACGCTTATCCCAACTTTTCATCCCTTCCACAATACAAGGTAAATCCACCAACGAAGCCGCATACATCTTCCCTCGAACTGTGACAGTCGCTCTTCGTCCATCTCGGGTCAGAGACTTGAAACTGATATCCGCACCACCCTGGCTCCGGGGCCCGAAGCGCTTCTCCTCAATGGCCTGCCGTACGTAGTCGCAGTCTTCTCCAGGTGGCATGCGTAGGATAAACTGCTCTTCTAACGCCGGATCGATCTCGGTATCTGAGGCTTCGGAGTCATAGCCCACGCCTTTGGGTCTTCGCGGCGGCTCTCCTCTGCTCTTGAGACGGATGGAAGGAAGAGGCTTGGAGCTGAATTTGATTCGTTTTACGGCTGGAGCTGGGGCCGGAGCTGCGAGGCGGGAAGCGTCTTTCTCAACCTTTTCATGCGTGCGCTTTTTCGATGGGCGGGAAGGCTCTTTGGATGATATTGCCTTGGATCGTTTCTTTGGTTTCGGTGCGCTGGGGGCCTCTGGAGCTGGCGATGGTGTGGATTTCGGACCCCCAAACTTGAGCTTGAGTTTGGGGATCGACGAGCCGGGTGTGGTGGCGGAGGGCGGTGAGCTGGCAGACGGAGGACTTGATTGTTTTGGAAGCTGAGGTACCTTTGGCTTGCTAAATGTTAGCTTGAGTGAGGGTTTGCCGGGCGGCTTCCCAGACATGGCTCAGAAAAGCCGAAGGGGCTTGTAGTTTGGTGATTGAGAACAATGCGGACAGGGGTAATTGAAAACCGGCGGAGATGCAAAAAAATGCCACACACAGAGTTGGCGGAAGGGCGATGAAGTGGAATCCGAAAAGAGAGAGCGGACGAAGGTGAAGTTGAGGGTGAAGATGAGGATCATCGCTGCTTCGATGGGAATGGCAGTGACGACACGTGATTTAGCAATTCTGGTAGTTAACTGCACCAAGCTCCATCACCTACAATTTAAGTACCTATCTATAACTACTGTTTATTTAAATGTCTCCAGTTAGTGTAAATATGAGCATTGATCTTGAAAAACTGATTCAGAATGAGGAAACAATTTTGAATTATTACTAGCTAACATATAAAAATAGCTACATGGGGGAAACGCGTCTGGCGGCTTGAGTGATTACGTTATTCTCTCCCCTTTTCCCTGTAGCAGCGTCAACGCAAGTAGTTAAATTAATATCAAGCTTGCTGGTGAGATCCCATCGGCTGTCTCTTTTTTCTCGCTTCCTGTTGTCCTTCACTTCAAGTTACAAGCCTGCAGTCTCAATTGTCGCCTCTCTTTTTTCGCAAGGTGGAACATTCTTCTCGCATCGAGCAGCCTCCCTAAGCAGACATTTTTTTTTTCTCTCTCTGTGGGATAGTCAACCTCGAGCCTTTCGTTTCCGACCTTTCGATCCCACGACGAAATCACAATGTCGAACAAGAAGAACGAGGATCTCGAGATGAGTGGGATGGATGAGAAGGAGTTTGGTGAGCGGGAGAACTTCCTGCTGAAGCCTGCACCTGGTTACGGGGCGCGCGTCGATAGCGACATGGCCAGCATTCTCTCCCAACTTGAAAACACTCCTGGTGCTGCTGTTCTCGCCTACTGCTTCTCCTCAATTAGCATGACGGTCGTGAACAAATATGTCGTTTCGGGTTCGTCCTGGAATTTGAACTTCCTTTATCTGGCCATTCAGGTATGCGCGACGCGACACTCTGGCACCACATCAAGACCCTGCAGCTGACCCCTATTCGACAGGCTGTTCTTTGCACCGCTGCAATTCTGGCCTTGAAGCAAGCGGGTATTATCACTGACCTCGTTGCCTTAGAAAGCGGCAAGGCCAAGAGATGTATGTCTACGACATCCAATTGACGCTCGTGCAATTACTCGTGCTAATACCAAATCAGGGCTTCCCGTGTCTCTGTTCTTCGTCGGCATGATCTACACCAGCACCAAGTCCCTTCAATTTCTATCTGTTCCGGTGTACACTATCTTCAAGAACTTGACTATCATCGTCATCGCCTATGGCGAGGTCCTGTGGTTCGGCGGCAGCGTCACCCCGCTGCTTCTACTGTCGTTCGGTTTCATGGTGCTCAGCTCCGTTGTGGCTGCGTGGGCTGATATCCAGGCAGTCCTCAATGGCGTTGGGCACTCAGGGGAGACTGCCGCCGCTATCTCAACCTTGAACGCTGGGTATGCGTGGATGGGGCTCAACGTTGTTTGCACAGCCTCATATGTCTTGGGCACTCGCAAATTCATCACTTCACTGCATTTCAAGGACTGGGACAGTAAGTTTTTAAAATCAACCACTGGGCTTTGCAACGCAAACTGACCGGAATCGACCAGCTATGTTCTATAATAACTTGCTCTCCCTCCCCATTATGATTATCTGCTCCCTGGTCACCGAGGACTGGTCCTCGGCTAACCTGGCCAAAAACTTCCCTCCCGAGTCGCGCAACAACCTCCTGATTGGTATGGTCTATTCAGGCCTGGGTGCCATCTTTATCTCGTACTCGTCTGCCTGGTGCATTCGCAAGACTTCGTCGACTACATACTCGTTTGTTGGTTATCTGAACAAGCTCCCGCTCGCCATCAGCGGCATCGTCTTTTTCGGTGCTCCTGTCACGTTTGGTAGCGTCTCGGCTATCCTCCTAGGATTCTTCAGCGGCCTTATCTACGGTTATGGCAAGATGAAACAGAGGGAGAGGTCGAATCAGGTCCTCCCCACCGCCCGACCGGCCATGAGCGCCAGCTCTCAGAGCCAGAAGGATGCATCTAACTCATAAGCCAATATCGGCCAGGATACTCAAGAGTAAGCAGACAGGACTCGAAGCAGTGGGGAGGCAAGGGAGCCCTTAGCAGGCCTTAACAAATGGTTAACCAGATATCCGCTGGAGAAACACCATTTCATTTGGCTTCTTGTATATGACTTTATTTTGACTTCATCATATTTAGTCAAACCATTTCTTTTTTAACTATGACATAGACCTTCGCGCGATACTTTGTTGCAAATACCGGGGAAAAAAAGCTACAAGTTGCGGTTTGAGATGGCGAATCAATCAAGGCGATAATCCGTTCAAGCGCCTTGAACTCCCGATGGCAAGGCTTCTGCTATTCTTTGGCTTACAGTGCTGCTTACTTTCCGGGAAAATAGCTTGAGTATGCTATGGCATCTGGACCAGCGAGAACTGTGAGGGACAAGAACGCTTCGTTAGACCTCGCAACTACGGATCTAGACCTAGAGACAACATCCTCATCGGTAGCTGACGGCGATGGCCCCTAGTAGCCTTAATAATGAAGGCATCAAGGTCATCCAGGGCCATGACTATCCGCCCAACTTCAGCTGCGAGATATTCGGAACCGTTACTGAAAGCGGGTCCAGCAGTGGGTCGTTATGTTCCGGGGCAATGCAATGCTGAGAAGTACGCTTTATTTCAGAGGGTTTCGCAAGATCTTGTCAGAAAGCCTGAGCCGCATGAGAATCCAGAGAATATTCTTGGCCTTTTGGGCACATACACTTCGGCAATCTACGGCTTGAAGGACATTGGGCAAGTTAAACCTAATGAGAATGTTTTCATGCTTAGAGAGACGGGGCATGTTGGCGCAGCGGCAATTTCAACGAGTCATTTCATGAAGGCTAACACGGTTATGGCGGTCCAATCCTGGCCAAACGCCCAAAAGTATCAGAGACGTGTTGTTGATATTCCATTGAACCATGGGGCAACTTGCTTGTCATTGGATATTTATGATCTCTATTATTATAGACCTGATGTGCTGGGATACACACTTCCGACAATCGTTGGGATGTATCGCCAAGGTTATATTTCAGAAACTTGCCCTGCTACCCTTAAGCACTTGGCAGAAATTGATTCTGGAGTTGCAGAATTCTCTGAGAATCCGTGGAAGGGTCAAGTTCTTCTATTGTACGGAGAAACAGCAGATGCATTGCACAAAGTTCCACAATGTCGAGAGACGCCTAGTTTTGACCCTAAAGCAACATACCTCCTCGTTGGATGCCTGGGAAGTCTTGGTCGATCCCTTACATCATGGATGATGGAAAGTGGATCTTGGCGGTTTGTGCTTTTGTCACGCCCGGGTATCGACTCGAAAAATGCAACCATGCCAGTCAACGAAATCGAAGCTAATGGGGCAATTGGTTAGCTCTAAGGAGGATTGCGAGGCTACTATCCACGTCGTCTCAAGTAAGCAAATACACTTAGGAAGATGACTTCGCCAACAGAGACGATCGAGACGGTTGCTATATATTTCACCAAAGAAGCTGGCCTGACTCCTGCACCTAGATCAGGATAAGATTAAGCCTAACGCGAAGTCGATCGCGTCTTACGAGCAGGAAAGCATGGTCGCCAGGAGTTGAGTAACTTGGTTTTCAAGGAACTCGAACTTGATATTCCAGAAACTTCTAGCAACTTCTAGCATCAAGTCAGACAATTTTTCAAATTCGTTACTCAGGTTTGTAAAAGTCAGGATGAGTTGAGTGATGTTAAAGCCAAGCTTACTGAAGTGCAGATAAAGTTAAGCTTTATTTAGAACATTATTGTCCTGTAACTAGCGACGGTAACTTAATTAGTTACTGTATAAACTCTCCGCGTAACCGCCGGAGATATACCTTTAGGATGGAACTCAGTTTTACTCCTATTGTTTGCAAAAGAAGATATTGAACGAGCACAATGTAAGGTAGTGCGGTAACAAGGAAATCAAACTGGAAGGAAAGGTGATGATACTGCTCTAAAAGTTCTGTATACATCGCTGGAAGATCTTGAAACTCTGAGGTAAAACCGGGAAACTATGAACGAAAGAGAATAGCTTTGTTTGGAGACGGGATAAAAATCGCGTAAAAGGCGCATCCCGGTTTGATCTTGCCAAAGACTGCAGTCGTGAGGATATGAACGGTGTCCGCAACAGTACCGGCAGTTATATAGGATGCCACAATCCAAGGTATATCTGCATTGGGATTCTTCGAGTCCCTTTTCAATGCCAATCCATACCATGAAAGCAAAGACAATAGTCCCAGCTATAAAAGCAATGGTGAGAAGAATTGGCGAAATGTGGAATAAAGCGATGAAGCTACGGTGATCCCAAGTGCTGTAGCTCAGTAAGGATGATATGAAGAGCAGTAGTGAGCATAAAATAATCCGGAATGTCGTGGTGAATAGGGATATTGCCTCGTTTATAGGAATCGTAAGATCTCGAAAGGTTGCTTACTTGTAGGCAGCCTCGGGTGCGTTCCAGAGGGCCATTATACGAGCGGTACCGTGGCGAGAAGTTAGCACATATCGTGTTGTATTGCTTAATGCCATCGACGTAGTTAAGCATTCTATTTGAGCAAAAAGTTTCTTACGCCTGCACCGGCTTTTGATACGAACTTAGGCATTTGTGCAGGCTACAATATAGTTGATGGCAAACAGAAGCCGCGGCCCAATTGACAAGCTATTTGTAAGAAATTCGTTAAACGCAGTGACGATCCTCAGTCGATTGTCTATAAGCCTTGCGACTAGTCTTGTACCCGGCAGGATACACCGTGAATTGGATAGCGTTCAAATTGTCAAACATGTCATCCAAGTACGCAACACCCCAAAGAAGAGATTTTACGCGTCGAGACTAAATAGATGGCTGGAGGATACGCTGGACGTACTGAATATCCAAGAGTTCGCTCGTACTCGAGGTGAATCAAGGATGTTGAACATCGATGGTATGGGTACTAGAATTATGGCTGGAAATTGCCTGGTCCTTTTTCCGTGTGTCCATAATCATAGTTTCGCTTCTCCCAGAGTACACTTGGTGCACTTTGGCAATCTAGCCTAAGTGCATATAGCACTGAGGAATGGCTGTGCGTGCATATGTGAGTTGCGGATGGAAGATCTTTGGTGAGAGAGTCCAATGCCACGTGATATTATGCCTTACTGCTTACGGTTAGCGTGATAGGGTGACATAATCGTCAACTTTGGGACTGTTCAGGCTTAATTCGCGGCGAAAAGGCAAGAAGCTATTCAACGCTTATCTGTTATTGAAATTCTAAATGAATGAAGGGGCAGAGCAAGAAGTAGATTATGAAGGATGTCGGCTACCTATCTCCCTTACCCTTAACCCTTTATTGGCAGGAATGTGCGTTCCCAACTCTCGGCGGCCACTGCAGGAAGTAATGCCTTTGATATCCGTTCACAACAACCGTCTACCTCCTTGATTATATTTCATTCTCACGAAATGTCCGCACCAGACCTGCACAACAACCTCTTGCGGCCGCCTATTATCCAAATCCTTCGTGCCGCAGGGTTTCATTCTGCCCGTCCCGCGGTGATAGATACTTTAACCGACATAGCTGGACGATATCTGCTCCTCCTTGGCTCATCCACCGTCGACCATGCGCTCAACACCCACTCCGAAGACCCAATTCCCACTCTCGATGATATTTTAATGGCATTTCATGAAATCGGCGCTTTAAGGCCGCAAAAGACTCTATTAGAGGAAGAATTTGACGGAATAGAAGACACGAGGGGTTTGGAATCGTTTCTAGCCTGGTTTACTGGGCCTGCAAATACTGAAATTCGACGAGTTGCTGGGTTTATCCCTAGTGAGGGAGATGTCGTTGATGTGGAAAATATGGGAAAGGAGGATTATTTGACTGGTAGGTCTCTACACCTTTTTTCTCCCGGTTTTTCATTTCGTGATGGTTGCTAATTGGGGTCTTTCATTCCCTACAGCGCTTAAGAAGAAACATAGCAAGACTGGAGAAGAGTCTAGGTTTCAAGGAACTGTTCTTGGGAAGGACACAGATGACCGACCCATAGTCATCGAAGGAGGACTAGAATCTATAAAGGCATGGGGAAAGCAGATCAGGTCGAGAGAACAAACCGTGGAGCCGACATCTACGGAAGTGAGCAGCATTTCAAATAGCATGTCGCCTCCGGAAGGTATGGAGATATGAGCGGAATTATGAGCGTTTACAGGGCGGCTTTGGGCTCCGGTAGTCAGGCTGGCATTCTTTCTCGCCCAACGATAACATAGTTTGCATAACAGCGATCCGTCCCACACGGCTCCTTCACAAATCAGGTAGTCAAAAAGTTGAGCAAGAAAATCAACCCAGTCGTCTCTCAATCCTCTTAAATTCGATAGTCATCTATCACAAGTAATCAATTCTGCTTCGTTGTGACATCACCACCCTGGAACATCATATGTCTCGCCGTTCATGCGGTTGTCGCTCCATTTCATGGTTTAGCTATGATACTTTAAACGCAAGTTCACAAAGATAAAGCCCATCAAATAGTGAGATCTAGTCATTATAGCAGCGAACACACATATTAGCAGCTATGGTGTTTTCATTTTCTCTTCCCACCACCTCTCACCTGTCTTTCCAGTCGTATCTCAGCTCCCCCACCCATCCTTCCCTACCAGCTTGCGCCTCGACAGCCCGCCACGCTCTCCGCCTCTCGTTAAAGAAACACAAAGCCCTACTACCCCCACAACGTGCAGCGCATCTCCCATACATCCTTACGGCACTCAATGAATACATTCCCTGCCTGTTCGCGCTCTCGCGCGGTCTAAGTTCCGACCACGCATCCAGCTGCACCGTGGAGGATGAAGACATCGACGTGATCCTACGAGCCGAAATTGAGGTGGAGTGGCGCGCTATGCTGAGTTCACCTGCGTCATCGTTGCATGTGGTTCATCGTGCAGGACGGGATCGGCGGGTAAAGGGATGCGGGCTGGATTTCGAGGTCGCTTTCGTCCTGACGACACTGGGCTACGTACTTTCCTGGTTGGCGAGGACAAAGGTGCTTAACACGCTTTATGCGAACACCACGCCGACCATTGAGCAAAAGACCGCTGCGGCGCAAAATGCGATGAAGAATCTACTTGCGGCCAGTAGCGTACATACATACTTGTCTTCTTCTGGTCTGAGCACGGCCGATATAGCGCATGGCCAAAGTTCTCTGTTAGTGCCGGATTTGGATCCGTCGACACAGTCTGCTTTATCCTCCCTGGCTATGGCCGAAGCGACTCTACTTGCAGTGTTGAAAGATGATGCATACCTATCTTCGTGTATTCAAGCACGGAATAAACATGATACAGAATGGATGATCAAGGCTCCGGATATACCGAAAGTGCGGGCCCTTTTGTTTGCTCGACTTTGTGTTCGCGCGGCGGAATATGCAGAGCAGGCTGCTGCTAGCGCTGGGGCGGTGAAAAGTTGCGGGTCAACTTCGTCTGAGTCGGCGGGAGCAGATAGGAGAAAGCTTAATGAAGATCTCGTCAACTATATGCAGGTCCTGGCGAGAGTGGCAAGGGCTAAAGCATGTCGTTTTTTTGGAATTGATGCTGAGATGGCGGGGAAGGTAGGAGAGGGCATTGCATGGTTAAGGGCAGGAAAGTCGGCATTGGGAATAAAGGGATCATTGGAAGGTGAAGAAGGAGTATCTAGGTCAAAGAGTAAGGGACGAATCGGTTTTTCGAGGCTTAAACGGCATTGGAGTGAAAGGAAAGAAGAAAAGAAACTGCAAGAGATTGCATCGGCCAACAAAGGTGAACAAATAGGTGAATTAGATTGGGGCGATGATGCTGGCAGAGACGAGGAAGGGAGAGTCATCGAATCATTGGAGATAAAGTGGTCGAAAATGAACGATACTGTAAGCTCACTCCAGGATTACCCTTATGTTGGACCGTTTGCCACTAACGACGATAGATTAACACTCAAACAATCCCGGACTCCTCGCTTTATTTATCTAGTTTGCCTTCTGGAAGAGATATTCACCCTCCTCCTGGCCCTTATGTTCCCCATATACTGGATTCGGATCATCTGTCACGTATGCGTGCTCCTCCGGAGAGCCCCGAACTAATAGGCATGAGTGGAAGTAGTGAAGAGGAGGCCGATTCGGCAACTTTTGAAAGGAGTGGTGGATATTTCTGAGATTAGATAAATAAATAAATAGAATAAATGAAAATCGAGATACTCCTCCTCTCCTTGTTCATTCCTCCTGCCACTAAGAATATGAGCTACTAGCATCAAAGACTCTTTTGCCGAGAATCTGCCGTGAATAACGCCCTTTTAACTTCAAGAACACAGGTCCAACGGCAACACTCTGAGACATAAAATCAATTGATTGTAAAAGAAAAGACGCCTAAGCGCCACTAGAGATTTTATATACATGCGATCAGACAGAGACCCAACCCTAGTTGGTGGCTGACAATTTATCCCATGCCAGCAGATCCGGTCGCTCGGTGAACCATACGCGCACAGCAAAATAAAGAATAGGTGTTTGGGGTAGATTGAAACATTGCATATCCTCTAAGCCGTATATCGTATCGCCTTCTAAAACTCTGTCATAAGAATCGGGACTCGCAGACAGCGGGTTGAAATTCATCTCTATTCAAAAGATGCTTCTCTGTTTGTCTTCCGTTCCTCCTTAAGTAGAAATACATAGACGCAATCGTTGTTTCAAAGTCCCGCGCGTAGACGCAACAATCATGAAGACTTCTCTCCCTCCTTTGAGAAATAGTTCTTCTCCTCGAACAGGTAGCCCTTGATTTTGCGCTCGTTAATCAATTCGAAATATTTGTCTGTCATGTCATGAAAAGAGTCAGCGCTCATTCACATGTACACAGAGCACAATTAGGTATTGCCGCCAGCTCCAAAGCAAAGAAGAGAAGAAGAAAAGAGAGAGAGAGACAGAAAGAAAAAGAAAAGGAAGAAGAGAAGAAGCCGAAGGATGAGCATACCTCTCAATTTTCCGCACTTCTCCAGATGATTCACGCCTTCTTTCCGATAGCACTTGCCCAATTCTTCACCGACTAACCTGGCCATCATGCTGCGCACCCATTGTTCACGGATAATTGCATCGCGAGCGTTGTGGAGGGCTTCTGTATCTTCGTAGTTGACGCCATCGTAGGTTGGGGGTACCGTGGGCTTTTTAGCAAGGAATGTAGCAGACTCGGGAGTGGGCATTGTTGCGAGATTTGCGTGAATTACAACTCGATACGGCTTGATTGGGCAAGACGACGGGTGCGACGCAAAAGAGGCCTTGGGAAAGAATAGCTAGGTGAAGCCAATTTCAACTGATCTTTGCTCTTTCACTCTGCTGGCTGGTGAGCGAGTGAGTGAGGTAATGAAACCCAATGCGGCAAGTCGACCACCGGCCTTTGCTTATTAATCACGTGATGCTTGTATAATGATATGTTAGTACCGACGGTTCA
>LJPJ01001039.1:0-10558 GCA_001430935.1 Amauroascus verrucosus
CTCGATTCGAAGCCCTAACAATAAGAGAATAAAGTCAGATTAAGGAAAGACACATTACTTAGTGAAATAAAAAGAATATTCTACTTTAAAAAATACATAAAAATAAGAACTTAATGAATGATCAGAAGACTGTTAAGAGGTATTACCAATAGCCAGCCTTGATCAATAAGAAATCAACAAATGAATCAGATAATTTAAAAAGTAAAGCTGAAGGAGAAAGATTATCTAATAAAGTAAGAAGATTCTGAAAATTGGCTTATTTAATCATTCTTTTCTGTTCTTTCTCTTGAAGATGCTCCAACTCTTCAATTGTTTAGATTTCACCCATCTGATTGAGACTTTTAGTGTCTGCACACATTCAAGCAGCTGTTAACCACATAACGCTTCACTTTTTATAAAAATTTCTTGATATATATTTGGTAGTAATTAGTAATACTATTCCATAAAATAATTATACTTCTTTCACATTCTTTAATATCAGTTATCTTAGTCTCTTAGCGTAATCTTTTAAAGATTCTTTAATAAACACTAAGATATTATCTATATATATCATTATAAATTTAATACATTCTTAAAGCATAATCTGCTCATACTTGATTGATACTAATGGTATATTAGTTAGTTTAAATGATTTGATAATATTGATACATTTATTATTTAATGTGTATAATTTGATTGAACTGAGTGAGCTCTGTGTATAATGCTTCATATACTTAAAGACTTTCTCAGTCTGCTGCTCCAACTGGTGTACATTATGTGGTGGCGGACTGATATGACAGTGTAGCAGTCATAGCAATATGATGGATACAACAAACAGAGCAAACTATCAAGGAAATCCATCATGTATATAAAGATGGTCTCTAACCATCTGGAAGAGCCCTTATGGTTCTTTGTAGTTTACCAACTCTATTAACTTGCCTATTACTTTGAGCCCTACTTGATACCTCTATTGGATTATTATCTTGATACTCTTAGTTACTTCTTGTTCAGTTTAATAGCTTGTGCTACGCATACCCCTTTTCTGTCTATCGGACGCGAGCCCTTGAACGTTGGGTAAGCTACTACCAACTATCTGGTTAAGGCTGCAAGTGCCTATGCACCTCAAGCGACCCTTACCACATAACAGGCCCTGGAGGCTTGGGAACTATGTGATGTCCCTGAGAGGGTAGAGGTATGCATGGTAGTATGCCCTGGAGGCTTGGGAACTATGTGATGTCCCTGAGAGGGTAGAGGTATGCATGGTAGTATTAAGGTGTGAAAGCACCTGCTCAGGATTATATGAAACCAGCTCAGCAGCTTTGAAACCACTCTTGATGTTGTTCTTATTCAGAGTCTGCATATGAGCTGCCAGATATAGAGCCAAAAATTCCTTCTTATCAATATAATTGATTCTAAGCAACATCTGATTCTCCATCTGCTCTCTGTACACAGTCTTCAGGGGAGAAAAGCAGCCAACATCCAATGACTGAAGAAGATAGGATGAATATAGTGGCATATAGAGGTTCAGCAGTCTAATAAGCAACCATAAAAGCAAGCAGCATCTTGATGTAGTAAGTGTGATCAGATTGGGCATACTTCTTATACATGCTCTAAGCATATATGGAGTGTTTTATAATTTAAATAATTGGATTTGCTTGCTTGTTGAGTCTGAAAAGTAAATATAGTTCTAAAATTAGGTGGAAAGTGTTTTGCTTGCTTGTGTGTTTCGCTCACTTGTGGGATTATGTTATAACATCTGTTAAGCTCTTCTAACAAACACTAGTTCATCATATCACTAATTCATTTATAATTTATATATAAAGAATGATAGTATTCCTATTGTTAACAGTCTTTTTTGAGTTGTTATATGCATATTGCACCACTGATACTATCTGTTTAGTTGTTTTATTTAACTTTCAGATAATACGTTAGATATTACTTCACTATTTAATTTATCTGTTCTATCTAATCATCTATTTGTGAGTGATAGCTTATTGAGTTTTAGACTTTAAGCTTCTCTATCATTTATTCAAGCTGCACAATTGTATCCATCAGATTTTCAGCACTAATAGCTGATATCTTAGACACGGACATTTATTGTTATTTTCTAATTCATCTAACTCACTTTCAGTATTGTAATTATTATTCTAGATTACTAGTTCTTAATTTTTTTTTTAAATTGTGAAGTCATCTTTATTTTCTATAATCTTATTAATCTATTTCATAAAAAGAGGTAACTTACTATTAGACATTTGAAAGCCTTGATCAGATAGATGTTGTAGCTTATCCAATCTGTAAGAGCTCGCATCCAATAGATAAAGAGGATTATCTATAGCATAAGCTATTGAACTGAACAACGGAATAATTAAAAGTGTTAAGATAATAACTCAATAAAGGTATCAACTAAAGCTCAAAGTAGTAGTAGACAAGTTCATAGAATTGGTAAGCTATGAAGAATTGTAAGAGTTCATTTTGATAATTAAAGATTATCTTTATATATATAGATTCTATCATAGACTTGTGATTTATTACTATACTTACTATATCTCCCTTGATATTAATCTTAGCCATTCTATGATTGCTATAATGTCAAGCTCTGATCTTAAAAAAATATCATCCCAATTGAGTCAATCATTGAGTTGTCTTTCAAATGGGACGTATAATCCTGTTATGTGAGAGCCTCTTGGTGGTCCTCTGGAGAGGGTTTTGATGGTGGGTGAATTCTAGAGCTGAATTCTAGAGCTGAACCTTCTTATTTATTACTCAATTGAATAAAAATATAGTTTAGTAGGGCTCAAAGTAATAGGCAAGTTCATAGAGTTGGTAAACTACAAAGAACCAAAAGGGCTTTTTCTGATGGTTGGATACTATCCTTATATACATGATTGTAAACATAGTTATTATAAGTGCATCATAGTCATCAGAGCTCATCATAGTCCCTTGATTATGCCAACTCTGTCTGACTCTGACATCATCATCTTGCTCTGTGGTTTATACTTTCTCCTGATGAATACATCCTGTTTGTCTGTAACCAATCATTGCGGATCCTAGACCTCTGTGCCGCAAGGTCTGTAACGTATATGTTAAAAATCAAAAGTATTTTAATATAAACAATACAGAAAGCTATAATCAATATTATAAGTCAATGAATGGTGAACGTGAAGAGTTAGTAGAAGTAGTTAAACTAGTCTTAGCAGATTTTCTTTGTTTCTTCTTAATCTGTTTGGCATGCTTCTCTTCTAATCTGTCTAACTTTTCAATCTCTTTCAAATCTTTTCCAAAAAAATTGGCAGCATATTTTTAAAAAAGAGTCTTTCATTTTTACAATCAGAGCATTGGGCTAAAAGTCTCTTGAAGATTAAAATTAAGTATATTTTAAGTCTTGATGAGATGTTCCCAAGTTTAATTGAATGGTATCACTGAAACATAAAAATAATCAGCAGATAACACAAGCAGAATACTTAGATGAATCAATTTTATGATAATAAGGGATATTTAAACAGAAGCAACAGTCACCAAGATAAAAATCAGAGAGAGATATTAGCTTAAAAATAAAGATAGAAAAAGATATTTGTTCTTACAAGTAGTGGAAGATTAAAGCTGAAATAACATTATAAGCACCAATTATACTAGCAAAGGAAGAGAACAGAACCTACTAGAGACTAGGTGAGTGATTGTGAACTTCAAGTATGAAGTTAGATTAACATGCACTAGAAAAAAAAGTGATATTATAAATTAATAAACTAAATTAATTTAGAATGATTATGGCACAGCAGAAAGAATTAACTACCATAAATCTAGACTATAGAGAAAGATTGTTCTGGGCTGAATATAGCAGTAATATATTTAATATAGCATCAATACACCCAGAATATAGCACTCATAGAGCTCAAACAGAGCACTGATATACTTGAGACATAATAGTTAGTAGATTTAGTTATAGCAGTGATAAAAAATAATATAGCAGTGCTATATTAAAGACTATATATATACAATATAAAGACTGTTCTTAATCATCAGAAGAGTCTTTATAATTCTTTATAGTTTATTAACTTTATGAACTTGCCTATTACTTTCAGCCCTACTTGATACTCATATATTCGATTATTATCTTAATACTTTTCATTACACTCTTATTCAGTTCAACAGCTTGTGCTATGGATATGCCTTTGTCTATTTATCAAACATAAGCCCTTGAACATTTGGTAAGCTACTACACCACCTATCCAGTCAAGGCTTTCCAGCACCTATGCACACCCAAGCAACTGTCAACTACATAACAATTGTAGTATTAGTATCATTTTTTCCTAAGCTTTAGATCTATTAAATATTCTTGGTTTATAGACGCATTTCAAATTATTAAATGTATTATCTTATTTCTGACTATATCTCTAATTAGTAATAGTGTCTAATAACTCATTTATTATTTTATTCACTCCAAAGTATTTTGCAGTTAAGCAGTTATATGCTTTAATTATAATTTTTTCTTATACTAACTTTTAATACATATATCTTGTTTATAGTATAGCAGTAGTCAGTTTTCTTATTAAAATTATTATTATTATTAGTGTTAATCTGTTTAACATAATTGTTGATCTTTCTCACTTCTTCAATTTTGTCTTCAGTTTTGTTTCTGTAGTAATTTGGATCATCATCAAATGTTGTTTATCAAGCTCTATTATATTCAGTATTCTTTAACATCATAAATAGTGTTCTGATTTCTCTTTCTTTTTGAATGAAATCTGATCTTTAACTTATTATATCTGTCTATGGATTTTATTTTTCTTTGTAGTGTCTGATTTGACAATTCTAATATACTAAGACACATCACTGTATCATCTTGCTTAATCTTCTGGTCAATTCTTTCATTATCATAAAATATTATAGATTATTATTATCTATTACAATCTCTATTTTAATACTTACTTTTTCAAAGTTAAATTTACTCTTTATCATTTTAGAGCTTGCACTATCACCAATAAATCTTTATTGTGAGTATTATACTTCTGTTCTACTAATATTATTTTTCTTTATTCTCTTATTGTTGCATTCATATTACTATAGCATAATCTGATGCATCCATATCAATCATGTATAACCTATTAGAGTTAAAATATTATCTTATTTCTTTTTTTCTAAAAGTTTCTTTAATTTTCTTAAATGCTTCTTACTGTTTCTTTTTCCACTAAAAAAACTTGTTTGTCTTGAATATCTTTGTAAGTGCTTTTATTCTGTTGTGGACTTTTAGAATATATTATCTGTAATAATTTACTAGTCTAAAGAATGCTTTGCACTTCTTTAGCATTTGTTAGTATTAATTATAATTCAATTTTGCTAACTTCTCCTGATTGCATTTGAATTACTCTGTAGTAATTGTATAGCTTAAATAGTTCACTTTCTTTTTAAAGAATTCACACTTTGACAATTTTAGTGGATATTCATCTTTGCATAATACTCGTAATACTATTTTCACCTTTTTAATATGGTCTTCTCAAGAGCATTCTTTGGTGTATGTCAATATATTGTCCAAATACATTACCACAAACTTGTCAAAATATTTCATAAATATCTTAATCTGAAATATCTAATATGTTGTTGGTGTATTTATTAATTCAAATAACATCACCCCAATATTTATAGTGTCTATATCTTGTTTAAAATACTGTTTTCCATTTATTACCTCCCACTATTTAAATACGATAATAGTTTTCTTATCAGTCAGTCTAAGATTGTAAATTATATATTTTTTTGTAATCTGTCTTATACTTTCTTAATCAATAATAGAGAGTAACAATTCTTCACTATTATTGTATTCAATTGTTGATAATTCACACACATTCTTAAGAGTGTTATTCTCTTTTGAATATAAAGAGTATAGAGCATTCTACTAATAATATTAACTTTCTGATAAAATCCCTTTCTAAATTCTTTCTAGATATTTTCTAACTTTAGTCTATTCTATTTTAGTACGTCTATAACAGTTCCTTTCTAGATTGCTTTTCTTCCTATAGTATAATACAGTAATCACAATTTCTTTGCTTTGGTAAGCTGAATTCCCTCTAGACCTGAATCTGCAAATTTCAATATAATGTTCATCATCACCCTCTAGCGGAGGCAATAATTTAGTGTTGAACCTCAAAGAAGTTTGGTATTAGTGGTGAGTTAGCTTTGTGGGAGGATTGGATGCCAAAGGCCTAGGTGTTAAATCCAGGTCATAAGTTATTTCCCTGCAAGAATTGAGCATGGATTGTTTCTTAGTCCATTGTGTATGATAAGTTGGATCTCTCTGTAAGCCTTTCTTTTGATTAATCTTCTTTTTGCAGTACTTTGATCTCATCTTAAGTTTGTCTATTTAACAATATGCCTAGCCCAATTTTCTTATATGGTTCATTGGGTCTGGTCGTTGAGATGAGTTTCCATAGACACTTACATAAGTACTAGCTTTATCTTTCTGCTGCGCCAGTTTATCAAAGAATTATGCTTTCTTAATTAAAGGTAATATAAGGTTATATTATAAATCTTAAGATGTGTTACTTAAAAGCTGATTTTTCTCTCATATTTCTATATTTCTATAATCATCTTACTGTTTATTTGACTATATCTTGTAATTTAGTTTCTCCAAATTCTCCAAGTTCTTTTAATTGAATTGCTGTCTTTAACATTTGTGTTTGAATTCCAGCTTATTCCACATATCTCCTATTTATTAATAAAAATTCTTTATCACTTCTGAACTTTGCTCTTTTAACTTGACTTTAAGTGTTAATTAATATATTTCTCTATCGCTTATCTTCATTACTACCAGTAAGCACTTTGTTGATTCTAGTTTGTTGCTCACAGGCTCTTATTTATGATAATCTTCTCATTTTCTGATTTTATGAGAGGTTAATTTTGATTCTTATAAATTTCACATTCTTTGTTCTCACAGAATCCTTATGATATGATGTTCTATCATATTTGCAAATAGAATAATTTGCACATTCTTCATTATTATATTTGTGCTCTCTTATACTTTCAGATTTTCTTATTTTAATATCTTAATCACATATGCAGTTAGTTAACAGTATCAGGGCTGACTCAATACTGGAACAATGATGAGATACCTTAGAAATTATGGGATCTACATAAATTAGAACCTGTAAAACTGGACAGAACCTGTTAAAGCTATCTAGCACTATCTAGTCTTCCAGGAATCATGGGAAAACAGTCCGGCTGGTGAAAAAAAAAAGCAAGTCTCAGGCGTCCAAATTCAGGAATCACTTAACACCTTCTCAGTAGTGAAAATAGCAATACACATCGATGATACATGAGAAAAAGTCAGCAAAGAGTAAAAATCATTTCATCACTTCAAAAAACAAAACCGCTAGACCTTTGCTTTTAACCCGAACCCCAGTGCATTTTCGGTATATTGAAATTTATTGTAATAAATGTGTTCTGCTCCTTCAATCTCTTATTATTTTGTATATTAGTGTTTAAAACATATTATTATAGTAAATATCTCTAATACTAGCTTTTCATATTCAATTCAATGTGTTTTATCTATTTCTCTGATACAATCTTTCTTATTATCAATATAAATATATTTATAAGCTTTTTTTAATTTCTGTTATAATTTATTCTTTATATTCTTTAAAGTCTTTAATTCATTCTTCTTCTTCTGACATTTTATAAGGTTCTTCTAGGTTATCATACTGAATTATATTTCAAAGCTTTTCTGATGTTGATAAGAGTTTATTATTATAATCTTCTTTTGCACAATATTCTAACTTTTCTCTTATTGGAGCTTCTTCTTCCTTGGCTTAGTTAATTTTCATCATATCTCTTTTGTGTACTGTGGTCTTCTTATTGTCAGATTTTCTTTCCTTTTCTGGATTCTGATGGATTTTTTGATATTCTTTCAAAATATTTTGTTCAAATATTTGTCAAAATTGATTTTGCAAGTCTTTCATCTTCTTATGAAATCTTAATCTATGTCTTCTCTCAGCTCTTAGATAAAATTTATATTCATTCTTTTTTTAAAAATATTATCTGTGTCACTTTTATATATTTCAATGGCTCATAACTTTTTCTTTAATCTGTTACTTTAATCCTTGCTTTTGCTTTAGCATTTTTATTATCGACCTTGCGGCACAGAGATATAGAATTCATCATGATTGGCTATAGACAAATAGGATCACTCATCAGAAGAAACTATAAACCAAGAAGTCATATGATGACATCAGAGTCTAACAGAGTCAATATTATCAGAAGACTATGATGACTATAATGAACTATGATGAGCTATGATACCTATGATAAGAACTATGTATATAAGAATAGTCTCTGACCATCAGAAAAAGCCCTTATGATTCTTTGTAGTTTACCAACTCTATGAACTTGCCTATTACTTTGAGCCCTACTTAATACCTCTATTGGATTATTATCTTGATACTCTTAGTTACACTCTTGTTCGGTTCAATAGCTTGTGCTACAGATACCCTTTGCCCATTTATCAGACACAAGCCCTTGAACATTGGGTAAGCTACACCTATTTAGTTGAGGATTTCAGAGTCTACTCATCCAACCAGCTGTCAACCACATAACAATTTTCTTACTTGATGTTCTGCTTTTCCATGTTTAAAGCATAGTTTTTCTTTTCATTCCAATATTTAGTTGTTGATCTTATCTTTCCATTTAAATGTCTTTCAAACAATCTATTATTGAATTTGATTACAGCTTAACTCATTGTTGCCAATGTTTTTAATCTTTTATTCATTCTTATAATCTTATCCTTGATCTCTTTCTTCAGGTTCTGATAGTACTGATCTGCTAAGGCTTAATCTTCATATGTGCCTGCAATTAATACTGAGATTTGATAGAATTCTATTGTGTATGTTATTGCTGCTTTCATCTGTCTTAATTTTATTAACTTATCTAATGCAGTTATTTCTTCATCTATTACTCTGAAATTCCTATCTAGCTTATCCTTAAACTCATCATAGTTCTGAAGCACATTCTGTCTTTCACCAATAATTCTTAGGTTCAATTTATGTGAGAACCATGCTTTCACATAAAGTTGTCCCCATGTTAAGATTTCTTCAATAAAGTAGAATATAACTATCAGACATTTCTCTAGGTTACTACTTGGTGGGTAAAACTCAAAGTAAATATCCATCTGGAATAGAAATGCTTTCAATTCACTTCATTTGCCACTAAATTTCTTAATAGTTCAGTTTTAGAGCTTTCATTTTCTTTCCCTGTAGTTCTGTTCATGGAATTGCCATTACTTAAGCTTTGAGCTGTGTATTTACAATGTTTTAGCTCTGTATTCTGAGTTCTAAGTCTCTCTATTGCTTACTCAAGCTGTTCAATTCCATTTATTAGGTCTTAAGCACTCATAGTTGTTTTTGACACAGACATTTTATTATTGCTTCTGAATGTCAATTCTGTTTCACTTTTGGTGTTGTAGTTATTATTATGAGTTGCTGATTTCCAATATTCTTCAAACTGTGAAGCCACTTTTATAGCTCTATAATCTTATTAATCTATTCATAGTAAAGGGGTAACTCACTTGTAAAGTATGATAGTAGTCCTATTCTTCTTTCTAATAGAAGATAGATCTTGATGACTTGTTTATTCAAGGTGGATTGATCTTTGATTCTTGACAGTAAGTTAAGATACAATATGTTAAGTAGCTTAAGATTCCTCTGTATAGAATTCTGACAAGATGATTTTATAGTGATTGCCTCTGTTAATAACCTTTTAACAGTTAAAAGAAATAGGTAATATTCTTTAATATCAAGAGAGATAGTTTATGTTATCTGATAAGAATTGCTTAAAGTGTGTAGGCACTTGCAGTCTTAACTAAATAGTTGGTAATAGCTTACCCAATATTCAAGAGCTCACATCTGATACATAGGTGAAGAGGTATTCATAGTACAAGCTATTGAACTGAACAAGAAGTAACTGAGAGTATCAAGATAATAATCCAATAGAGGTATTAAGTAGGGCTCAAAGTAATAGGCAAGTTCATAGAGTTGGTAAACTACAAAGAATCATAAGGGCTCTTCTAGATAATCTCTGATCATCTTTATTTATATACATGACAGATTTCTCTGATAGCTTGCTCTGTCCATCATATCTGTCATATTCTTCCACACACTCTGCTTAGTATGCTGTCATATCAGTTCTATTGTCCATGTGATTCATGGTTGATTGTTGTTCTGTTCTGTCCCTTGGTCCCTAGCATTCAATGATATCCATTCATTTGTTGCTGTGTCTTCAGGTCTGTAGCATACTATCTACACCTAGCCATTACATAAGTGTTTGCCAGAGTTGTTTTGTAATTCTTGTAAGTAATCTATTCTTATGGTAATTCATGATTAGTCACTCTCTGATCCATTATCATTATTGCCAGATTCTATGCTCCCATAGCTTTTAACTATGGTATAAACTATGTATATTTCATAAGTAGGTCTGTTATCATTAATACAGAATCATACTTAATTTCTTTAGAAGTTATTTATAATCTCAGCAATTTCACAATGAAGTCCATCACTATCTGTTCCCATATATATTTCAATTGTGATATAGATTGTAGCTT
>LJPJ01001076.1:6470-20540 GCA_001430935.1 Amauroascus verrucosus
CCGCCATACCGGCAAATTTGACGATTTCTTGTCAAGACACAGGTTCACCGCCTTGTCAGTGAACCTCGCATATCGATGAGAGTTGGCATCGTTGCCATGCACCAAACCAGCGACAACGACGCCGGCAGGAGATCAGTTTTGCAGAACATCACAACCATCGACCGGCGCTGGATGCTGGGCGGCACGCTGCTGGCCATGGCATCGGCGGCCTGCGGCCAGACAGGACGGACCAGCAACGCCGGTTCGGTGCGCGCTTTTGGTGCAAAGGGCGATGGCGTGACGGATGACGGCCCGGCCATCCAACGGGCCATAGACGCAGCGGCCAAGCTGGGAGGCGGAACAGTGACGCTGGACCCAGGCACCTATCTTTTGCGCTACCGCCCGTCCGAAGACGGCGATGGGGGCAGTGCTCTGACATTGCGATCGGGCGTGATAATCGAAGGCACCGATCGTGCGCGATGCATTCTGAAGCTGGCTGGCAACCAGCTAGGTCCAGGCAGCTATGCACGGATCATTGCCAGCAGGGGCGAGATCCAGAATGCGGCTCTTCGCGGATTCACCATTGATGGCAGCCGCCAGGCGCAAGGCGAGTTCCGCGACACTTTTGGAGGAGCCGCGGTGCTGCTCGGATGGAAAGGCCGGTGCGTCAACGTGACGGTGGAGAATTTGCATGTCCACGACGCCGTCGGCCAGGGAATCATGCTGCAGGGCTCGATCGACAATGTGTCGCGCAATCTCAAGATTGCCAACAATCTGGTGGAGCGGACGAGCTTTATCGGGATTCAGTGTTCGCAGTTCGACGGCGTGCAGATCGTCGGCAACCAGATCAATGATTGCTACGACAATGCGATCGACGTCTATGGCGACGACACCCGCGGTCATTCCACCGTGGTGACATCGCACCATGCGACGATCACCGACAATCGCATACGTGGATGCAGCATCGGCGTGTTTCTGGAAACTGTTGCCGACTGCGTCGCCGCGCGCAACGTCATCGCCGATTGCCGAACCGCCGGCGTGCGCGTCAATCGCATTCATGGCGAGCCGCGCAATCTGACGATCGAGCGCAATCAGATCAGCGATACACCGATCGGCGTCGCCATAGGCGGCGATACGGGCGGCGTCGCTATCAGAGGCAATGACATTGGCGGCTTTACCAACGCCGGTATCGAATTCAGCTACAACGTCAGCCGGGTAACCGCGACCGGCAACCGCTTCTTGCCCGCCAGTTCGACAACCCCGATCATCCTGGGCAAGCCGACAAAATTGGGCACCACGCCAGAGGAGCAGCTTGCCCACATCGTTGCCCAGGGCAACCGTGTGCCGCGGGGCCATGCAGCCGACAAGCGCTTCGTCAATCGTTATCGGCAGGTGGTGGACGTGACAGTTGGCGGCTTCATTCCCCAATAGCCGCTCCCATCCAGGCTCGGCTCGGCTGGAACCTGCGAGCAGGATCAGCGCCGGCATAATCAGGCGGTGACAAGTCGGATCATGACGGGCAAGGACGCCATCGGCCGGGCTTAAACTCGGCCGATGCACGAAAGCGGCGGTGTGCCACGCACACAAAACGTCGCCCCTTTTATGGTATGCGACTGAATGAATTGGCTGATCGGACAAGCGGCTCGCCATCGAACAGTGATGGTCGGGTTGGTGGCACAGGTCATTCAATATGGATCGGCGCTGCTGCTGATCCCGTTCATGGTGACGCGCCTTTCAGC
Source organism: Amauroascus verrucosus (assembly GCA_001430935.1). NCBI lineage: Eukaryota > Fungi > Ascomycota > Eurotiomycetes > Onygenales > Onygenaceae > Amauroascus > Amauroascus verrucosus. The sequence continues at coordinate 8,189 of LJPJ01001076.1, forward strand.
CCCAACAATCGGGCTATGGTACGTCTTTGTTGCGGTACAATCGCTCGCCATTGTTTGCGACTTCGGGTTCCAGCCCAGCTTCACCCGCGCGATCGCCACGGCACGATCCGGCGCAAGGCGGCTTCAGCGGTCGGGATTGGGAGAGGTGGTGCCCGAAGGCGAACCACCCAATTTTCACCTCTTGGCCGAAATCGTTGCTGCGGCGCACCGCTTCTACCGCATTTTGGCGGTCGGCGTCGTTATCCTGCTGATTGCCTTTGGCCTGCCTTATGTCACGCTGCTGGCGCGTCAGGGCGGCCTGGAAACCGGCGCCGTGCAAATCGCCTGGCTGATCCTTTGCGCCAGCATCGGCGTGACGCTGGCATTGTTGTGGATCACCCCGGTGCTGATGGGCTCGGGAAGGATCGAGCAGAATTACTTTTACATCATTGCCAATCGGGCCACCTTCTCGCTGTTGGGCATCGGCGTTCTGCTGGCAGGTGGCGGACTGATTGCGCTGTCGGCAACGATGGTCGGCGCGCAATTGTTCGCACTGCTGGTTGCACGACGCATGCTGCGCGGCACGTTAGGCGGTCACAATGCCCGCAGCGCCGACCGGCAGGCAGTACGCGAGGTGCTCGGTACGCTGTGGCCAAATGCCGGCCGGATGGGAGCCGTCGCGATCAGCGGATTTCTGGTCACGCGCTTCAGCCTGTTTGCAATCTCCACCTTTGTGGGCGTCGCAGCGGGCGGCGTCTACGCCTTGTCGTTGCAGTTGCTGATGGCACTTTGTGCGGCCGCCCAATTGCCAATGCAGGTCGCCATGCCACGACTGATCGCCGCCCGGGTGGCGCATGACCGCGTCGCGCTGAAGCGCGCCTTCGGCGGCGCGATGATCCTTTTTTTCGTGATCTACGCAGTAGGTGCGGCAGTGATCCTGTTTGCCATTCCCCCAATGTTGACACTGATCGGCAGCAACATTGCCCTGCTTGCGCCGCCCGTGCTGGCTCTGCTTGCCGCAATCCTGCTGTTGGAAGGTTTCCATTCAAACGCCGCCTTTTTCATCACCACCGCCAACAACGTGCCATTTCTGCGCTCGGCGATCCTCTCGGGCATCGCTGTTGCCGCAGGCGCGACATTATTGGGGTGGATCGGAGCGGGCATGGCGGCGATCGCGCTGTGGCAAGGCGTTGTGCAGCTCGCCTACAACAATTGGCGCTGGCCATTGATGGCGTGGCGGGAGATTGCGCGAACATGAACGGGGACATGGCAGCAAAGACCACGAGCTTCGATTGGCACCCAGCCCCCGATGTCCCTCCTACCAATCTCGCCAGCGACTGCCTTTTCGAGAGCGAGCGCGCACGTGCGGAAAGACCGCGCCTGACCATCGCGATCCCCACCTATCGCCGGCCCGACCTCATCATCGACACGATCGCCAGCGTGCTGGCGCAAAGCGATCTCGACGGGGTCGAACTGCTGGTGGTCGAGGACGATCCGGCGACGGACGGCCTCGACCGACTGCTCGCTGCGCTGCCCGGGCTGCGTGACATTGCGTTCCGTTATTATCGCAACACGATCAATGCCGGCCTGTTCGGCAATTGGAACAACAGCCTGTCACTGGCACGCGGCGCGTGGGTCAGCATCCTCAACGACGACGACATGCTCGACCCCGCCTTTGTCGCCGCCATCCGGCACGCGCAGGCGGAGGATCCGAAAGCAGATGCCATCGTCTGCTCGCTGCGCTTCCTCGACCAGCGACACGGGTCCGGCGATGCGGCTGCACCGCTGTCGCGCGCCGAGAAGCTGCGCAACCTGTTCCGGTTCGGTCTGCGTAAGCGCCGGCGCCTGCGCGCCGCGCCGATGTTTTTCGGCAGCCTGGCGGGAAGCGGCCTTGGCCTTGTTGTGCGGACCAGCGTGATCCGGGCGCTTGGCGGCTATCAGGCGGCGGAATATCCCTCGGCCGACTATTTCTTCATGACCCGCCTTGCGCGCGACTATCGCTTTATCCAGTTGCGCAGCGCCCTTGCCATCTCGCGTGTCGACCAGAACGTGTCGGCGAAACCCGAAACACAGCTCGGCTTTCTGCGTTGCCAGGCCCGCCTGCAGGAAGCCTTGCTCGATAGTGGGATCGCGCCTGGTTGGTGGCGCGGCATTCGCGCATCGACGCTGGGCATCGCGCTACGCCACACCAATCGTTACTGGCGCCAGCAATTCGATCGGACGGAGGTCGAGCGGGCGATCGCAGCGCCGGTTTCATTCCGTTATGTCCGGCTGGTCCGCTGGTATCGGCTGCTAATCGGGGCGATATGACAATTTCTGGCGAGCAGCCGCTGCGCATCCTGAATGTCAGCCAGAATTACCACATTTGCGGCGGCATGGATGTTGCCATGTTTCGGCTGGAAGCGATCCTGCGCGAACATGGTCATCATGTTGTGCCCTTTGCCGCGGCTGATCCGGCCAATCGCCCAACCAATTATGCGCACTATTTTCCGCCCGCGCCGCCAACCAGCAATACTGGAAACGGCAATCTGCTGCGGACGCTCTATTCGCCCGCCGCAGCCCGTGCGATCGGACGCGTGCTGGACGAACAGCAGATCGAGATCGTCCACCTGCACAGCTATTTCAAACGGCTGACCCCGGCGATCCTGCCCGAGATCCGCCGGCGCGGCATCCCGATCGTTCAGACGATGCACGAATATCGTGCGGTTTGCCCGATTTCGCTGCTGTATCGCGACGGACACCTGTGCACCGACTGCAAGGATCGTAGCTACGGTCAGGTGGTGCGCCATCGCTGTGCCGGGGGGTCATTGCCGCGATCACTGTGGAACATGGCGGAAATGCGCCTGTCCGACCTACTGGGGCACAAGCGCGACATCGCCCGTTATCTGGCGATCAGCGATTTCCAGCGTGACCGCCTGATCGAGATGGGAATGGATGCCGACCGGATCGAGACGATCCCCCATCCAATCGCCCTTCCCTCTCTGCTGCCACCGGAACGTCCCGGCGCGGACGCCTCTCGCGATCATGTGCTCTTCGTCGGGCGGCTGGAACGCTACAAAGGCATCTTTCCCCTGATCGACGTCGCCCGCGCGCTCCCCTCAATTCGGTTTGCCTTTGCCGGCGAAGGCCCCGATGGCGAGGCAGCGCGTAACGAGGCCGCAACGCTCAACAATATCGTATGGTACGGCAATCTGGACGGGGCGGCGCTTACAGAAGCACGCAACCGCGCCTTTTGCGCGATTGTCCCATCTCTGGGACCCGAACCTTTCGGCCTAACCTCGATCGAAGCACTGGCGCATGGCCTGCCGGTCATCGCGTCAGCAATCGGCGGGTTGAGCGAAACGGTTCTGGACGGGATTGACGGCTTTCACGTCGCACCGGGCGATGTCGTCCAGATCGCCGATCGCGTCGCGCGGCTGGCAGCCGATCCGGCGCTGGCGCGACGCATGGGTGAGGCCGGCCGGACGAGAGCTGCCAGCGACTTCTCACCCGAGCGCTATTACCAACGAACCAGAACCGTCTACGCCAACGTTTTGGCCAGCGCAGGAAGGATGGTTGGATGATCGGAACGCTGATCACAAAACTGACCGGTCGGCATTATGCGATCAACAGCAGCGATTTCGGTTATCTGCTGGCGAAAGGCGGCATCCCGTTTGTGCGCGGCATGCTGTGGAGCGTGCTGCGCCTGCGCAAGCCATCCGGCCTGCTGCTGGGACCGGGAATCCAGTTCGTCCAGTCCAGTCGGTTGAAGCTGGGCCGGGGCGTTGCAATTGGTGCCTATGGCTATGTCGACGCCGCCGCACGGCACGGATTGGTCCTCGGTGACCGGGTCACCTTGCGCGAACGCGTCTGGATCCAGAGCCGGAGCGGCCTCAACGAGCGCGCCGTCGGCCTCATCATCGGCACGCGCAGCTACATCGGGCCCAATGCGGTGATCGGCCTCGGCGGCGCGGTGGCGATCGGCAGGGAAGTACAGATCGGCGCCGGGCTGACGATCACCGCAGAGTCGCACGAAGCAGGACCAGACGGCAGTTTTGTCTCAGGCGCCGTATCGCGACGGGGGGTGACCATTGGGGATCGATGCTGGCTTGGTAACAACGTGTCGATCCTTGACGGTGTGACGATCGGCGAAGGATCGGTGATTGGCGCAGGATCTGTTGTAACCCGGTCCATCCCCGCTCACAGTGTAGCGGTGGGCACACCCGCCAAGGTGATCCGGTCGATCAAGGCTTGAGACCATCCTCACCAGCAGCTAAAGCGCTTCCGGTTCGACCAAGCGCCCGATCGGCAAAGGCGATGTCGAGCCGGCTCATCGCGGCATAGCCCGCATCGCTGGGGTGGACACCGTCCGCGATCTGGATGCGGCCAGCGCGATGTTCGGCGTCGAAATCAAGGATCCCGACACCTTGTGCTCGCAAGGGGCCGGTGGTGATCATGCGATTAAATGCCTGCCGTTCGCGTTCCTGCGCGGCGGGCAAGCCGTTGCGCGGCATCACCGTTGCAACACCAACGATCCAACCGCCGTTGCGCAGACGGCTCACATAATCTTGCAAGATGGCGAACAGCGGAGCCGCCTTGGCGCCGAGCGCGAAATCATTCGAGCCCGCCTCGATGATCGCCACGTTCTTGCGGCCTGAGCGATAATAATGCTCGACCGATTCCACCTGTCCGGCAAGCGAACCCAGGGTGATGCCGTTTATCCCCTCGTTGGCCACGATTACCGAATTGCCGACATGGGCCTGATACAGGCCAGGCCGTGCCAGCGTCATGGGATCGCTGGACGCAACACCTTCGGTGATGCTGTCGCCAACAAAGACGACCAGATCCGAACGTTGTCGCCCCATGCCTAACGCGATCACAACGCCGATCGCCAGAACAACCGCTGCAGCGATGCCCGCATAGACCTGAAAGCGGCTGATCCCCTGCGCACGCCAAACGCCGTTGCTCTTGATCATCGAAACGCCGCACTGGGCGCACCGGCCAACCGTCTGACCTCCACTGACGCGAACACTTCTTCCGGCCCGGTGATGCCGGCCAAACAGACATGAAAAGCCCTGCTTTACGTTCACTGCGCTCCCCCTTTTTCCGGCCAGCTAGCCGTGTCCGGCGATTCCTCGCAACGGCAATCCGAACCGTCGCGGCACGGATAAATGCAACAGCTAGGGGCGCGTTCGGATAAAAGGGCCTGAGGGGGCTGGCGTCGCAGGCAGTAGCGGCTGCACCGGGCCGACGCGGAACAAGGCTTTTGCCTCGCGAAACACAAACGGATGCCGGGCATGCTCCAGCGCCAGGAAAACCCACAAGATCGGCATGACCTTTGATGAGGTGAAGATGTCGATGAAGACAGCCGCCACCACCAGCATGACCAGTGAGAATTTTCCGACGCTGCGTGCTTTCAGCGTGCGCAGGGCAGCAATGATCCAGGCGATAAATAAGGCCATGCCGATGAGCCCGGTTTCACCGAATACGCGAACATAATAGCCGTCAACGGCGTTGCTCCAGGCGCCCGGCCCCCAACCAGCCAACATCGTCACCCATGTTGCCGCGGTTGATTTGATAATGATCGGCCAACGCACCGCACGATATTTGAAGCTGAGGTCGCCGCGCGTGTTGGGCATGTAGTGAAAAATCAGGACGCCGTTTAGAAAGCGCTCCCGATAGAAGCTGGGCCGCGGCACGGTTGGCGTGTGCTTCCAAGTGTAGCTCAGCAACCCGGCCATCGCCAAAGGTGTCTCGGATTCACCCAGGCGGGATTTGCTGATCGCGGAATAAATCGGTTGCGCGGCAACCGTGGCGACCACCGCGCCAGCGAAACCGATCGCCATCGTCCGCCCCGGTCGTGCCGCGGCTAGGCTGATCAGAACGCCCAACAAGGTGATGCGGGCCTGCGTCAGAAAAACGAGCACGACCATGAAAGGCGTCAGCCAAATCGACGGCGCGGCATAAGCCAGCATCGCCAGCATCGCCGACGTTTCAAACGGTCCGGAGGTATTGATGGTCAGTCGCTCGGTCGCCCCGGTGAACTTACCGATACGCGAGATCACGCCGAAATATTCCGCACCGCCCCACACGATAAAGATCGAGCAAACAACAAGGCAGGTCCAGCGCAGCGCGCGGACGCTGATCTTCGGCGCGGCTTCGTACATGATAAAGAACCACGTCATATATTGCGCAAGACGCGCACCATAGACAGGGCCGACCAGTCCCCCCTGGGCGATATTCACGATGGCGGATATCAGCCCGAAAGCGACAAAGGCGAGGTAAATCCTCGCATGGCCCGGGACTGAAAACTTACGCTTTGCCGTGACAACAAAGATTGCAAACGCAAACGCGCTGATCAGATCCTCCGGCCGGATGGCTGCCGAACCGACCGTATAAAGATCCACTTTGGGCGCCAGAACATAAAGCGCGAAAAGGATGAGGTAGATGTTCATCGCGCAGTTCCGGAAGATCGGGAGATAAGATGGCTCAAGATGGATCAGATGTTGCGCTGTGCGCTATGTCACAGGCGAGCCGTTGGAAGCAAATAAGCGTGCGGTGACGAGCTGTGGAAACAGCGCACGGGCTTCACGGTCTGCCGCTGCCTTGATGCTGCGCACATGATCCACGCATGCGCCACGCACGGCGGACCAATCCATGGCAGCGTCGGCAATGCGAGCCTTGATCAGGGCTATGTCTGTCGGGAATTCAAGTGCCAGCAGATGCTGCGGGGTGCGGATACGATCGCGAATGCACCCCGTGTCGCTGGCGACGACGTCCACCCCGCGGGCAAAAGCCTCCAGCATCACGAGCGGCTCAGCCTCGTCGACCAGCGTGGTGGCTAGAACAAAAAGATCGATGTCAGCGAAAAAGCGCTCCTTGTCGGCACCCTCAAGCGCGCCGCGATACTCAACATGTCCCGGATGTGCCGCCACAGCCGCATCGATTTCTGCCCGCAACGCCGGATCGGCACATGGCCCGGCAAGCACTAGGCACCAGTCATGCCCTTGCGCCAAAAGTCCTGCAAACAGTTGAAGCAGGTAAGACACGCCCTTTTCGCGAGTCAGCACGCTCATATGCCCCAGCGTCACCGGCCGATTGGGGCGATCTGGCACCGTATCGGTATTTGGACCGAACAGATAGGCGTTGGATAAACTGGCCGACCGTGCGTCATCACCGCGCAGATACATGTCGGTGAACCGCCGCCGCATGTCTGGCGACAGCAGGATATGACGTTGCCGATGTCCGCCACAGGCTACCAGCAACCGCATAGCGCGTGCCGGACCTGCGTTGATCGGTCGAAAACTGTGGTGGTGTACGTAATGAACGATGCCGCACAGCCGGAGAAGCAGCACCAGCGGCGCGAACAACCAGACTCCATTCTGACCCGGTATCGACAAATAAGCCCGGTCGCGCCGCCTGCTCCGTAGCGCCAAAGCCGTGATTGCCCGGACAACCCCGCGCAACTTGCTGCCGTTTGTTCCGCCGATATCGTATAGGCGAAGCGCCGCGTTGCGGGTGGCAAACGCTTCCAGCATTGCCCGATTGCAATTGGATTGCCCGTTGAGCGGTGGCGGCAGCGCCCCAACAAACCACAAAGCCGAACGCGCGTCCGCCGTTTCCTGGGACGCACCGTCAATCGGCGAAATGGCGGGGGTGGACATGAAACAAAACAGGCCTGAGGCGAAGAGCGGAGGGACGCGCGCCGTTGCCATCGCGAAACCCGTATGCGAGACGCGCGCCCTACCCAGGATCGCGGGCAAGGAAAAGTGACCTTAGTAAAAGATTTGCGCCGCGGCGACTTTATCGTGTCGGCAGGATTGCTGGGTTTGGCCTTGCTGTTGGGCGGCGGCAGTCCTGTGTCCCCGCTGCAGCGAATGGTGGTCGAACTGGCCGGCGTCTTTGCACTCGGCTGGTTTTTCGTCCGCGGGTGGCGCGCGCCGCGTGATCGGGCCATTACCGGCGCGCTTGCCATCGTAGCGGCGCTTGTTGTCCTGGTTCTAGCTCATCTCGTTCCCCTGCCTCCCGGTGTCTGGCAGGCGCTTCCTGGTCGGCAGATCGTCGCCAATGTTCTCGCTACGGTCGGCGCAGGCGATATCTGGCAGCCGCTCAGCCTTGATCCTTCGGCAACGCGGGAGGCCGGGTATTTCCTGATCCCCCCGGTTGCAATGTTCATTGCCACGCTCCACCTCGACCGTGACGCGCAGATGAAGCTGATCCTGATGATCGTGGTGGCTGCGGTGGTCAGCGCCTTGCTTGTGATGCTCCAGGCGCAGGGCGCGATGGGACTCACGCTCTACGACGCCCCGCATGCAACAAAGGGCAAGGGCATTTTTGCCAACAAGAATCATAATGCCGCATTCCTGGTGACCGCCATTCCCCTGGCCGCCATGCTTGGTCAAAGTCGCGTATGGTTTCGGCAACCTGCCACGCAGCGGGCGGTGACGGGCATTCTGGTCGCCTTGCTGGCGATCGCGGTGCTTGGGTGCCTGTCGCGCGCAGGTATCGCGCTGCTGCCGGTCGGCCTTGTCGCCTGTATCCCGCTCTTTGGCGGATGGTCACTGGTTCGCCGCCACTGGAAAATCGCCGGTGGGGCGGTGCTGGCGCTTGCGGTCGGTGCGGTGGCGATCGCCCGATCATCGATCGTGCGCGAAACAATGGATCGGTTCGCCGCCAGCCAGGACGGGCGATATGTCTTCTGGCCCGATGTGCTTGCCGCCATCAAACAATTCATGCCGTGGGGATCGGGCCTGGGCACGTTTGTGCCGGTATTTCGGATCAACGAGTCACTGGAAGCGGTTCACCCGACCTACACCAACCACGCCCATGCCGATTTTCTGGAAATCGCGCTTGAAGCCGGCATACCGGGATTGCTCATCCTTTTTGCCTTTTTCGGCTGGTTTGCGATCGTGTCATGGACGCGCCTGAGGGGCCGGCTTTCCGCATCGGACGATGCCCCGATACTGGCTGCTTGTGTCGGCATGGCAGTGCTGCTTGCCGCTTCCATCGTCGATTATCCATTGCGTACGCTGTTGCTCGCCTGCGTTTTTGCCGTTTTCGCGGCAATGATCGCGTCGCCATTGCCCTTCACACGCTCGCCGATGGATCGGCGTCCCGCTCGCCATCAGTAAAGGCTTGGTCAGTTCGCACGGGCGGCATGGCTAGCCAATTGGCCCAAGGCTGGGTAAGCGCCACATCAGCTGCAGAAAAGCTCTGGTGCTGAGTAGTTCCTTTCTAGAGGCCATGATGAAGGCTCGTTATCTCCTTCCACTGTTAAGCATGACGCTGAGCGCCTGCGTCTCTTCCGAAGACTGGAAGGGGCTGCCGACCGGCGAGGCCGCTTATCAGACGATCCCAGCGACCAACCCCATCGAAGGGCGTCCGGAATATCTCATCAGCCCTCAGGACAAGCTGACCATCACCGTCTTTCGTGAGCCGGACATGTCGGTCGAGGAAGCGCCGGTGGAGACAGGCGGTACCTTGGTCCTGCCGCTGATCGGGCGTGTTCAGGCGGCCGGCAAGACTACCGCCTCGCTAGCCCGCGACATCCAGTACGAGCTGGGATCGCGCTATCTGGTCGATCCGCGTGTGTCGGTAATCGTGGCGGAGTCCAAGGCGCAGAGCGTGACCGTAGACGGCGCCGTTGGCATGCCTGGTGTGTACGGGCTGCAAGGCGATACGACGCTGCTTCAGGCAATTGCCTTGGCCCGCGGTGCCGGACGTACCGCGACCTTCGACAAGGTCGCGGTGTTCCGCACGATCAACGGCCAACGCCATGGCGCGCTGTTCAACATCGCCGATATCCGTGCTGGCCATGCAGCCGATCCCGTGCTGCAGAGTGGCGATTACGTCGTTGTCGGCACCTCGGGCATCAAGGCGCTAGGCTACGACCTGCTAGGCCTGGCTCCTGCCGCGGCATTGTTCGTGCCGTTGGTCAATTGATCCTGGCCAACGTGCCCTCCGCTATCCTCGCTTGCCCGGACTTCGCATGAACAGTGTCACCGCTCTCCCTTCCCGTTCGCGCCTTGCCGACGGGAACATGCCGCCTCACGACGAGCTGCTGCAGGATACCTCCGGCCCGATCAATCTTCGGGCAGTATGGTCCGCGGTCTATCGCAACCGTATCAAGCTGCTGATCACCATCGTTGTTGCGCTGCTGATCGGCCTGTTGATCACTTTCCTCAGCACGCCAATCTATCGCGCCGAAGCCAAGATCCAGATCGACCAGCAATCCGCCCAGATCCTTGAGGGTGCGGATGTCGAGCCCACCGATTCCATCCTGGACGGCGATCGCTTTCTTCAAACCCAGCTCGACGTCATCAAGAGCCGCACCTTGGCGCGACAGGTAGCCGAGAGCCTCGGCCTGTACCGCAACAACGATTTCCTCAACAAAATGAACATCACGCCGGCGGATGAACCCCGGGGGACGTATACGCTTGCCCAAACACGTCGCGAGCAGGTGGTGGACGCGTTGCAGGAGAACCTCGATATCGAGCTGCCGGTCGACTCGCGCGTGGCAATTATTTCGTTCGACAGTCCCGATCGCCAACTGTCCGCCCGCGTCGCCAACAGCTTTGCCGACAGCTACATCACCAGCAACGTCCAACGGAAGTTCAACACCTCCGCCTATGCCCGACAGTTCCTGGAAGGACAGCTGCGGCAGACCCGACAAAAGCTGGAAGAATCCGAACGCGCGCAGATTGCCTATGCGCGATCTGCCGGGCTGATCGATCCCTCCTCGGGCGCCGCAGAGGGACAGCAATCCGGCCCGCGTTCGCTGACCGCCGCCAATCTGGTTCAGCTGAACCAGGCATATTCGCAGGCGGTTGCCGCCCGGATCGCGGCCGAACAGCGCTGGCGCGAAGCATCGAACACCGCGCTGCTCAGCCAGCCGGAAGTGCTCAGCAACCCTGCGGTACAGACCCTGATCCAAGAACGCGCCAAGCTGCAGGCGGATTACGCCCAGAACGCCAAACGCTACCTGTCCGGCTATCCGGGGCAAACCCAGGCAGCAGCGCAGATCGAAACGCTGACAAACCAGATCGATCGCCTGGCCCGCGGCATTCGTGATGGCGTGCGCCAACAATATCAAATCGCCCGCAGTCAGGAGCAGGCACTCGAGCGCGACCTCAACCGATTAAAGGGCACGACGCTCACCGAGCAGGGCCGCGGCGTCCAAGCCAACATCCTGCGCCGTGAGGTGGATACCAATCGGGCACTCTATGACGCGCTGCTGCAACGCTACAAGGGCGTCAGCGCGACGGCGGGCGTATCGTCAAACAACGTGTCGATCATTGATCGCGCCGACCCGCCGATCCGGCCGGTATCGCCGCGGCTTCTGCTGAACCTTGCCTTGTCGCTCTTCGCCGGGCTGCTGCTGGGCATCGGCTATGTTGTCCTGCGTGAGCATTTCGATGATGCCATCCGTTCCGCGGAGGATGTTGAAACGGAATTGCACACCAGCCTGATCGGGGTGGTGCCGCGATTGGACGAAGACCAGTCGCCGATTGCCGAACTGCACAAGGTGCGCTCGGATATGTCAGAGGCCTATTATGCGGTGCGAGCGGCGCTCGAATTGTCAACGTCCGAAGGCGCACCGCACACGCTGATGATTACCAGCAGCGGACCGTCGGAAGGTAAATCGACCACCTCCTATGCGCTTGCCCGGGGCTTTGCGCAGATCGGCCGTCGCGCGATGCTGATCGATGCGGACATGCGCAAGCCCGCCCAGCATCGCAACGTTGAGCGACCCAACAAGGTCGGCTTGGCCAACCTGCTCGCTCGCCAGGTTACCTTGAAGGAAGTTCGGCAGCAGACCGACATCGCCGGGCTGGACTTCATTGCCGCAGGACCTGTGCCGATCAATCCGGCCGAGCTGATCGCCGGCTCGGGCTTCACCGAGCTTATCGAGCAGATCAAGAGCGACTACGACATTATCATTGTCGACGCCCCCCCGGTGCTCGGCCTTGCCGATGCCCCGACGCTTGCCTCGCATGTCGAAGCCACATTGTTCATCGTTCAGGCCAATCAAGCCCGCGGACGTCAGTCACGGATCGCCTTGTCACGCCTGAAAACGGCACGTGCCTATATCGTGGGCGCCATTCTGACCAAGTTCGATGCCAAGTCGATCGGCCATTCGGACGATTACGGCTATTCGTACACTTATGGCCCTTCCGACGATCGGGACTGAACCCATGGCAGCGGCAGGAGCCGGGCGTGGCAAACGCCCGGCCATGATCGTTCGGGCTGTGATCGGCGTCGTGCTGGGCGCTTGGCTGTGTTGGCAGATCGCCACGATGAGCATGGCGGCACTCGCCGCACGGTCGATGGATTCTCGGCTGCTGGCGACCTTCGGCACGCCGGCACATCCGCAGGTAGGCGCCCGCCTTGCCCA
>LJPJ01001111.1:0-153897 GCA_001430935.1 Amauroascus verrucosus
TGGATTGTGTATGAAGGCTTCATAAAGCTAAAAGAAGAGAGATTCAGGAGTTTAATAAGCAATCACAAAAGCAAGCAGCATCTTGATGTAATAAGTGTAATCAGATTGGGCATACTTCTCATACATGCTCTAAGCATATATGAAGTGTTTTAGAATTTAAATAATTGGATTTGCTTGCTTGTTGAGTCTGAAAAGTAAATATAGTTCCAAAACTAGGTGGAAAGTGTTTTGCTTGCTTGTGTGTTTCGCTCGCTTGTGGATTACATTACTGCTATGATATGAGTAAGCATCATAAGAAGTGTTAAGGATTTCATTGATTGTGTTAGTGTATGAAGAACGAATCATCTTCTTCGATTTTAATACTATCTCTGTTATTACCTTTTTGTTCGGCCGTGCAATGCTAGAACCCAGACCTGTCGCTCTCTGAGGTAATAGTTACCTGATGTAGATGTAAACATACAAATTTACAAGTATGGAAGGGCCTGTGGGTCTCGGGAACTCAAACCGCCAATTTAGCTGGGCTCCACAATAGGCTACGTCGTGATTCGTTCCCTGTTACCCGGCCAATATATATTCCGCTTCCGGCTCAACTCCCCGAAAGTCCTTCAACCCACAAACTCCATTTTGGGTCGCTTCAGTCCCTATCTCGATTCTCACTATGCTCATCCTGTTGTATCATGAAACGGGTCGAGGTAAGAACCGCTTTTCCCTCCAACTGCACAAATCCTTCATTATATGATGAAATCTCTACTTGCCCTCCTCTGCAGTACTTGTGGCAATGAAGATGCAATTCTATGGACCGTACTCATGTCCACACTTCTGAAAGAGAAAAAAATTCTTATATTTACAACCAGCCATTACCTTAGCGTGATTGCTGACTATTGAAAATGAAAGGTATAGAGAAATATGTGGCCGACATGGCTTCTGGCTTGAAGCAGTAGCCTTTCATGTTGGCTGGTGTTGACAATAGGATCGCGGACGCCGAGACCAAAACTGCTCGCGAATCAACATGCATACTTATACAATAGCTCTTTCCAAGGGCCTTTGACTAACTAAATGTTACTATTCGCTCAGTTGTACAGAGAATTCTTGAATTATTTTGTAGTACAACAGGGTCTTTTTGGTTATGAAGTATGTTTGCGGCATATTCACCGTGCCACACTCATGACAAAGCCCTGCAAAACCTTTCGCGCGATGAGAAGAATTTGGTGGCTGCGAATTCACATCCTAAGCAAGAATCGCTACGGGCTTTTCATTGTGCAAGTATTGTACGTAGTGGGACTTGTGCACAGTACCCCAGCGTTCAAAACTGGAAAAATGCCTCAGCTCCAGCTCCAGATGAGTCCGTACCCCATATTCTTAGACAACCCAGTCCCAGTCGCAGAGAAAGGCGCCTGTATATCCTAGAATTGGAGGCCTGGCCTCAAGACTGGATAGCGCACTATGTAACTCAGGCAATCTAGGTCAACGAACCTCACAAGTAATGCGTCGAAGGAACACAGTATAAACCTCAAGAACACATCGCATTTCCTATTTCTTTCAATAAGCCATCTCTCGGGTTTGGACATCTTGCTTCAAGTGAAGCTTTCTTTCCAATACAACCTCTCCCTACCTATCAAATTCTTGCGAAGCGGCAAATCCAATCTACCGAAAGAATGAAGCTGTCTTCTTTGATTATTGTTGTTATTGCCAGCCTTGCTGCTGCCGCTGGCGCCGACATTGAGAAAACATGCAAAAATATATGGGTGTCCTATAACGTTGCCTTGAGAGCGGATTGCCTCACGGGTTATAGATGGCGTCCAGTACGACGAACCGTATTGGGCTTGGACCTTTGCTACGCAAATATTCGCGGATCATTGAAACCGAGAAAGAAGTATGAGAAGCCTGTCATTTTTGTTAATTTAGGGAGGCTCGCAACAAGCTAACAACATAACAACTAATGAAGCGGTCACTACTCGTTAACGTGCAGATCATGTGTTTACCATCGAGGCACTATTATGACCTGCCTCTGTGACGATGGCGCCGGGCACTACAAGAGAACTTCCACCGTGTTGAGTGAGTTGGAAGCTTCCCCTCCTTTTTTCTCATCGCTTTTGTGGCGCTCTTGTTCTCGCTTTTGGTGGTAGTGATTAATGGATTGTATAGAAAACATAGTTTCCAACTATCACGGGACGCTAGATTGCTTTTAAAATGAGGCAAGTTTAAGCACTCACCGGGCTATGGGATGTTGGCAAACTGTTCTCCGCGTTGGTCCAGGAGAGATTTAGCAAGGTGCTGCTTAAAATTACTATTTAGAGGCTTCAAATTCTGAGTACAGAAGATAGGCGTGTGCTGCATTAGTAAATTAAATCACCTACTTGTAGAGTTGTCCTCAGTAGTATTTCTTTAGAGAGAGAGAATTAGTCACGTGAGCCACCAGCCGATTGCCATTTTTTCCCTGAAGTTCCCGAGCGGATTACTGGGGAAGACCTTCACACTCGACCCTTTCGTCCGCCATTGACACCAGCGCTGTCTCCGCCTCAAGGGCCGCTCTTTATTCGCATCCTCATATTTTGCTGGGTCTTGCGAGATTTCGTTTCCATAATGCCGGTCGCCGCGTCTCGTGCCGTTCTACGCCAATCGCGATTACTGATCCGCCGATCGGCTTTCAGACAAAACTCGACTACTTCTGAGGCTGCTGCTAAGACAAAAGATGCCGCCGCAAAGGCGTCCGAAAGTTTGTCAAAGGTGAAATCCAGTGCTGGACCTGCAATTGCGGGCGCTGTATCCGGGATTGGCAATACTTTGAAGCGCGTTGGAGGACGAACCGGCAGAATGATTTCTTTCGTCGAATGTAAGATCATTGCCCATGCAATTAGCTTTTCTGGTACCCTAGCTACTCTCAGGGGCCAAAGCTGCTGCTTCAGAGTTCGATAGCGCCATCGCAATTGCGCCGCAGTCATGATATGGAAACTGATATATTCTGTCATAGCCTTAATACCTCCCACTATCTACTACTCCCGGGTGGCATTCGAAGTCTCCAAGATTGTCTTTCAAACCCAGAAGATGGCTCCTCCGTATGTTCAAGACACAATTATTGGGGGAAAAAAAATGAAAAAGATTGCTTATAACATCTCAATAGAAACCTCGCTACGTTCCAAGCGTATTTCCAACCACTCCTCGCATCCCTTCGACAACCGTCCACTATCCTTTCCAGCCTCAATATCAAATCGTATCTTGGCCGTGTCAGAAACATGGATCGTAAGCAACTTGCCTTGGTCGGCTTGACCGCAGCCGAGATCCTTGGATTTTTCTCCGTCGGTGAGATGCTAGGCAGGATGAAGATTGTCGGATATAGAGGGGAAGTTGTCCATGAGCACTAAGTAAAATCGGTGAATATATTACATTTCTGTACCTTCCCTTAGTCGTATCTTTTCTTTTCTATTTCTTGTACCATAGACGATGCAATTAAAAGACGTGTTGTCTTGAATATATGCCTGTTTCTTCGGATATACAAGATTTCTCTTAGACGTATATGAAAGCCTTGACACAGTATTAAACATCCTAGCGTAATTGCTTGCTGTGTTAAGTGCTTCACGCCCATCTCCTTCTGACTCTTGTCCCTCGCGCTCTCGAATACTTAGTCACGTGATATTCTTCGTGGGATTTTTTTTGTTTTTGGTGCATCGAAGTTAAAACCGCTTGGACAGCCGCATTAGCGAAGCGGTAACGACATTGCGGATTACGAGAGTCCGAAAGCGTTAACAATCAGTCAGGCCAAATGGATGTATTCAAGTTGCTCACTAGGTCGACAAAGCTCAAAGGTGCTAAATCCGTATCTCCATCGGTCTCCAGCCATATACCGTCCGCCGGAGAAGCGAACACTCCTCAGTTGTTTCCGGAGAGGAAACCCTCGTCTTCTAATATTGATGAAAGTCGAGGGACAAAACGGAAGCGAGAAGCCGCACATGAGTCGTCATTAGCGAGCGATGATCCTGTTCCAGATTTCTTTGGTTCGGGCTCCACGGACGTGCGCTCTCAAACGCAGTCGTTAAGATCTCAGGGAAAGCGCGTGAAGGGAAATGAGGCCGATTCTGAAGACGACAATGCCGAAGAGACTTATATGCTTGAGGAAGAACGCAAATCCATTCTAAAGTCCCACAAGATCAAAGTCACCGATCTACGGGCAGCTTCGATTCGTGTTATTGAGGAAGATACGCGTAAAAAGAAGTCAAAAAGGAAGAGAGAGAAACTTGAAGCACCTCCCCCATTAACGAGGAAACAACGAAAAGCCGCTCAGAGACTATATCCGGAGCCCTTGACGTCCTTCGATAAGCTTAGAACAAGATACCGTATTTCAAGGCGGCTCTCGGAGAATATTGCTAATCAAGGGTACACTGTTCCCACGGAGGTTCAGCTGGGATCGCTACCATTATTACTAGGGGGCGCACCAAGTTCAAGTAAACAAATCAATCACAATGGGCCTTTAAATTCAGAGCAAGAGCCTGACCTTCTAGTCGTTGCACCGACTGGTAGTGGAAAGACGCTTTCGTTCATGATTCCCTTGATTAACAAGATAATGAAACATCACCACGAGAATCCTGATTTCAAAGGAATCCTTGCCATCGTATTAGCACCGACTAAGGAACTTGTGGCGCAGATTGTGAACGAGGGACGAAAGTTGACTGCCGGTACTGGGGTCAAAATGACAGCGATGCGGAAAGGCATGCGTGTTGTAGAGGAACGAGGTCAAGATAGAGCATCCCTGAAAAAAGGAAGCGATGATGACGATACCACTGTGTCCAGTGATGATGAAAGTCACTCGAATGAAGAAAACAAATCGAAAGAAATCCCTGTCACTAAAAGCGACATACTGGTGTCCACGCCTCTAATTCTGGCAAATGCCCTGTCAGATGGCCATGAGACAGATGTTGCGCCTCTTCCTTTTGTACAATCACTGGCACTAGACGAAGCCGATGTTCTTCTTGATCCTCTATTTCGAGAACAGACGCTCGCCATATGGAAGGCGTGCACATGCCCTGATCTAAGGGTTGGATTATGGTCCGCGACTATGGGATCTAACATTGAAGAACTCACGAAATCAACCATCAGGGAGCGACAGGAGTCTTTGGGCCTAAAAGACGAATTTTTCCTTATCCGACTCGTTGTGGGACTAAAAGACACGGCGATCCCAAACATATCGCACAAACTCGTTTACGCCGCAACAGAACAGGGGAAACTTCTTGGACTACGCCAGTTACTCCGCCCGACTGCTGCAAGCAGCTCTACCACCCGCCTTCGGCCACCGTTTTTGATATTCACACAAACCATCGCCCGAGCCGTGGCCCTTCATTCAGAACTCATGTATGATATCCCACCGGAAGCGGGCGGTTCAGCGCGCATCGCAGTTCTCCACTCCGAACTCTCAGACTCCAAACGTGCAGACGTTATGGCCGGGTTTCGAAAAGGCGAGATTTGGATTCTGATTACGACGGACTTATTGGCTCGTGGAGTTGACTTCAGAGGGATGAATGGCGTTGTGAATTACGATATCCCCAACTCCAGCGCTGCGTATGTACACCGCGTGGGAAGGACAGGTCGCGCTGGCCGAGAAGGTGGCGTAGCAGTTACTTTTTACACTAAAGAAGATATCCCCTACGTCAAAAATATTGCAAATATTATTTCAGCGAGCGAGAAGCTTCGTGGAGCAGAAGAAGGCGAACGGATTCCGAAATGGCTGTTAGATGCGTTGCCTAGTCTCTCGAAAAATGACAAGAAAGACTTGAAAAAGTACGGGGTTAAGGCTCGGAGGCCCTCAGCCATTAGTGACAAGGGAGCAAACAAGAAGACAAAAATCAGTACTAAAAGTGGATTCGATAGGAGAATGGAGAACAAACGTAAAGGTGCGATTAAGGGAAGCCAAAGGCGAAAGGCAAGGGAGCAATCAAGTGACGCCGAGAGAGAATATGACCCATGACTGGTCTGTGATGTTGAATACTAAGCACGGTTTTCGACCGAATAGTCAACATTTACATTGCTACCTGCTTGTCTATGTCTATTTATTTTTGGAATCATAAGCGTATTCTTCGTATCTCATAAGAACGTGTTCACGTCTGATTAGGTTTATCCGTATTCCAAATCCATACGGACCACCAACAGCGCACCTCAAGAGGAGAGCCATCTTGACCCTCCCAGTCATCGTGCCCGATTTCTTCGCCTTCTGCTAGGGTTGTGAGTCCCAGATTCCGCAGTCTTTTTCTCAGTTCGCTCACTTGCGACAAATAAGCATCTCTTAGAGGCATTTCAAGGACAACCCTAGATCCTTTGTCACGGCTAAGGCATTGTTGAATTGTTTGTGTCAGCCACCGTGGATGTTCCGGCGAATATAATGGATCAGCCGCCAGGATAATATCATATTTCTCGCAATTCTGATCTTGGTTTTGGATAGACCAATCTAAAACGCCTGTGGTGACCGATGCACCCGTTTTTGAGAGGAGTTCCTTGTTTAAATCCACGTTGTGGGCAAGGTTTTGTACAATATCTGGTAGATCTGTGAGGTGGACGGAGGCAGTAGAACCACATAATGATGAAAATGCGATGCCCACAAGCCCGGTCCCAGCACCAAGTTCAAGGGTACGAAGTGGCCGGTCATCTTTGTACGTTAATTGGAGCAGATTGGATGGCGGCAATAAAAAGCTGCTCAAGCGCTTGGCAAGAAGATAAGAAGATACCCAAGTCTTCATACCCAAATTATCTGAAGTGAGGGATGGCTCATGTAGGGTCACTAGGAAATCAGTAGATTCTGTCATTGGAATCCTGAATACTCGAGATATCGATGGCAGTGCTATGGAAATGGTGTTAGGCAACTCGCATCTTAACAAAAGGAGTTCTAAAGCTCGTGGTCAAAACTCACCTGTTCTCCCAGATCGCTCACACAACCTGATGCTAGCTGCATCCCATATAGCTTCTCGCAACTCGTCAGAATCAAGCCAGGAAAGAGCGCTGGATATAATGGCGGTTAGGTATTGCGCGACGCCACCGGGGTGAATTGGCTGAACATATTGAAAGGAGTTTCCATCGTCGAAGGTGCGAGGCTGGACGGCCAGGCGGTCAAGGGCACGTAGTATTTCCATCGCTGATGGCTTCATGTACAATTGAGGGAGGTCAAACACTGGATGGCAATAAACGTCAGCGTATCATTGCCCAGGGCTTTGGTTGCCATATATACTATGGAGAGACCTACCGTGTAGGGGCTGCGAGTCATCGTCCATGGTAGCTGATAAACGAGATTGCTTGGGTAGCGCGTAAGTCCATATAGACGGAAGATACTGTACTAAGTAATTTGGATATAAATGGGTCAATGTGTCTGACGCGAGGCATTCGAGACGAGTGGCTGAGAAAACTTTTTGATAACTGAAGGCGAAGGTGGTCCGTGCGGCGGACGGCAAACTTTATCGGTCTAGCTAGCCCCGCCGGCATTGGCGCTGGTGATATACAAGTTTTCTGGCAGGACGTCGGCAGAATTCCACGAGCATCTCTGTTTGCTCTTCTGGGGTTATGGACAAGCCAACGGCAAGACTATGGAATGAACTTATTAATTCAGTGTAGCTTTAAACCCTTGATATGCCTGCTCAATGTCAAAGGCTAGCTCTCGAGCTTGATCTTCGGGCAGCTCTTCTGTAGCTCTCATTTGATTTAAGGTAATAAGCCATTGGATGATTTTCCCTCTATTCTCAAAATCTTCGTCGGTCACTTTATTAACGGTCTGGATGACCTCTGAGAGTAGAGGGTGCAAAGCGTCCTTTGAAACCATATTGAGCTTTAGAGCATCCAAGAAGGTAATAAAATTTTCCGTCGCAGCAAGAATAAGACTTCCGGAGGCAGAACCGGTCGCAGGAGTTTGGGTAGGATTGGGCTGCTCTACAGTGGCAGGGAGGCCTATACGAAGCCGCTCTGTCGCCCTCGGGCACTCCAACTATGGGCATGTCAGTAATCATACAAGGCAAGTTTCATTTCAGCGTAAGCACTCACTCCCCACCTCCGTTTGAAGGTATCTAAATCGACAAATTCTGTCGAGACCTTTTCATCTCTTAAACTGGACTTATACTGCTTTAAAAGCCTAGCACACGTGTCTGTGTACTCAGGTTCAGTAACTGCATCCTTTATATACGCTTTTTCGAGTCCATCCAATGTCAAGATAATGCTATATATTTCCGCGAGCGACTCGTAAAGATCCCGCTCCGCGGGCGTAGAAGACAATTTGACTTCCTGACCCTCAAATTAGCATCGAGCTAGCAAATAATGGGCAGAGGAAGGGCCACTATACCTCATCTAGATTTATTGATGCCGATAACGCTGGATTAGGAGTGTAGCTATATGGGGTTGGCGCATAGGACATTGGGCGTTGAGAATACATTGTGCTGGTTGAGGAGGTTAATGCAGTGGGAAGCCTGCGGCTGTCGTTTGATGGTTGGAGCTTGGATGTGGCCCGTGCACACCGCGACAAAATTTCGAGCAACCAAAAAGCACCAAACCAACTTCACCTCGAGGTTGATTCGAGGCGCCCGTAATTACATTTGATACCCGTCGTATCAGCCTAGAACGTGAAAATGGCGGGCTCTGCGAAGAAGTCGACGAAAAAATTCGGAAAGAAACACCTCAGGGATACCATTGACCGCCGTAGAGAATTCGCAAAAGTCAAGCAGCGGCACCAGGTGAAAGAAAAGAAGAAGGCCAAAAATGCAGCGAAACAAGCGGCTAAAGATATTGAAAATGAAATTGAGACAGCAACTACTGGCCCAAAAAATGACTTCGCAGCGATGGATGTTGACGATTTCTTCGCCGGCGGTTTTGACATCCCGCAACAAAACGCAAAGCAACGGTCGAAGAAGGACGTTCCGCCAAAGACCGGGAAACGGAAACGGATAGAACAAGGTGATGAGGAAGGATTGTCTATAGAAAGTGAAGGCGAAGATATGCAGACCAGTGAGAGCCCAATTGGTAGCGGATCTGAGAGCGAAATGGACGATCTTGATGCCCATGTTGGTCAACTCGAGGCACTTAAGGAGAAAGACCCCGAATTTTACAAATATTTGCAAGAGAATGATGCCGAGCTTCTCGAATTTGGAGACCATGGCGACCTTGCTGAGGTCGACGAGCTTAGTGAGAGTGATGCAGAAGAACCCACCCCTCGAAAGAAGAAGAAGACAGAAAAAGCCGGAGAGAGCAAATTGGAAAAGATTTTGCAGCTTTCTACGGTCAAGCAATGGCAGAAATCAATGTCGGAGTCCAGCTCCTTAAGAGCCACGCGTCAGGCCGTCCTAGCATTTCGAACTGCCGCATACGTCGACGAAGAGGATGCCCAAGATCGCAAATTTACCATATCCGACCCGGATGTATACCATCAAGTCCTTGTTACCGCCCTTGAGCAAGTCCCTATCGTTTTGAATCATCACATACCCGTTAAAGAGACCGCAGCTGGAAAAGTTAGAGTGTCTTTGGAGTCCAAGAAATTTAAGACTCTGACACCCTTGATCAAATCACACACATCGTCCATCCATCAACTCTTGACAAACTTATCCGATGCGGCTGCACTGAGATTAACACTCTCGTCAATTACGCCAATGCTCCCGTATCTTTTACAATTTAGAAAACTACTCAAAGTCATCATTAAAACTGTGGTCGGCCATTGGTCTGATAATGCAAATTCAGAAGCTACGAGAATATCGGCTTTCCTAGTGCTTCGTCGGTTAATGGTGATTGGGGATGCTGGTATCCGTGAAGCTGTGCTGAAATCGACGTATGAAGGGATTGTGAAAGGAAGCAGGAGCACGACTGTCCATACCCTTGCAGGGATCAATTTAATGAAAAACTCCGCAGCAGAACTCTGGGGCTTAGACCAGGATATCGCGTACACCACCGGATTTACGTCTATCCGCCAACTCGCGATTCACTTACGAAGTAGCATTACGAACCCGACAAAAGATTCCTACAAGGCGGTTTACAATTGGCAATATGTCCATTCACTTGACTTTTGGTCCCGCGCGTTGTCTGCGCATTGCGACTCATTGTTAGAGGCCAAAGCGGGCAAGCAATCTGCGTTGCGGCCTCTTATCTACCCCGTTGTGCAGATTACCATCGGAGCTATGCGTCTAATTCCCACGGCACAGTATTTCCCTCTTCGTTTCCAGTTGACACGAGCTCTCCTTCGTCTGTCTCTTGCAACCGGAACATACATTCCTTTAGCTTCGGTTTTGCTAGAAGTACTCCAATCCTCAGAAATGAAGACTCCTCCGAAAGCAAGTACGCTAAAAGCGTTAGATTTTTCGACTTGTATCCGTGCCCCAAAATCATATCTGCGAACCCGTGTTTATCAAGACGGAGTTGGGGAAGAAGTTTCGGAACTGCTGTCGGAGTTCTTTGTTCTCTGGACGAAAAACATTGCATTTCCCGAACTTTCACTACCCGTGATTGTGATGCTTAAGCGGTGGTTGAAAGAGGTTTCATCACGCTCATTGGGCAATAAAAATATCAAGGCGAGTCAGATGTTCGCTTTGCTAGTGCAAAAGCTGGAAGTCAACAGTCGTTGGATCGAAGAACGGAGATCAAAGGTTACATTTACGCCAAAAGACCGCGCAGAGGTGGAAGGGTTCTTGAAAGATATCGAATGGGATTCAACGCCATTAGGCGCATTTGTTAAGACTCAAAGAGCGCAGAGGATGGAACGGGCCAAGCTACTTGAGAGAAGTCGGAAGGAGGAGCGCCAAAGAAACGTAGAAGAAGGTGATGAACAGGCTGGGCAAGGAATGGCAGATGATGGCAGTGAGGATGAGGAAATGAGTGAGACAACGTAGTAGGTATTTTGCTCTTTCATTTGGCTTTTTTAGAATAGTGCCGGGAACGTGCTCAATGAATTCTTCTTGTTTGCGCATTTGATCCGCGCCATCCATGTCCTTAACTTGTTCACTAACTCCAGTAGAATATTTATTATTCCGTTTCCCGCGCCTTAATGAAATGATTTCGGCTATCAGCAATCAAAGGCGAGTTTAACCATGGTTCTAATACTATTGCTTTCATGCAAAGCTGCTTTCTACCTCGCGATGATATTTGCTATGAACAAAAAATCTCCTAGTCGTTTAAGGAATGCGTTGGAGAGTTATATTCTCCCGATCTCGCACAACTTCAACTGAACTTGGTTTTCTCCAAACGGCAGGTTATTTTCCCAAAATAAATTTTATCTATTGTCGGACCGTGACTGTCATATCTAGAGTCGTTTTCTTTCATGCTGGGATCCCGCTTTTACGGATTTCTTTGCCAAGTACAAGCAAAACTGCCCGTCCAAAGGTGATTGCACGCTTTATCCGATTGCTCTTCATATCCTTTGTACGGTATTTGTTTTCATTAGCAAATATCATACTTGTTAGTCATCTATCGTTTCCTATAAATACTTTCTCCTTGTCAGCCTTGAGAAGAGGAAGCAAATTCCCTTTTCCACTTCTAGTATCTGTCCAAGCGACAATTTTGCCGCTAAATTTTCAACATGTCTTCTGGAAGGCGAGGATCTAATAATCGCGGGAACCTATGGAACCGCGGAAAGATTTCTCAGGTCCTTAGGGACCAGTCTAGCTCCGGGAGAAAACTGTCGGCGGCGCAGCCCGCTTCGCCAGATCCTGGGCCCCAGCAGGATACCGACAATCAGGATGGATTTACGACCGTCCAGAGGCGGAATCGGGGGCGTCGAGGACAGGGACGTGGCAGTCACGACCGATCCCATGTTAACGACGATCGTGGAAGCGGCTATACTGGTGGAACAAAATTCGGCGTTGAAGAACCTCACAGTGAAGACAGTAGAGGCAGCGGAGGGAGTAGAGGGAATAACCAAGGCCATGGAAGCCGAAAATCCTATTCTCATCGCAATAACCATGGGAATTGGCAGTCTCGAGATCAGGGAAACCGTGGAGATTCTCAAGCTCGTGGTACTCGTAAACCACCCGATCAAAGATACGAGTATGTCTTGCGGCCCAACAATAAATGCCATTCGAGATGCTAACGTACCTTTAGTAAATAGAAACGATAAAGCACAGTCCTTCTACATCCGTAAAAAAGCTGGAAGATAATATTGTCAAAGTGAACCAAGAAAGAAGCCCAACACTCCAACTTGGGAACCTGAGGATTTTGGAGAAAAAGCTTGCCCTTCCCATGAGACCTAGTTATGGAACTGGCATGTCAGTGAAACTACTCGCGAATTACTTCGAAGTTAGCGGCATCGACGAACTTGTGCTCTATGAATTCAGCGTGCATGTTCCAACAAACTTTCCTCTCCGAGTCAAAAGACGGATTTTCACATTATTACTACAACATCAGCAATTACGCAACCAATCTGTGGCTACGAATTATGGTAATAAACTAATTTGCACCACAAAATTGCAAAGTATCGCTATCAACTACCATGAAGAAAATGACCCGACTACCCAGCAACATACGCTCAATATTCAATATAACCGTATGTATCGGATGAAAGATTTGGTAAAAGGCCTCACGTCTCCGTTTGAAACGTATCAAAAAGACGAAAAGAAGATGGCGATACAAGCTATAAATATGGCTATGGCACGCTACCCTAGCATCACCTCGAGAATCCAGGGCGTTGGTCAAAGTAAGCACTTTTATCTCGACCCTAGCGAGAATTTCGCACTTGGGGGTGGCCTGGATGCACGACGAGGATTTTTTCATTCGGTCAAGTCGTCAACCGGCCGACTTCTTCTAAATCTTAATGTATCTACGACGGCGTTTTACCGTGCGGGGATTTTGAAGTAAGTGTCGGAAGAAGTGGTTTCATTCAAAGCTGCAGCAAACAGCCCCTATGACACTGCCATACTTGAGACCTTTCTGAAAAAGCTCCGCATTAGAACTAACCATGGAGCAAGACCTCAAGTGAGGACTATTTTTGCAGTCGCAAAAACTTTAGGCGGTACGGCTGCTGCTCCAGAGCAGGTTAAATTCTGGTGGGCACAAGGACAGCCGGCGAGAGAGATCGTCAAATATTATTTTGAAATTCGTACGTCGCAAAGAGAAATAACCTTGTCGTGTCATGCAATTACTTGCTAACACCTATCCCTAGAGTACAATATAGTCCTCAATCATGAGCAAATTGTAGTCAACGTCGGATCGAAGGAGACGCCTTGCTACCTGCCTGCGGAGCATTGCTCCATTGTTGAGGGCCAGACTGCCCGTCAGAAACTCACGCCAGACCAAACCACGAAGATGATAAGAGCTGCTTGCCGGAAGCCTACAAAGAATGTCCTTGATATTTGTTCCAAGGGCCTGGACATGATGGGAGCTAAGCAAAAAGGAGGGCCGGTGAGCTGTCAATACCCGCTAGAACTTAGAATTGGCGAAGTTACCCATTCAAGGACTAACGCTGCCGCGCTTATAGGAAGGTAAGTTCGGAATAAAAATCGCAAGTGAACTACTCTCCGTCAACGGCATCGTCCTTCAGCCCCCACGAGTGAAGTATCGATCGGACGCCTACGCTGTGTCGTCATTTGGGGCCTGGAAGCTCGCATCGCTTCGCCTTATGAAACCAGGATTATTGCCAGGGAAAAACCCAGTTGCTGTTCTGACTGTTGGGGCCTTACGAAGTGATCCAGATAATTTCATGCAAAAATTGGACAGAATTCTCCGAGCAGACGGCATCAATTGGCGCTATCATCCTGAAAAGACGATGCGAATTCCCAAAATCGATATGAAATCCGAGAACCAATACAAAAGGGCATTCGAAAAATTTAAGGCATGGCAATCACCGTTTGTCGTCGTCATGCTCCCAAGGTACGACCAGCAAATATACTCGTATGTAAAATACTACGGAGACATAATGTTCGGGATACCGACAGTTTGTGTGATCGAAAAGCCCCTCAAGGACGGTGGTGTCGGCTTCAAAGCGGACGAAGGGACGTTGAGAAATATAGGATTGAAAATAAACCTCAAACTGGGAGGGATCAAGCATGAGATCGACAACCCGGATTGCGCAAACGTCTTACGGACAACGATGTTCATTGGGGTTGATGTCACTCATCCAACCAGCACAGAGTCTCAGTCCAGCGCTCCTAGTATTGCTGCAGTGGTGGCTAATAATGACCCAACACTCGCTCAGTGGCCAGCGAGTATAACCACCCAAGAGCATCGCAAAGAAATGGTGGCACGGCGACTTAACCAAATGGTCAGTGAACGATTGAGGGCATGGAAGGATCAGGAGAAACTTCCATCAAAGATTATTGTTTATCGTGACGGTGTCTCTGAAAGCCAATATCAGGGGGTCCTTGATACAGAACTAGTTCAAATTCAGGACGCAGTCGCAGGGCACTATGGTCGCAAACCACTTCCAAAAATCACCCTGCTCATCGTTGGAAAGAGACATCACACCAGGTATGCTACTATTCTCGATTAGCTCACAATCTCATAGCTAACCACAACATTGTGATGAATAGGTTCTTCCCAGTAGACCAACAGGCTGCCGATAGCAATGCGAATGTCGTTCCTGGCATTGTCGTTGATCGCTACTGCACCATGGAACGTAACTTTGACTTTTTCATGGTGTCTCACGCTGGTACCCAAGGCACCAATCGGTCCGGCTCATTACGTCGTGCTCCATGATTCTAACAATTTCGGTGCAAACCAACTACAAGACATTGTGAGTTACTTTTAACCCTTTTCCTATTCTCCGTATGATTATAGCTAAATCCCACGCAGACCAATAACCTCGCCTGGGTATACGGTCGCGCCTCACGAGCAGTCTCAATCGCCACCCCGGCGTATTATGCAGACATTGTTTGTGAGCGTGGTAGATGCTACCTTTACTCTGTTTACAATAATGCTTTGACAAGGACTTACGGAAGCGATCCAGGTCACTGGGTAATGGGTGTCCATGATAATCTGAGAGACAAAATGTTTTACATTTGATTGGAAGGTTTTTTTGAGAAGAGGAGGAATAGGTGTTTGGATGTTCTGGATGTTCTGGATGGACTTGGATTTGATATTCGTAGCATTCGTTCTAGGAATATTGCTAGAGTTGGCGCGAACTTATCCTTTCTTTTATTTCTTGTTTTCAGACGTTGGAGTACTTTCTATTCCGAACAATTATACATTGTCATTACGCATCTCCAACTCTCTTTTCTTCCTCCCAATCTCCACTCTTTCCTCCTTTCTTGCGAATAACCCTCGCCTCTCCAATCACCATCCCTTTGTCAACGGCCTTACACATATCAAACACCGTCAAGGCAGCTCCAAGCACAGACGTCAGTGCCTCCATCTCTACACCTGTTTTCCCAAAGCACTGGACCGTCGACGTAACCAGGACGCTGCCGTACGGACAGTTCTCGCCTGGCTCCGTTGGCGGACATACTTCTACATTAACCCCTACACCCGTAATTCCTAGTCCCGGATGTGCCAGCGGAACAATATCCGAAGTCTTCTTCGCGGCCATGATTCCTGCTATGCGTGCTACGGAGAGAACATCTCCTTTCTTAGTGTAGCCTTCGCCTGTGGTCAAGAGAGTGTATGGCGTGCCATTGGAAAAGGAAATACGGCAGATTGCAGTGGCGAGCCGCGCTGTTTCTGGTTTGTTGGTGATAGAAGTCATGTGTACAGTTCCTTTAAGTGTTAGATGCGGTAGGATGGGATGCGAAGCCGTCGGGAGGTCGGGAGTTGTGGGTTTCCGAATTTGGTTGGGCCGGGATGACGTGGAGTTCTTTGTAGGTTTGGTGGAATAGGCCCGGCATGTTGATGGATAAAATGACGGTAGAACATGGGTGGGAATGCAGGACCATGCTGTTTGCGGGTCAAAGAGGCGTCTGTGCATGTACATGCCGCTGCCCGTGTGGGATGTAGCGGAAACACGCATTTTATTTGACTCATCTAATCAAAATGAAGGATCAGCGGGCAACGTTCGAAGCATTCGGCAAACAAATATCAACAGATTCCATTGATAAAATGGTTACCATGATTCACAAAATTATTAGAAGTTAATGACTCCCAAAGTTTACCAGGTACATACGCCAAAATGCTTCAGTAACGCCAGACAAAGGAGGTATCAAATATAAACCTACCCACCAATCAATATCATAGGTCGATTCTTCATGCTCTCCAGCTGCCCCATGCCTGCATGCTTGGCCCTCTTCCGCGCCACCGCTGCACCGATAATCTCAAGCAGCTCTCGCTCCCGCTCATGAACAGGAAGTCCCTTCTGATCTGCATGGGCCGACTGTCGAGCGGACTCTAGCAGACCAAGTGCTTCCAGAGCCTGATCGTCAATTGGCTCTCCATTATTTTCTTTTCTAATCATATCTCGCAAGGAAACTTCGGCGTTTCCAAAAAGGCACACTTTCAGGTTCCCGTCACTCGTGATGCGGAGCCGGTTGCAAGTCCCGCAGAAGTTGTGCGTCATACTGGTGATGAAGCCAACACGCCCAGCAAAACCGGGGACCTGGTAAGTTTTGCTGGTGTCGTTTTTGTGGTCTTCAACTTTCTCGAGGTTTGGATACTTCTCGCGGATGACACGGAGCATCTCTTTATACGGGAACATCTTGCCCTGGCTCCATTTATTCCCGTCAAAAGGCATATATTCAATGAATCGCACCTCAACTTGTTGGTCACGGCCAAACTCCACGAAGGGGATAATCTCTCGATCGTTCAGGCCTCGCATAACGACGCAGTTGATCTTCAACTTGATTCCCGCACCTAGCTTGTTCATTTCTGAGATCCGGTCTATACTTTTCATCACGGCTTCAAAGCCTTTTCTGCGGGTCATTAGTTGAAATTGGAATGGATCTAGTGTGTCCAGACTTAGGTTTACACCGGTAAGTCCCGCTTGGGCCATACTATCCAGCTTCCGATGTAAAGATATACCATTCGTTGTCAGGCACAGTTCTCGCAACCCATTCCGTCGTAGGTCGCCAATTTGTTGCATCATTGGTAAAATATCCTTGCGTACTGTAGGTTCTCCGCCCGTTAATCGGATTTTCGTTACGCCCTGCGATACAAAGAGCGTGGATAGGTACACAACCTCCGGGGTTGTCAGCAGGTGGGCTGGGGGCGACAGCGGGACGCCCTCTTCTGGCATGCAGTATAAGCACCGTAGGTTGCAGCGCTCAGTGATGCTGATGCGTAGATAGTCATGCTGGCGGTTGAATGTATCTGTGAGGAAAGCAGAGAAGGGCTTGGCTTGCTTGATTGCCGCCTTGCGGAAGAATTTCGCCGAAGCAGGAAACGCAGATGGCTGCGATGGCTGAGGCGATTCATAAGCAGATGGAGAGGAGGCCCGATCACTGCTGGTACTGGCTGTAGCGACATTCTGAATTAGCCGGCATTGCTTCCATGGTGCGGCGGGGAAAGTCCATCTCCTGCCCTGGACGAGCTGTCGGGATGCAGATGAGTAATACATCATGGCGATTGGAGAACAAATTTGCAGTGAAGAAATATCATTCTGGCAGGTTGCGCAGGCAAGGATCGGACTGTGTATGTCTCTGAGGCCAGCCGGCTGTTATAAGTTGGCGGATGACGATGCTGTTAGCTGGTTAGGTAGGCTATCGTTTGTTCATTAGTCAGGCAAGTCAACCTCCGCGGACTTGGTGGAGCTGCAAGAAAACCAGGAATCACAACCACAACCATCATCATGCCTCGACATCATCGCTTCAAGAACGAGTCTGTACTCTGCAACAATGCTAAACTGACGCTCAACCTGGAGGCAGCTTGTTTTTGTCATCTACCCAGCCGAATGAGACTGGATAAGAGTGTCAGGCGGTGTCTGGCGAGTGTCTCTGAGAGATTCCTGGCTAACAGGCTAGTGGACGAACTAATAACTAAAGCTGTTAACTAGTGAGTTAATTACTTCACAGCCGGCCCAATGATTGTGATGGCGATTGTGTGCAACTTCAAAGGCTTCTGTCTGGGGAATCCCTTCATTGAAAGTCTCAGATAATCATTTCTTTCGTCGCCCTCTGTTTGGCGCGAATCCGAGATCGTCTGCAGTGATGATGGCCTTTCCTTGACATCCCACGTTCCACTTCGGGCTAAAGGCTTGGGAGCAAAGACTTCGAATTGGTTTTGCGCAGGGTCGTCCAGCAACTTAATCGAGTTATTTCGTATCCCGTACTTTCCGGGGGTGCAACGGTCAAGTGACCATTATTCCTGGCGATATGCTTGCAAGGCTTTCACATTACGCTCCGAAATAATTAATGGTTTTTCACTTGATTCAAGGGCAGCGGCAGAGATGCAAAGCTCCCTCTAGTTAACGCTTGGTCCGTTATTCCACTCTATGGCATTTTGTATCGATCAACACATATTACACACATACTTGTCCCCAGTGTCAGTGCACACCCCGCAAAACCAAACGGCCCCCTTGATACCCAAACTTCGGTCACATATGGGATGATTTATCAGCTGATGTTGCAAGGTAAACCTGGCGGGTTGTATTGCGGGGACCCCATACATCCCCATAAACTTAATAGTTGTTGCAACGCTAAACCCAGCTACTGGAAGCGTATAACTATCTGAGGAGATTCCTTTCCAGCCGAACTTTCACATGGGTTTCGTGCACGGTAAAACGAAACTGCGCAGTCAGAACCTCATAGAAGATGGCAGTCAAGAGGCTTTTTCTCGTTGGGAGCTGGCGGGATTGGCGGGATTTGCAGAATTGACCGTTTCGGTAGGCTCCCCAGGCAAAAGCTTCGCACGTCTCCACACAGTGTCTCTAGAATATAAAAATTGGATAACAAACCGAGGAGTCATGTGAAGATATTTTTCGATCTGGGGATTTTGTGGGGGAGAGCAAGATCGAGAAGAAACATATATAAGACGTCTTGTGGCCGTGCCGACGATGACGAGAGATCTTCCGTTGAGGCTACGAAGGCGAGCACTACTTCAGCGGGTGTCGCTGATCGTCGAAGATGAAGAACTGGGCCCAATTTGTTGGTACCTTTGCCGCTCTTTTTCCGAGCGCCTATGCCATCCCGGCACCTATAGAGAATCGAGCGCCCGCTCCGACAGTCACCATCGCTCAGCCACAAGCAACCGTCGTCGGCTCGTCGCTACTCTCTGTGGACACCTTCAACGGTATTCCATTCGCACAGCCACCAGTTGGCTCTCTCCGCCTTAGGCCACCACAACCGTTGAATTCCTCGCTTGGGACTATTACTGCTCGAGGTCTTCCAAAAGCATGTCCCCAGTTCTACTTTAGCGTAGACGAAAGCCAATTTCCCACTGATGTCCTGGGAAAACTCCTCAACACACCCTTCTTCCAAAAGGTAACCAATGCTGGTGAAGATTGCCTCAATCTTAATGTTCAGCGACCTGTTGGAACCAAAGCTGGCGACAAACTCCCAGTCCTCTTCTGGATCTATGGTGGTGGTTTCGAGCTCGGAACCACGCAGATGTACGATGGAACCAGTCTGGTGAAGGAATCTGTCAAACAAGGTAAACCCATCATACTTGTTGCAGTCAATTATCGGGTCGGCGGTTTTGGATTCATGCCTGGGGCCGAGATCCTCGCAGATGGCGCTGCCAACCTGGGATTGCTTGATCAAAGATTGGGCTTGCAATGGGTCGCAGACAACATCGAGGCTTTTGGGGGAGATCCAGACAAAGTGACAATATGGGGCGAATCTGCTGGCTCGATTTCCGTCATGGACCAGATGGCCTTATATGACGGCGATCACACATACAAGAGAAAACCCCTTTTTCGTGGCGCTATCATGAACTCCGGTACTATCGTCCCTGCTGACCCAGTCGACTGTCCGAAAGGTCAAGCCGTTTACGACGCTGTGGTCAAGGAGGCAGGCTGTGCCGGCACCAACAATACTCTGGAATGTCTCCGTACTGTCGACTACTCCACCTTTTTGAACGCCGCCAACTCCGTTCCCGGAATCCTAAGCTATAACTCTGTCGCCCTATCCTACCTTCCACGTCCGGACGGTTCCGTCCTCACACAGTCCCCCGACTTGCTTGCCCGCCAAGGCAAGTACGCCAAGGTCCCGATGATCGCAGGCGATCAAGAAGACGAAGGAACTTTGTTCGCTCTATTCCAACCCAAGATCAGAAAGACAAGTCAGATTGTCGACTACTTCCAGGAATTATACTTCCACCGCGCACCACGTGAGACCCTCGAAAAGCTTGTGGCAACGTATCAAACTATTACAACTGACGGCTCTCCATTCCGAACTGGCCTTCTCAACAATTGGTACCCACAATTCAAACGTCTTGCCGCACTTCTTGGTGACCTGACCTTCACGCTGACGCGACGCGCCTTCTTCGCCATTTCAACCGAAGTCCATCCCGACGTCCCCATCTGGACATACCTCGCCACATATGACTATGGCACTCCGATCATGGGGACCTTCCACGGCAGTGACATTCTCCAGGTATTCCATGGCGTCCTACCCAACTATGCCGCACGCACTATCCGAGGTTACTACTTTTCTTTTGTGCATAACCTTGACCCGAACGAAAAAGGTTCGAAGCGCCCGGATTGGCCGAAATGGACGGAAGGTAAACGCGAGATGATGAATTTCAAAGCAAATTCATGTCACCTAATGAAGGATGATTTTCGTGAGGATTCCTATCAGTTCTTGTTGAGCAATGTAGATAAGTTCTACTTTTAGGTGAGGAGGAAAGGGGCTACACATATAGCGTCCAATAATAAGGATAATATGTATATCTTAATTTAACAAAATAAGATGCGTCGGTTGGTTATTTTTCCGGTTGTGAAGACGTGACGTTATTGTCAAATTGATTTTCAAGATGTGATACTGGGAAACGGCAGCTTGATTTTTGTCAAGGACGAGATAAATCCATCCATTCCAAGCGAATGATCCGGCGTTTAGTCCACAGCATGCCTGCCGCTGGTATTGTTGCCACTATTTGGAAGGGATCGTGCCTGTTCTAACCTAACTCTAGCATTGTAGTGGACGATGAAAGAATATATGGAGGATGTGAGTTGCTCAATTCTTGAATAAGAGGATCCGTATCTGATGGGAGAAACCTTGAACACTGATGCTCATAGCTATCATCGCGCGAAAACACACTCATCATATCTCAGCCCTAAATTGCGTGGATATCGCTTAATGGAATGGGGTGGCCGATCAATAGTGGCAGCATGGAAACCAAACAATATCATTACAGCGTTAATTAATTTGCAAGTATTGAAGTTCGCTTTTGTTAGGCCAGATACATGAAAAGACATTAACGACATCGGGGAAATGGGATATATTACAATTCATACGTGCCACCTGGGATAGAATCAACAGAAAACTTTGTACACCTTCTTCCATCTCGGCCAGGACTCTCTTTCAGCCCTCTCTTCAGCAATCAAATGCTGTATATTCAAATCACGCCGTCCAGTGTTAAGGTCCATATCCTTGGCGCGAACAATAGATGTGCGGTACCACAGTTTATATACAATGTAGAAAGTCAACACGATCGGGGCTGCGAGGTACGTCGAGAAGAAATATTTGACCCTTTCAGAACTGGTCATCTCTCCGTAGTCGATTGGGGCAAAGCCAGTCCAGAACTGGCCAATGAGGACAATTAAGTTGATACCAAATCCAATCCAGGAGGTGATGACGCCGCCTTGAGCTCTGAAGGGAAGTTCGTCAAGGTTGTGTCCTTGAAGTTTCCAGCCTCGGCGGAACCTGATGTGAGCAAGACAGATAGAGGCCCAGGTTAAGACGGATGTAAGGCCAGAAATTGCCAACATCCACATGAAAGCATCCTGCTGTTTTGGTGTTGCAGCAAGGAAACCGAGGAGACCGAAGAAAGAAGCCACTATGATAGCCGTGAGAGGACGACCCTTTCGGTCGATATAGGCAAGGAAAGCGGGAGCCTGATGTTGCTCAGCCAAGGCAGCTAAGGTACGCGAAGAGCCGTAGATGGCAGCGTTGCCAACCGACAAAACGGAAATCATAATGACTGTGTTCATAACCGAATCAAGACCTTTGATACCAGCATCGGTTATTGCAATAACAAACGGTGACGCTTTAACATCGGTAGAAGAACCATTCAACAGTCTTGGTTCATCATATGGCACAAGCAGGCCAACGATAACCATGGACACAATATAGAAGAGAACAATACGCCAAAAGACTTGTTTGACTGCAGTGGGGATAGATTTCCGTGGATTTGCAGTTTCCGCCGCGGCCAATCCCGCAAGTTCTCCTCCACCAAAAGTAAAAGCAGCCGTAACAAACACGCTGCACAGACCTTTGAAGCCGTTGTGGAACGCGCCAGGATTATGCCAAAATTTCCCGCCAATGTAGTCGCCGTTCGGGCCACCACCGCAGTTCAACACAATGCCTAAAATGCTATTGGCAAATGATTAGTTGTTATGTTACGATTAAGGAATTGATAGAATATGGATCTCTCACATGAACCCAACCACAGCGACAACTTTGATAATCGAGAAGACAAATTCAGCCTCACCGTATCCCAGGACGCCGAACAAGTTGATAACGACAATTAACACGTAAAACATAGCGACCCAAGCTGCCGGAGATACATTAGCTTCCCAATACCCAACAGTGATAGCGGCCGCAACGATTTCAAGTGGTAACACGGTCAGCCACAAGATCGCGTAATTCCAACCCATGGCGAAACCCCAAGCCGGATCCAGGAATCGTGTCGAGTAATGGGCGAAAGCTCCAGCAACGGGGTACATGACGGCTAGTTCACCAAGCGCATGGATAGTGGCATACAACATAATGCCAACCAAACAAAAAGCAATGACAACGGATGCAGGGCCTCCAGCTGCCAGCGATTTACCGGAACCAACGAAAAGGCCCGTTCCTTGAAGACATTGTGAGCCCCACTGGTCATAACAAAAGAGAACACGGGAGAGTTGATCAGGATTTTTGCGCTAATACGGCCTAAGCAATCACATACCAATTGAGCCTCCGATTGCAATCATCTGCAAGTGTCTTGACTTTAGTTTCCGTTTCAAAGGGGAGGCGGCTGTCGCCGCGGCTGCGCCCTCGGCATCGAAGCCGGCATTATCGGAATGCAGAGGTTGTGAGATGAACGCATTTGAATCCCTTCTGAAACCATTGAGGATGCGTTGTACAAAAGTCCCCTCAGGTTCCTTGTGAATGCCTTCGTCCCACGATGCAACACGCATTGCCTCCGCATCGGCGATCATGTGGCTTTCCTTGTATTCGCCGCCCATGATTGCCTTCTTATTTTCTCAGATATTTGCTTCGTTTCTCTCTCTTTACTCCAGGCGAGTAACTAAATAATGATATGGGAAAAGCAGTGATGGCACCTTAAGACATGGTCGCGAGAGCACGCCGTGGGAAGGGAACGAGGACAGGAGTCACAGGATAGGCAGACGCGATAAAGAGTCTGTGTATCGCAGAGTCATACCATAGATAAATAGCCCATCAAGAGAAAAAAAGCGACTGGGCTTGATGAACTGGAAGAAAGCTGGTCAATGGAGACTGGCGGTGGGATGCAGGAGCTTTATCATCGCAAGGCCTCTTGGCATTTCTCCCACTTCAACTTTCTCTCCCTCCACCCCCCTTGTCCTTCCCGCAGCACAAGATAAAAGGGCTCCAAAACTATGGTGACAGAGTGCTTCATGATTGGCGGTTTGTTAAAAGCATAGTCTTAATCCCGGACGCACCAGGATTAGCCGCATGGAGTTATTCCTGACTGGTCATAGTCGGTTTCGTGTCTTTGCTGGCCTGACAGCGTTCTCAACCTTCAAGTGTTCCAGGTGATCGTCCAATTTGCCGCCTTACAATGAGGAGACCAAATTTTGCTTTGCTGAGTATTTCCCCGACCTTGACGAAAGTGGAGCTCGCACGGCTTGTCTCTTCCTTGCTAGTCGCTTGTCATATTGACTTGAGTTTTGCAGCAACCATCGATGGCGAATCAAAAGGTAATATCGCGTCGGCTAAAAGGACCGAGAAGCAGGAGAAAAGCATTGTGAAGTGGTGCAACATGGATATGTCAACTTTGTGTAATATTGGGTCGGGAAATACAAGTCGCTGTCGGCAGAACCAGAAGGACAGATGCAGATACGATGAGATTTGAAGATTGATGGCCTTCTTTGATCAATCTAGAAGTTGTGTATTTGCAATGGCAGTGGAGTTTGTTGTCGACCAACTGAACACCGAGCAGCTTCAGAGGCATACAAAGTGGATGTTAGGAAAAGTTAACAAAAAAATGAGTTTACGCCAGAAGATCCATAGAAAGTTCCTGTGCCAAAAAAAAAAAAATCACATTCTGGACCATACATTTTACTGATAGGTTGGAATAGCCGTCGACGTCCTTGGATTTTGGAATGGATCATGGCGTCGAAGTCTCGAAACACCCAATTGGAAGGCTCACACGCCCTGCGAGCACTTTTTAGGCAAGGTTTACGAAGGACAGGTCGGGAGGTTGCAGAAGTTCGGTTTCCATGGTTAGGCCAGAATTCAACAAAACGCAACCTGGAGAATTCAGCAAGATGGTTCATCATTTAGTCTCCATGCAATTACAAGCCAGACCAGGTCTTGGGATGGAATTCTTGATCCCCCATCTCCACGCCGGGTGACAGTAGATTGCCGTTGCCACTGGCTTTCCCCGGATATTTCGTCTCCTCGGAGCCAGCAGCAGAGTACGATAATGTTTATTCTCCTGTTTGTGAAACATCTGGGGAGCAAGCGGAAATTCCGGGGGAGGCGTACCCAGACTTTCAAATGCTCCCCATATCACATCGTCTTCAACGCAACATCTTACTTGACCGGCCTGCCTAGTTATACAACCAGAAACGGGCGCTTCATATCCATAGCCATCAGAATATGCTGCATTTCATCTATTCCTAGGTTTGACCACTCGTACAGTGCCTAGGGATCTGGAAAGCCCACTGCACAGACGATGAAGGACAAGCTATAGATTGTCGGGTAAAAAATGTAGTGAATGATGAGCTTGAAGGTCTAACAAACATAGCCACAATATAAACATTATAGATAGATATATATCCACATAACGAAAAGTAAGCCAAGTGAATCAGGGGCATGTATGTATGTACATATGTGCAGTGCAAAGTACCTAATATGCACACATATCTACAACGCGAGGGTTTCTTTAGCCTAGATCTGTTGAGCCCGAAACTGAATCAATCTTAATTAGACAATTGTCTGTTCTTTCAAGGACTAAGATATCTTATAAATCAATCATGTAAATACAGTAGCAAAATGCTCCATGGTTCTTTCTAGTAAGATAATTAGCTACCGTCATGCAATAGCAAATCCATTTAGCACGTCATTTCCCCTGAGCACTTGCATGCTCTTCTGACGTTACATCTTTGTGCATCGGTTGGCCCGGCATTAAAACCGTCCCGTTTAGAGATACAAAGTCCTTATCAAGTATTAAGTGAAAAACGTAAAATCATGGGTTTGTGTTACATGAAACCTGACCTCGGAGCGAGCAAATGGTCTCTGAGGAGGTGCGCAAAATCCAAAAATAGAAGTTCTTGACGTAGTCAACTAGTCGGTTAACGATTGTCTATTTATTGCCAACCTGGCCTCGAACTACCGTCGTCGAACCTGAATTATGCCCGAGCAAGAAAAAGACTATGAGTTTTGGCTCGGGATTTGCTCCCGTTGGCAGAATTGGAGCTTTGCTTTCTCGAGTTGCCGTATTTCAGAATCGGTATAACATTATTCGCAGATTCCCATCGACCCGATACCAATTTGTCTCTCACGCATCTCCAGCGGTCAATAAAGGAACATACCATCCTGAGGTGGATGTGGAGGATTTGGAGGGATATATGACCGGCCGATACCATCCAACCCGCATCGGAGACACTTTTTGCAATGGTCGATACACCATAGTTCACGAGCTTGGCTTTGGTGGCTACTCACATTTGGCTTGCCCATGACCACCAACTTCTGCGCTATGTATCTTTGAAGATACTGGTTGCGGGAGCCTCACAGGACAGTCATGAAGCTGAAATCCTCACTTTACTGACAAAGGGTGATTCAAAATGTGCTGGAAGGCAGTTTATACCACACCTGCTTCATCAATTCTTTTTTGATGGCCCCAACGGACATCGAGAGGCTGCTGGCTGCAACATAGCAAATTCAAAGGAGCTCAGTCCGAAATTCATGTTTTCACGGGATGCTGCTAGGTCTGTTGCTGCCCAGCTCATCATGGGATTGTCCTATTTACACGCGAATGACGTATGCCATGGAGGTATGTAAAATATAAGCGGCAGGGGCGAGACACCAGAATCATGTGAGTGGGATGTTGTTGGGGGTGAGCTCAGAGCACTGGAAGGTATGCTGAGAGCGATGATGACATTTGAACCAACAGAAAGGCCAACAGCCAAACAGCTCCTGGCATCTGAGTACATGGTGAAGTGGGCCATGCCAGCATGGGAGAGGCAGATGAAGCGAGAGTGCTCTCACGCTGTAGAGCAAGAGCATTAGACTGTGCATGTAACGAAGTCTGGAAGTTTCTTCACATCTAATTTGCTAACGTTGTAATTATTGATGAGTGCTTTTATAGCCATATATTTCCTATTAGCATTGGATTGTAATATCCATAGTTTTCGTGTCGTTGGAGGGCTGGTGATGTTTGCTCTGGACTTGCATTTCTATCTGTAGCTCCCAGCTAAAGTGACCAAAAGCGAGCTGTGCTATCGCCTTACCCAAGCATTGGTGCTCAAATATCCTGCCGCTGATTATTTCCCGCGCCGCGGTTTCCGTACTGACCAAAGTCGCCAAAGAGTCTAGTGCGGTCCCCTTCTCTTATGCGGTGCAACTTCCACAATCGTGGACCATTTTGTTAGTTTTCGAGTTATAGGTCCACGATGGACGGAGAGATTGTGAGGTAGCCGTGCGCTAAGTTGGAACTGGGCTTCTAGGGCAGCTATCTCTTCGTGGAGTTTGGCATCTTATCTGGCTGGTATGGCACCGGCTCTCATTGTTTAGCAAGTAAAATCAAGCAAAGCACTGGGCAAATTGCACTAATCGTGTGAATCGTCAATCATGTGTGTTATAACGTCCCCTCTTAGGAATTGATATAGTCTCACTTAAGGAACTAAACTGGGGAGGCTGTGGAATTAGAAAACGTTGATCAAGGTCGTGGGAGTTGGGCATGTTATCCGAGGAAGCGTTAGACTCTGTAGGGGCTATCCGGGGTTTTCAACTGTGGAGAAAATGGGGAAAATCATCAACAACTCTGGAATATCAAAAAGCCTTGCTTCTCACCAAGGGCCCAAATGTCAACATCTAATAATGCCCGGCATCAGAGTAAGTATTTTTATGACAATGCCCTTGAAACCCCAATACTTTCTAACAAAACCAAGATACTATTTCCGCCGCCATATCTGAGAATGGTCGATATGTAGCCGTGGCGAATGACCGCAGCTTGGAGCTCCACCAGACTTCACAAGAGAATAGCCTGCTTCGTCTGATTCCCTTGCATGATGATGTTAAAG
Organism: Amauroascus verrucosus; assembly: GCA_001430935.1. Taxonomy (NCBI): domain Eukaryota; kingdom Fungi; phylum Ascomycota; class Eurotiomycetes; order Onygenales; family Onygenaceae; genus Amauroascus; species Amauroascus verrucosus. The sequence goes on from LJPJ01001111.1 coordinate 27,446, forward strand.
GCAATTTGAAATTTCTTCAATGGTCAAAGACTGGGTGCCTTGCTAGAACCAGCGTTCAGCGCGCCCTCTGCGCAAGTGCTGCTCATATTTCGGTTTTTGACCCCGAGGATGAAAACTGGGCTGCTGAAATTGACGCAGGAGACGGCACATGCTTTGTCCATGTTGAATTTGTTGCAAACGCAGAAGAGGTCATCTGCTTTTTGGAGTTCAATGTGCAGGCTATGATTTTTAATTTGAGGACTGGTGAACAGCGCATTATTAAAGCTCCGAAATTTTCTGGTTTAAATGGATATGCATTCCGTCCACGCTCCGGCCATTTGGCATTGCTACTGAAAGTGGAGGGGAATGATGTGTTATCTATTCATGAACCAGGAACTTATCAGTGCATTGTTACGGCTGCTCTACAATTAGTTGATGTTCAAGGATTAAAGTGGAGTCCGAATGGAGCTTGGATCGCTGCTTGGGGTGCTCCTCTTGCAGGGACAGCAGTGGCCATTTACACCGCAGATGCACAATATTTCAGGACGTATACCGGGGCTGGGAATGAGATTGGGTTCGGAGTGAAGACGATTGAATGGAGTCCTGATTCTGGAATCTTGGCTCTCGGGAAACAAGGAGGCACCGTTGAATTGATTAATGGGAAGACAGTAAGTATCATACTTCCGTCACTCTATGAAGATGATTCTTATCCATATTAGTTTGCTTTGACTATGGTCTTTGGAGATCCGATGTCCGTACCAATTGGTCGAGATGTATACACGGAAAACAACTCGGCAGTTGCAGGGCAAGGATATACTATTGCTCCAGAATCGCCAGTCTTCCCTTTTACATATAATATCGCAGCCGGAAGCCGGACAATCTCCGCCATATCGTTCAATCCAACTGGAACTAAGGTCGCTGTCATAGACCAGGATCTACCACACATAGTTTGGGTCTGGTCAATCCGAGAAACGACTACGCGACTGGCCGGAGCCCTGGTCCAAAAGTCAAATATCAAACAGATTCTCTGGGACCCCAATAAACCAGAGTTATTAATGACTACAAATGATGACGATGTTGCAACGGTGCATCAATGGATATGCGGACGGGTGCCAACGATACTCCAGATACCTCATGCGGAAGGCGGGAAATATAGTGCATGTTGGATAAATCCGGATAGAAATACCAGTGGTTTGATTTGGTTTGGTTGGCCATCTGGATACATAATGGGATACCCAACAATGATGGCACAATCAGCCGAATTTAGACAAATAAGAAACTTGGAAGAAGACCAAGTTCCAGATAGCTGATTCACGTTCAACTTAGGGAACGGCGGAGGTCAAAGCATACTTGATTGGAAAGCGTTTTCCCCCATCCGGCGCGTGCAGAGGCGTTCCTAATTTGTCAATAATATAATGGAGATTTCTACGATGGTAATCCTGCCCAGCCCTTTCTCAGTATAGCGCCCTGAAGTTGAGTAAGGAAACCGTAAGTTCCTTCGAAGACGCTCCCAGGCTCTCGTTAATTGGGCTGAAATAAGGTTCACACTAGCCCAAGAGTGGCTGTAACGAGGGCTTAGGGCAACTTTCGCTTAGTCATACCCCACTCGCAATTTCGCATCCTCCAAACTTGGACAAGTCGATCTCGAAGTTCTGTGTTGAACATTCCGTCGACAACTGCACCACAAGTTCATCCATCATGGTTAGTCTGCCTGATCTCCGAGTTGGGATCAACTGTTTAATTCGAATATGGAATAAATGGGGATACTAATATGGTCCCGTTTTCGTTATAGGCACCCGCAGCAAGCTCCGGCGGCAAGAAGCAAAAGAAGAAGTGGTCCAAGGGCAAAGGTACGATTCTTTATTCCAACGCGGCCTCGTTTTCGTTTCGAACGTCTCGCTCGCCATGGTTGCTTTCGTAGCTAGCTCCTACGACTTCGTGCCTTTTACGAGACAACCTGGCCTAGATACTTTGGCCACCCATGAATCACAGTATATTTGCTGACATGTTCCGCTTCAACAGTCAAGGACAAGGCCAACCATGCCGTCGTCCTAGATAAGACCACCTCAGAGAAACTCTACAAGGACGTGCAATCGTACCGTCTCATCACCGTGGCCACCCTTGTCGACCGTCTAAAGATCAACGGCAGCTTGGCTCGCAAGGCCTTGGCTGATTTGGAGGAGAAGGGTCAGATCAAGAAGGTCGTTGGACACTCAAAGATGAACATCTACAGTACGTTCAATCCCCCTGGCTACGCGATATAAGATGAATTTTATGCGTGAGGTTGTCGATTTGGCTGACCGGAATCTCCCTTTAATTAGCTCGCGCCGTCACCGCCAGCGAGTAAATTTGTCGTCTTGTCGTTATTTCCGTTGGCCTGGGTTTCCGTTTCTATTGCGAGCGGTGTTTTGTTTTACCCCCAACTTGTTAAAACAAGCATGTCTTTTATGGGTTAATGAATGGATTCCCTTCTACGTGCCCTCCTTCCATTATGGTAAAACACCTGGACGCAAACGTATATCTTTCAGGTTGGAATGGCTGGACACGCTGCAGGTTGCATGTGGCTTTGCAAGAATCAAAAGATCTCCTTGTAAGTTATTTAAGGCAGGAGAGATGGTATATCGACTATGATATATGAGGACCGCAAAAAACACGGTCAATAGCACAACAACAGTCCGAGAACAATCTCTCTTTATCTTCCATGACCCTTGTAGTCACCTTCCTAGCCGCCCGCGTATATGTGTATATATCATTGATCGGAGTATATTGTCATGAACCCATATCAACCACAAGTATTCCAGACTCAGCCTTTCGCCTCTTCTTCCTTCTCCTCCCTAAGCTTCGACCTCTTAGGTCTTGAATTTAACGCTGCCTCGCATAGCTCCCATTTCTTCCTCTCGTTTCCTTCATCCCCAACTTTCTCGGGGACAACCCTCCCAACAGAAAAATATTTCTCACTCTTCTCATAAAAATCAGCCCAATGCTTCACCTGCTTCGTCACCATCCTCTTCGCCTCTCTCCTCTCCCGCTCCCTCCGCACCTTCTTCTCCGCCTTGCTCATCCTCCTCTCCACCTCCGACTCATCATCATCCTCAACAGGGATAAACATATCCTCAACCCCAGATAGATCAGCCGTCAAATCGTCCTGGAAGCAACCGGTCACGAAAGCCCGCGTGGCATCACGCCCCGCAAAAAACGAGTATGATCCTCCCGGGCCATAAAGGTGTGGGGAGGCAGAAACGTCGTAGATAGTGTGGTTAATGGAGATGTAGATTGGGAGTGTTGGGGAGGTGCCGTTGTAAAGGGATAGTTCAGACGGTGTGAGAAGAACGGGCCCTTGCTATAAGACGTTTGTCTTCGATTAGCAAAGCTGGCATAATGGTAGAGAAAAGTATAAGAAAGTGAGCAACTTTCTGAGATGTGCACATACCAATCGCCTGACCAACACTGACCATCTGGTGAACCACGGCCTGAACCCCCACGTTAATGAGTCTCCAGTAATGAAATATGATAGCGCTAGTGAAGTAATGGAGAGTAAAAATATAAGGCGAAAAATGTCGATGATACTGATTCTGTTGGATTCCTCGTCGTGTCGCTCTATTTCTTTTTGGAGAGAAGGAGAGGTTTGTCTGTCGGTCCCGTCATTCGCTGGCGAGCGGCTTTTTACCCGCTGGCGAAGATCAGACATTGCGTATGAATCGGTAAGATTTATGGTCGTGAATTAATACATAGTAGACATCGGCTACATACACAACGGGCAAGATAGACAACTGTTGCTGGAGTGGTAAGATGTGGTTAAAAAGGCATCTCCTAATTTTAAGAGGCCGATCCATCCCTGCACGATGACGTAGGAACTTTTTAGGAACATACACTTCCCTCTCTATATTCTACAAAGATTGCAGATGAATGCTCAAATTCCTGCAATAAGTATGTACGGTCGTGTCTGACAACAATTAGCCGAATACTATCCAATCATGGTATCCACACCTTGGCAGCGAACGCCTGTTTTTCTTTTCTTTTTCCTCTTCCTCACTCAAGTAATGATTGCTCTTTGTTGCCCCATACGGAGTGGCTAGTCCCGAGTTCATCCTACTGTTCCCGCTCCCATTTCCGAGCGAACACCTCAGTCAAAGCATCCTGAAAAGTTCGGCAATTCATATCAATAAGACCCTTTTTCTCCTTTGCTTCTGGATTTTTAATCACAGAAACTAGGCACAAATACCTAACAATTCGTTAACATGTAGGTAACACTCAAGAAATCTCAGGGTTCACTCACTTATTCATCTCCATAAGATGAATCATGGATCCGTCGTGCAAGATTACATGACTTTCCGCCTCCGGAAGCTGAGGACCTTTGGGTTTGCGGTCTGGGTGCTCCCACGAGTACAACTCGCTGATGTCCACAATCACATCAATGTAATCGGAACACATTTCATAACATGCCATGTCTACTGGCCGAGAGTCTGACGCGATGTAGATCTTGCTAAGAACGTCGAAGAGATATGCCTTCTCCATACCACAATTGTTGGCAAGGATATTAATAAGGTTTTCAAGAGTCGAGAGATATGGAATCAATTTCTGGATCACTTTGCTGAACGCTTCGAAGACCGAGTAATCGTAAATAGATGTAAGGTAGAAGTGCACGGGGGCATTCTCGTAACCAGCGTCACTAAGCTCATCAGTGATGTGCTGAACGATATCTTGGAAGATGTCGGATCGGAATTCCTCAGACAAACCGTCCACTTTATGGATGAATACTTCGATGTTAATATGAGGATAGTATTGTTGAATCATCAATATTGTGCGATTCAAACGAGCGACAGCATCTGAGTAATCATCCTGAGCATCAATAACCCATACCAGGGCACCAAGCGTGCTGAAAATCTCCTCAATATCAAAAGACGGTTCTAGGTATTCCAACTGCCCCGGAAAGTCCCAAATCTGGAAATCCATGAACGAACTAGATGTCGAGAAGAGAGATGTTAGAAACATGAAAATAGAGCACTGTAATCGACCACTCACTGAATTGAGTCTTTCTGAATTCGGGTGGTAGATTCAAGAAAAAGAGTCTCTGTGGGTGGCATCTTATGGAAGACAACGCTTGAAATAGAGGACTTGCCGCTTCTAAACACCGAGGGCGTTAGAATCAGAGAGCGAAGTGTAATTACAGATGGTGATATTAGACGTACCTGCGCAATCCCATCAACAGCAAACGAGGCTTTGCATCGCGGGGATTGCGGGAGGTTTGAGGAGCTTGCTCTGCACGGTTGGCAACTTGCTGGCCAGACGACAGCCCTCCTTGGTTACCCTGTAGATTTTGCTCAAGGCTTAGCTGTGCCCTTGTCTTCATGATGGGAGGTTGGCCGTGAAGAAGGCTGCTGTCAGAATACAACAAGCGTTCCTGTCCAGGGTTCAAAGCTGAACGGTAACGCCTGGGTGCGAGTCTGGGGATTGGACTAGGCATTATAACGGACGCGATTTCTGGCTTAAAAAGAATTGCAAACACAGTGTTGATGCTGGAAAGTGTTGATTGAGGGAGCAAAGAGAATGAAACAAGCGAGTGAATTGAAAGAGATAACAGGAGTAGGTGCTCGTCTGGTCAAGTTGCCCGAGGAATAACAAGACTTGGAAGGGACTGGGTTGGAATTACATCTCCAGACGTTTGAGGGCGATTATAGGGGAAGGAAGCGCATGGCCTCTTGCAAGATGTGCTTGAGAGCGGTTCTGCCTCTTGTCAATTGCGGTTGTCCATCGCGTCAGAGTCCTGGATTCTGATATCCCCGCCAAGGAGTTTCCACGACGACGAATTCACCTCGTCCCAGGAAAAACTGCACTTTTGATATCAATAGATACAGTTCTTGAACTCATGGGGAAATGAATGCCGTTCGATAATGCAGGGAGATTACCCTCCAAATCAACAAAAGACAACAAGCCGCAAACAACCGACGCCGCGATACCTCCGCCTCCAAAAAATGCTAAGGGGAAAAAAAGACGAAGAAACAAAAGAGAAGAAAAGTTTATGAATACAGCAGACTTTCCACGGCGGGGCTAGATGGGATACCTATGCCCTTATTTTAATAATGCGAGACAAGGAACTGTCTGTGTACAGGTGATATGCTCCATGTCGCAGTTCCCGTATGGTGAGAACGTTGGGGAGACGAACGGTCATCTTGCTTCAAGCATGAGAGACGGGACTCGCGTCTTTTTAAACAAAAGTGCTAAATTATTATGAAAATGACAACGCCGAAAAATAACATATCTCTCTTTGGCGGTCACCACAAAGTCCAGATTGGGTTTGGCACAGGATCAAAGGAGAGAATAAGAAGCGAGACCTGGAATAAGATAGGCCGAAAGGGACGGCTTCCTTACCTCCATGACTGGCTAATTCGTGGCGGCGACTGTTGACCGCAAGATTTCCTTTTTCCTGCGTTGGATCCTCTTTTTTTTGGGGGATGGTGTGTTTTGGAACGGGTCGATTGGCCAAAAGGCCAAAAAGTCTAATGACGGTAAGTGTTTCGTTAATTGTTCTGTTATAGTCAGCATCTGTTACTGCCATCGCGTGGGCTGAAGGACAGACAGGGAGATCTGATGGCATTGCCCCAGATCTCACACCAGCTGGGGTTTAATAAAATCGAGCTTATTCCTGTGCTTACCGAGAATCTGGGCAACTCTGGATACGGCGAACCAGGGGAAGTCAGCCGCATTCAGCTCGATAACCGGTACGAGTAGGGATATCCTCCCTTCTGAATAGATTCATAACTTACTGGGCCCCTCGGAGCAAATCGGACGTCTCTAGAGCAGACAAAACGGCTGACTGGCACCGACTTTAATTGGATAGGGTTGGGTATCACAAATCAGAAACTGGTTGGTTACGTCAAATGAGTGCTCTTTTCTGGGGCGAAAGGACTGGTTCAAGCCCTAGTTTATGATTGCGAGGGAGGATAACCCAAGGCCAAGGGAGGGATTCAGTGGACAAAAAGGGTCTGGCTTGGCTTATCCCTAACTACGAAGTCGAGCTGCGAAGAGTCGAAATACATATTAGTTAGCCTAGTTACTCACCCTGAAAACTTTTCTCTTCTGCATTGCAAGGAGAAAACCTGAATTATACCAGTCACTCAAGAGGCCAATTAGTTGATGAGCAGGATTCGGTTATGACAGGCAACAGGCAACTAGTAAGCAGGTTGTTGGCTAATGAAAGGATGAAGAGTGGCAGCAAGATGAAATTGCAAGAAAGTTCACAAATCTCTTGACACAACCATAATAATAAACAACAACAATAACAATAACCATCAATAGGCCTAGCAACTCAACTCCCTTGAAACAACAATAGGGAGGCCCATCTCATGAAATACATCAGGGTCAGTGTTTGCTAATGCTTGCTGTTGTTCAGAATCTAGCTACATCTGAAGTGTAAGTGCGGAATACGGCAGAGATAAGCAGGTCGTATTTGCCATTTCCGTTCAACCACATGGAAACCAACAGGGATACAAGAATCATGCAAGGACGGGGGCCTGGTACTTTGCTTTGCGGTTACATATATGATTGCAAACGCCCATGTAACAGATAACTAGCAGCCTACATTCACACTCGATTCATGATCGTCTCAGCCATATCCTTTCCCGACAAGAAACAATGCCAACCCCAAATCTAAAATGATAATAAGGAAATCAATTCAAGGCTAGCACAAACTGGCTTGGGCCCATAAGTGCTCAGTCGTAGAATGTTTGTCAGAAATTGCTCCTCCATATGGTCGCGAGGGAGCTGGCCGTTGGAATTAATGACTCTACACATAGCCCCAAGGGGAAGAACACGTCCAAAGCACATTCTAGCTCTTCCATTCCAATGAGATGGATCAATTAATTATTAACTACCTTTCCATCGTCCTCCTTGACCACGAGTCTGGCTGCTCTGGCTGACGAGTCGGCTTTCGGCGCTCAGTAGTTAACTCGTAACTAACCAGTAACGCTCAGTCAACAAACAACGCGGGCCGGGAAACCACGAGGAGCCAGGACGTCATCTTCTCGGCTTCGTCTCAACACATCCTCGGGCTGCCAGACAACAAACACTATTTCCTAGTAATAATAGCTAATATCGAAGTGACACCCGTTTTGGTTACTGACTGTGGCAACTTATCTTTCTTTCTGCCTTTAGTGACGTATTGAGCCTACAAATGACAACCCTACTTCCCCGAGAATCGTATTCAAAGGAAGAGCTTGAGAAGCTTTATCCCAAGGGACTCGAGTTGCAGTTAGTCCAAGTGGTATGCTTCATTCCGAGGGAAACGACTGGGATAGTGCTAATCTACTTCCTATTTTAGTTTTTACGGCATGGTAATACTTCCATGGTTAATTCGAAGACCGGCTTATTCACAGCGATATAGGCGAGCGAACACCCGTATCCGCAAGATTCCAGAATGTACGTCGTGCAACTAATCTTCTATTGACCTTGGTGCTAACAACGGCGGAAGGCTGGGCTCCATCCATGTAATTGAGTCCATATTCCTAGAATAACCCTGAATCCAAATCGCTGAACCCTTTCGCCCTAGACTGGCCCTATTGCAGCTTCGCAAGGCGATTTGCAGCCATAGCTACAACCACAACCGATTCGTCAGAATGGGATGAGTTTCGCTGGCGTCGAAAGGTTGAAAAGTTCGGGAATAATGACCAAGCATTGCTCTCTGTTGGGCCCGCCGCCGAAGGCGACGGTATCTGGCAAGTTCGACACGAAAATTAGCGTTATAGCATCCTGTTTTTTGTATTAATTGTTTGCTATCCAGTCAACTCGGTGAGTTGACAGACAAAGGACGCCAAACAACGCTTGCTCTCGGCCGCCGATTGAGGCATCTCTATGTCGACCAGCTCGGGTATATGCCTAAAATCATCTCTAATGCGGACCATATGTACCTTCGCGCCACTCCCATTCCACGAGCCCTCGAGTCACTCCAGCAAACCTTCTGGGGGATGTACCCAGCTAGTGCGCGAACCTCTGATTTCATCAACCCCACGATCGTTCAAAGGACGCCAGCGGAGGAGACGCTGTACCCAAATGAGGGAAATTGTCATCGTTTTAGGCAGTTGGCCAGGATGTTCGCTCAGCATGCTGCAGAGAGATGTGAGATTAGCTGCATTCGGGATTGCTTGTCACTTATATTGGGCGCAAGCTAACATTCTGGTATTAGGGAATGAAACTGAACACATGGAGTATCTAAATAGTCTTTGGTCCAAATGGATGCCTGCAAATTCTCGTGTCGCAGTCGACTCTCGCCCACGTCTCGTGGGTATCTTCGATACAATCAATTCGACCATGGCCCATGGAGCCCAAACCCGTCTCCCCCCCGAATTCTATGACCCCCAAGGACACGAAATTGCTGACAAGATAGCCATGGATGAATGGTTTGCCGGATATAGGGAGAGTAGAGAATATCGCAAACTTGGAATCGGCGCTCTCATGGGCGATGTTGCGGACAGAATGGTTGCTGCAAGTGTTAGTGGTGGATGGTGGCCTACCACAGAATCAAAGCGAGACAATGATCAGCCGGTCAAATTTGCGATTAGCGGATGCCACGACACTACTATCGCTGCCATATTGACGAGCTTAGGTGCTTTTGATGATGGGAAATGGCCTCCATATACTGCCAACATCGCCATCGAGTTATTTAAAGACGTTGGTGGACTTGGTCACCACCGGGAAGCGCGTGCAGGAACTATCCTCGAAGAATTATCCAATCCTCTACCCGAGAACAACAACAATGATACCAACGGACCATCGTCGTTTCTATCTTTTCTCCGTCGCTCCGCAAAGATAGGTAGCGCAGTACAATCACACCCGTCCGACGTCGCAAGAACTCCCGTTTCTAAACTTCCTCCTCTCCACAAACATTACGTTCGCATACGCTACAACGACCGGCCTGTAACTATTCCTGGCTGTGCAGCAAAGCCTGCGAATCATTTACCGGGAGAACCGACGTTCTGCACCCTCGAAGCTTTCAAGCAAATTGTGGATAAGTTCACTCCAGGGAATTGGAGAGAGGAGTGTGGGTGGAATACAGATAAGGGGATGTTTGCCGAAGGAGAAGATAGGGCGGGTTATTAACCATGTTTTCTTGGTTATATGGAATTCATAACTGGGCGAAGCTTTTGTTTGCATGGATGGTGGTGTTTGATGAAGATAGATTGTGGTCATGAATTTGAGGCGTATATTTGACGATTTCGGAATACTACATAAATGACACATTGAAACAAGGCGCAATGAACCGATCGAGAGTGTTGATAAAGGCTCCCGCCTCTCTAAGCTTCATACTTTTGTCTATCTACTAACAATGCCTATCCGCATAGGCACATAGACGTAAGGTATATGTGCTGTACTAAAAAAAACAATAGCTTGCAAGACTGCATATTACTTGGCACTGCGAACGAATAGGACACGCCAAAGTGAGTTAAAATTCTACCTCAGATGACGATAAGTGCTCCTTCATTGCTGGCATATGTGCCTCCGCATGCAATGCATCTGCAAGACGTAGGCGCATATAGTCGAATGCAAGTATCACAGGGACATCATCCCCCAGAGCCTTCTGCAAGGACGCATTATCCTTCGACGCAAGGTCATCTGCCGTATCAGACGCTTCCGGCCCTTCGTCCATAACCTCTGTTGCAGGGATATCACGGACAGCAGTAGGCACGGCAAAGCCGGTCGACCTACGCTGGTTAAAGCTCGGTACAAACCTGGTCCTTTTGGCCTTTTCGATATTTGGCATTTCTCGATATCGTTGGCTGAAATGCGTTAGGACTATTATCTTGGCCCGCATCTCTTTTCCAACCATCAGCGCCTCGCTGAGCGTGGAGTGTCGTTTCGCTAGAGCATCGCTAACCATATCATCTTCGAATGTCGCTTCGTGCAAGAGGACAGTTGAGTCTCGGCCTATCCGGGTAAATGCTTCGGAAGGGCGGCAGTCTCCAGAGTAAGAGACTTTGAGACCTGAAGGGAACTCAAAAGCAACAGCCTTTGCGCCTTGACAATGCGAGACAGGCACAGTGAATATGGACTTTAGCCCAGTGGCTGATTGAAAGAGAGGAATTAAGCGGTTATCCGGAAAGTCGAAATTGAACCATTCGCCTCGGTTCTCGCCAGTTACTTCAATAACTCGGCCGTTTGTGTTCCGGCGGTGAAGAGTCAGAATGCTCGAAATGTTACGTTTAGGACGTTCATATGAAGTCGCCGCCAGTGGGAGGATCCTATCGTAGCCATAATTTTCGACATGCGCATACTCTGCCAGCCAATCGAGCATGTGAATGTCTGACACTACGCATAATCTTTTTTCGGTCAGGAACTGCCCGAGGTTTGTTTCAAAACTTGGTGCCTTCTGCGGCATGATTCCAAAGTTTTCTTCGTACCAGGCCTTAATCACTGATACGATGCCCAAATGATGATCGGCATGCAAATGGCTGATCCATATGACCTTTAATTCCTGCAGCACTTCTTTCAACTCATCAGCACTAAAAACTCGCTTTAATTGTCCCAGAGTGCCTTCTCCACAGTCGAAAAGATAGCTTCCGTAGCCAGGAATCCGCAGTAGTGTCGCGGACACATTTCGATACATCGAAGGTAGTGATGAGCCAGTGCCAAGTGCAATTATCTCTGCATCGCTATTAGGAATTTTCCGGCGCATATCTTCCACTTTTCTTTGAAAATGAACATCAATAATTTTCTGCCGGACAGAGTCTACATGGCCCCGCACTAGACCGGCAACATTTTGTTTTATTTGGTCAAAATTGACCTCCCGCTCAGTCTGGGAAGCACTGGTGCTAAACACCGGCTCCAGGTTGACGACCATCCCAGGTTCGGCAGGGCAAACCTCTGCTTTCGGAACCTTGTAAAGAGGAGTAGGAGCGTATATTGGAGGGCTGTAGCGAGCGTTATCGATCCCAGAGAACTCAATGGTTGACCGGGCGACAGCTCTAAACGTGAGATCGTTAGAGGAATAATCCGGCGAGGAAAAAATATGGCAAGCTTGTGACATATTGGATATGAAGTCTTGCAATTGTGGATGTATACCGACTCCCTTTCCTAGGATCCATATGAAGGCCGTCATGCCTTTCATCACCTCAGCTGACTTCCATTCTGGCCTTGAAACAAGGTCCTCAATGTAATCCACAGTTGGAAGCTCGACTATAGCGACACCTTTGCCAATACGGCTCTCCCCCAACACCATGTCCGGGGTGATGGTTCGCCCATCTTTTGATTGTACACTCTGATTTTCCGTCAACTTCCTATAATCAGGGCCTCGCTGCACCCCTAAAGCTGCCGCCTTTTTCGCGTCAAATTTTCCCCTCACATCATGGTTGCGGATGATATAGGACATTGCACAATTCGACGGTGATGTTGGAGGGAGAGATTCAACCAAAGCCCCTGGCCATGGTTTTCGAACTAAGACCCTGATATCAGGCAACGGTTTGCCATCACCCGGCTTAGGACCAGTATAAGGTTGGAGAGCTTGGGTTTCAGGGTTGCGTACGAAGAGGGTTGCTGGAAGAGAAACTTCAGCGATGGGCATCTCCACCAACGTATCCATGCGCCAGTCCGAATTGAACATCTCCGAGACGACCGATTGGCGGGCAACCTGGTCTTTCAGGTGCTGGTCAGATAGTTTCGATGAATCCGATGATGGAGTCCGTTCCTCAAAATCATCATGGCTCCTTTTCCTAGTCCGATTCGTGTAGTTACCAGATGGTAGAATCGGCAACGCCCAAACTTTTATATGGTCATCAGACAAAGTAGGTTTGTCCGGTGATTTCTTGGACACATCAGAATTGTCTTCGTTCCCTGTTTCTCCATCAAATTCTTGTATACATATCGGCATACCTTGGCGACAAATGAACCTCCTCCCAGTCGCAATAGTATGGGTCAAATTCCGACCGCCGTGTAGTGATAATGTAGACCGTTGTTCGGCCAATTTTTCAAACTTCGCACGCTCATCACGGCGTTTCTGCAAGTTGCTTTCTGTCCTGGCCCGAGCTGAAGGGTCGGATGTTGAATCTCTCAATGCTTCCAACTCAGTAATTTTTGCATCGACCGATTCTAGAAGAGATGACGAGGAATTCGATAATGCATCGGCCAGCGTCAACAGCATTCCCATTACGCCGCCATGTGTAGACCATGAAGTCCTTCCCGTGAAGAATATGTCCGTAACTCGCGAAAGCTTAATCCCACGTTCGACACAAGCCCTCTGAGTCCCTTCTGCAAGGTTTCCGAAAATATATCGTTTGTCATCGAAATGGAGAAGGATGGCCGTCCCGGGGGTATCGGCCGTGGGGGTGGTTATGAACTGGATAAAGGTCTTCATTGGAGTGGAATCGTAGGGGAGCTCGCGCTTTTGGGGGTAGAATGACAACTCCTTGCCATCCAGGACCCAGTACCGCCGTAGATTTCTGGTATTGTCGGCCCTATAAATAACGGCGTCTTGTTCACTCGAGTGACGCCTACTTCTCGTGGATTGATAGGATCTGCGAAAGGGTATGAAAAGGCAAGGAGGGGAGATCTTGAACGTTGAGCCTTGAAAGAAAGATCTGCGACGGGCCAGAAATGAATAAGTATTCCAAGACAGGCTGCAAACGACCGGCGCCAAAGCTTGCCCTGGCAACTGTAAACTAGCCAATTTGTCGGTTCTGAAAGAGCCAGTCTTGCAATGGCTAGAAAGATGACGGGAGAAGGGATTAGAGATGGGCGAAGGGCTCGAATAAGACCGATCCCTGAGACAAATACATACGCATTGGATATTGAACACAGCCCGCTTTGCTTCTAGTCCATGGCGTCAGCCGTGAATCACCTTCAATGTTCTGCCTCTTGCCATCTTCCAATTTCTCAAAATATTTTGCAGCTCAAAGGCCGCGCTTAGTCAGCATATCTAGCGTCCACGTCGCCGTTGGGCGGGGTGATTGGCAATTGGATGGGTCAAGCATACTCCCTTTTCCTTTTCCTTTTCGTCTTTAAATATGCTCATTCTATCTAGGCCTTTTATAATGCTGGTTGAATATCACCGTCGTTGTTGTTTCCCATTAGATTAATCGATGAGTGGGATGGAAACTAAACCCCGCCGGGCGGAATAAACGACTTCCTCATCATGCAGGTCAAATAGGATGATTTCTTTCAACACTCAGAAGTGGACACCACGGCCTCCGCCCAACTCTAAACGACTATTACGTCCTAATCCCTGGGAATGGCGGGATCTCGGCGACGAGGCCAATTGAAATCGCTATAGATATTATCCCAGGTATGGCTTAGGATACAACGCCGCCCATAGGGAAGCAGCAAACGCGACTATATGAAAATACAGTTCAGAACTCAATTGGAGCTTTTCAGGACTTGTACTCAGCCCTGATGTCTGACACGTCCGCCATCAACCGATACGCAATCCCGAAAAATCACGGGTACCGTGGATTGGGAGCACAGCGGTTTATTCCCAGGCTACGTCAAACTCCCACTTGTGTCAGGCCTGTATAACCGTGAAGGACAGGAGTGGTGGAAAATAGTACTGATGTTGTTACTACATCTATGCAAAGTGGGAAAGATTGGAATACAACCGGGCCATTGCATGCGGGGGAAGTTGTCTGATCTGTCATGATCCAACAGACATAGAAATGTTGTCAAATAAGTCACCCTAGAGCATAGCACCATTAGTTGCATTTTGCAAGGTTATCACCGACCACCACTGAGCTGAGGCGGAGATGGCGGGGAATGCCTGCCAGGAGCCCTAGTTATTCTGCTCTGGTCCATATTCACATCATCAGGCTCCCATTTTCTGGGGATGGTTGGTCACCATTATTTCGATCTGACTTGCTGTCCATGACTAGGATCTATCAGCTCTGCTCAATCGATGTAGATTCTCCCATGATGTCTATCTGCATCTTCCCACGTCATCAAACACAGCCTTCATCGCTTCGTTTTGTTGCATTTGGCACTGGAGATCTTGCACACGAAGCTATTTTGTGCGTAGCGGGCCGAAGGAGACGAGAAGGGCCACGATACCTGTCGGCGTTCACAAGGGTTAGGCTCTGTTAGGGCTGGGCGCTGATTTGCTTATTTGGAGGTTCAAGAAAAGGATGATAGGGAAAGTAATGCATCCAAATCAAGAAGCGACGGATTTACTTCAATTCAACTGCAATGTTTTTTCTCGCACTTTCGTGAGGCGTGAATTACTTCCAGCCAGGATTCAGACATTCCTCAACCGATTCATCACCCAGCCGACCGCTTCCAAAAAAACATCCGAAAATTCTTCAAGCGCTTCGGAAATTTAGATACTATTCTTGATGCAGGGCGTTCGTCTCCGAGGCAGGGTGAGACCGTATTCTTCATTATATATCTTTAGCCTTTCAAGAGCGTCTATCTGTCTAGCTGGTGCGCCAATTGCACAACACCCCGAGCGCCTTCATTGCCCATTTTCGGTTACTTTGTCTTACTAGAAGGCGGTGGATTGGTTACACTTGAGCAGTGGGCCGCCAATGATGTTCAGCAGGACGACTGCGATGCACAGAGAAGAGTCTTTTGAGTGAGGAATAAACGTATGCATGGATGTATGGACAGTCTGTGAGGACGTTAGATTGGCAATTCCAGTCGGTCATGGAAGGGAGGAAACGAAAAAAGGAGAAAGTCCGAATAAGGGAAAGCTTAGACTCGGGAACTCGTATGAGCCAATCAGCTGTGGCGGTGTGGAGACCCGCACAGCCTCAATTGGCTCAGCCCTATCCTGGCTAGTAAACCTTGGTTACCATACCGCACACGCCCACCTGGAGCCATCTTCTCCCAATAAGAGCAGTGATACGGCGCTGAAACATGCTCAATGTAACTTTATTCGGCCAATGAGCTCGTCCGGGTAAGATGGCGCTTGTAATTTTCACTCGGGGAATCCTGCTGCCTGGTTGCGGTATTACACACCGATACCACCCATCCACCGCCAAAACCAGCCCAACATAGCCCTCGGAACAGGGCTAATACAAAGGGCCACGTAGGCTTTGGCTTGGATAATCGCACCTCCACAGTGGGTTTCTTGGCGCTTCTCTCCCTGAGGATCAGTCGGTTTCGACGCAAACTCTCTCTCTCTTCCCCCCATCCCCTTCAACTGCCAACTCTCATCATCACTACCACCGTCATTATCATCATCATCACCACCATCACCACCACCATCATCATCATCAATCACACATGATCTTCCCAATCTTTATCTGTCATCTCGCCAGTCTTTAATGCTACTCGATATTTCACGATCCGTTCGTTTGCAATACCTTCACAGCACCGGTCTTGGTAACACCTCATTGTCCTCGCTGTAATGGCTGCTACAGGAGAACTTCCTCTAGCGATGTCAGCGCTTTCGCCGGCCACGAATTTTAACGGCTGCTATGATCCAACTGATATGGACGCCTATATCAACTTTGAACCTATTTATCCATCACCTTCTCTCTCTCCGTCCGCTGATGCCAAATCAGTCAATCCAACTCCGTCCTCACAGCCATACCAACATTCTAGCACCACATCTCCATCTCCATCCTCAAACAGCAACTCTTTTGGTTCAAATATTCAACCCTCTCAACAAGTCTCTTTCTCAGCACCAAGTCATCAATATGGCTCCTATCAACAGCAGACTGGATTACCAATGGGTGGCCTTGCCAACACCATGGCCCTAAACCCTTCTCCCAGCACGAATCTAGGATTCGGCGATCCCACATTTGGACCTTCGGATGGATTCGGCTTAATGAACCGCCCTGGTGATGTATTTCCAATGAATCCAGGCGCAATCCTTTCTGTCCCGAACGAGTCCCCGGATATGGACTTGGAGTCCGATGCCGCAGCGCTATCCCAGAATAACCTATTATCCTCACAATCCTCAAAAACTCAATTTGTTGATCCAAATGCCGTTGGGGGCCAGGAACTTTCTCCCGTTGCTCCGTCTTCGCAAATGGGGCGTGTCTATCCGGGAATACACCAACAACAAGCTGCTAGAGCAAGAGCTGCTCAGCAGCAAAGACAGCAAGAGATCCTTAGACGTCAACAGCAGCAACAGCAGCAACATCAGCTTGCACAAGGACACCCGCAGCCACAACCTACACAGGGACATTCTCGTCAACCCAGCCGATCTCAGCAAAGTAAGGTAAATCGACCAGCCGATCCCCTCGTTGAGGAACGCATTTCTCGCCTGCTACAACAAATGAGACAAGGCAGTGTTATCCTTCGAGAGGAACCAACATCACTCACAAATCCTCTTCCCCAACCCGTTAAACAAAAGAAAGACGAACAAGACATGGATGAGGACGAACGACTTTTGGCGAGTGAGGAGGGCAAGAAGCTCAGCAGTAAGGAGCGACGTCAACTACGCAATAAAGTTTCAGCTCGTGCCTTCAGATCTCGAAGAAAGGGTTAGTACCTTTTTCACACATCCCTACTTTACCCTTGAAGTCCCAACTAACAACCGCGTAGAGTATATTGGCCAGTTAGAAGGCGAGGTCACCGCGAAAACAAATGAAGCAAATGATCTTCGTCTTCAAAACCGAGCTCTCATGGAAGAGAATGCTCGCCTAACAGATCTCAGCCGCATGCTTCTTTCATCTCCTCATTTTGCTACTTTTCTCAACGACATCAGCATGAGCGGACTTCCACCCTTCTTACAAAAGCAACCATCGCCGCCACAGACACACGTTTCAACCGACGTGTCAAGCGATGTCAAACCTACCTCGCAAGACGTTCAGATGCAGAACCCCCAGACCGGCCTTCCGAACGTTGTTGAAGAGCAATTTGACTTCGCATCACTGGATTCCGGATGGAATTCCGGTATTGACGTCAATTTCACCAACCCCACTGTTCTAGCTGTCCTTGAAGTCCCCGAGGGTCCAGTAGTGGACACAACAATGCTTTCCGGAAAGAGTCCGCTCTCCACGGGACCTCCACCACCTTATGGAAGAAAAGAATTACAGCCCACAATCTCATATCCACTCCTCGATAAGTTCAATTCTGAGATTGAAGAACAGCAACGCCATGATACCCCAGTTGATGTGGACGAAAATGACCCTTCCCTGGCGCTATATCTTGACCAGCCTAGCTGTGAATCATCCGATGCCGAACCATTTGAAAATATGTTTGGTGGTACTGGACTAGAAAAGGTCTTCGCTCGCTTCGATCTTGTTGTAGACTCCGATCTCGCAAACCTAAGCCATTTAGATCCTGCTGCAATGAGACGCTTCGACCGACTTCGTGCCAGTATTGAAGGAGCATATCAACGCGTTTCGCGCGCCACCTCCCATCTCGGATAAACAGGGTTTTTACTTTCCTCTCTGGCTATGGCAGCTCAATTATCACACCCATCTCCCTTTGGACAGTTATGATTCCGGTCCACTTCATCATATTTTTACTTAAAACTTTTCCTGACGCCACGTGCCTCCAAATATTTCAATTTACTCGATTACTCAGATAGAATTCGACACTTTCCTTTGGCCTGGGATTTGTTAGCGATTACATTGACTCGGTTTATATATTAGTGGGACGATAAGCCTTTTACCTTTCCTATGTTCACCTGTCTATTTACTTTTTGCTATTGTGAATACTGAACTATCCTTCGTCTTGTGGTGATAGTGAATATGTATAGGTTAGACAAGCGTATTTTCAACCATCTTGGTGTCCTAGGATAGTTTGGCCGGGAAGCGCCACGTATGTAGGTAACAATTCAATTGAGATTTCAGAAGTTAAACAGGTCCCCGAGAACCGTAGTCATTCTCAAATGAAACGAGTCCTCACGGCGGAAACGTTTGGGTCCTGTTTCTAACTTTACGATTTACGGGCCGTCGACTGGAGTTTCAGGGACGCATCGGCAGAAAAGCCCTTCATTGTTAATTGAGAATGGGGACACCTGGAGCCGGTGCTCCGCACGTAGTTGTATGTTCATGTATGCGCCACGAGATCTCTTCACCGAACCTTTTCCCCTCGACATTGACACGTTGAGGTTTCGCGCAATTCAATAGATAGTGACGTACGGGGTATAGTTACAGCCATAAAAAATAAGGTGCGTATGCCAAGACCACCTTTTGATGCTTTTGACTTGATTAAGATCTCAAAAAAGCTAAATTGTGTTCTGCTTGTTCTTTTTTTTTCACTTTCTCGAAAGAAATACACCACCCAAATCACCTAAATGTAACGCTTTCTACTCCTCTTTTTTTTTCAACATTTGAAAGTCTTTACAAAAATATTTTCTACGTATCTGCCTTCTGCCCGCACTTCCAGGCGCCTGTTGCGTGGGCTGCTGGGCGGGATGTCGACCCCTGCGCACAATGGAGTCGAGACACAGGGCATCACAGCCAGCCCAAAGAAGCTCAGCGGAAGGGAATTCTATCGGAGCTTGGGAAGCCCCAAGATGATCATTGCCCCGATGGTAGATCGCTCAGAATTCGTAAGTGGTCGTTATTTTTTTCCATCAAATATTGCCAGAGTTCTCCTCTTTTTTGTTTAAAAGGTTATGCGCCCCCGCTAATAGATAGACGGTTCGTCTTTTTTACCGATAGGCATGGCGGTTACTTACTCGCTCCTTTATGAAAAGGGATTCACCGAATCCGCTTCTTGCCTACTCACCCATGCTGCATGCGCGTCTATTTAAAGAGCGCCCGACATACCGAAATCAACACTTTGAAGCGATTCGCCCAAACACCTGTGGTGTTTCTGACGAGTCTGCAGACCCAGTGCCCTTCCTCGATGGAAATCCCGCCATTGACAGACCCCTTGTCGTTCAGTTTTGCGCTAACGACCCAGACGAGCTTCTTGAAGCGGCTAAACTTGTCCAGCCATACTGTGACGCGGTCGATCTGAACTTAGGATGTCCGCAAGGAATTGCGAAAAAGGGCCGTTATGGCGCGTTCTTACAAGAAGAGCCGGAATTAATTTATAGACTTATAAATAAATTACATACCGAACTTTCGGTCCCCGTGACGGCCAAATTCCGCATACTCGAAACGAAGGAGAAGACGTTAGAATATGCAAAAATGATACTATCTGCCGGAGCGAGCTTTATTTCGGTGCATGGGCGACGGAGGGAACAAAAGGGGCATAATACCGGGGTCGCTGATTGGTCGTATATTCGTTACCTACGGGATAACTTACCACATGATACTGTGATCTTTGCGAATGGAAATATTCTGAATAGCGGAGACATCCAAAAATGTCTTGATGCAACTGGTGCTGATGGAGTGATGAGTGCGGAGGGAAATTTGTCGGATCCAACGATTTTCAGTGAACCCCCCCCCATTGGTGAAGAAGGATGTGAGTATTGGAGAGGTAGGAGCGAAAAAGGGGGTTATAGGCTGGATTTTATCCTCAGGCGATACATGGACATCATTTATAAATATGTCCTCGAGACAAATCCGCCCAAACGCAAACCACTATTCGAACCCTCCAACTCTACTCCGCAGGGAACAAACGAAGAGCTAGAAACATTTGCGACGACCCCCGAGGAAGAAGAGGGTCCTCCAAAGAAGAAACAAAAAAGGGGTAAGGAGTCGAAAGTTGTCTCACCCAATCTCTCTGCAATGCAGGGCCATATGTTTCAGCTGCTTCGTCCCCTTGTCTCGAAGCAAACTCACGTTCGTGATGCGCTAGCAAGATCCAGAGCCGGGGATATGGCTGCGTTTGAAAACGTCGTTTCGCTTGTTGAGCAAGTCGTCAAAGAAGGCATCCAAGAATACAACACAAATCCAGGCCTATACGAAGATACAGAGAAAGAGAAGGACACAACAATCCTAACTGGTTCCCAGGCTACAATTTCCAAATATAAGCGACCATGGTGGGTGTGTCAGCCGTATATTCGGCCTTTACCAGAGGAAGCACTGGAGAAAGGCGCGTTGCAGTTAAAAAAGAAAGACCGCGTAGAAGCGGAGGCTGCCAAGAGGGATGTGAATGGTAGCGATATAATTACCGTAAATGGTGTAACGATAGGTTTATCGTCTACTGTTCCTTGTACAAACGGCGCTCAGGTCGAGAAGGAGATTGCTACTCCGAAAGATCAGCTGGTCAGCGGGTGATTGGTATCACCAGTGCTTCCTCGGGCTAGCACCGTTAGGGCAATTTATGTCCCAAGTAAGAGGTTGAAAGGGGCTCGCTTTGAGCGATACTACCCTTCAGATTTGTTGGTCACCGGACAAATGGAGAGGATTGTTGCGTCCCTTGGTTCGGTAGGGCGCCCTGTGTCTCCAAAGTTGGCAGCACACGAAACCCCTCGTAGAACCGGAGGGCCTTGGAACTCTGTTTAGACCCGATCCCGTGTTTAGATACATATGGCCTGTCGGTTCGGCGTACAAACCGGACATCCAAATGCTCATAATTGTAGACATAGGCCACCTCTAAATATGTCGTCTATGCGCCTCTACATTCGAAATAGCCCATCTTGTTATTTCAGTAACTGTGCACGCGAACAACGGAGAAAGTAAATTTCCGCCCAACGACCTTTACCGCGTTCGGCTTAATTAGTTAGTAGGTGGTAAGGTTATCCAACCTTAAGTTTTTTGGCGCCCTTATCTTCACGTGGTTGCACCAAGCCGGCTTTACATTTGTGCTGGGAAAGGCCTCGTGAGTCTGGACGAAAGGCAAAAGGGCACGCTGATTGGAGATGCAGTCACTACAAAGTCATCATGCACTGCTCTTTCAAGAAGCCTAAATTATCCAACTTGTGTGAAGGGAGCAATCACTTGGCAGGATAACTCTTACGGGATGAAGCTGTCAACACCTTATCTGGGGCTTCGCTAGCGTCACCACAAACCGAATCATTTGGCACTTCTCCACACAGCGGGGGATGTATACCTGGGAGAGCGCAGTCTTCAAGTTCCCGAACACTTTCAATAACCGCGAACTTTTCATGAATATTTCTTTTGTTCATCCTTCATCTCTTACTGCGCGCATAGGCGAAGCAGGTTTTGATGTCCCGCGAGAGCCCAAATCAGCAACCAGTTAAACGGCGCCGTTCAAAAGATGGCTGCCGTCCGTGTCGCATTCGGAAGAAGAAATGTGATGGAAGGAAGCCGAGTTGCGTATCGTGCGAACGAAATGTCTTGCTGTGCAGTTGGTTCCCGAGCACTACGGCTGCTAGCTCGGGAAAAAGCCCGTTCGAAGACGTCCCGGGCTTAGACGCACAAAACAAAAAGAGGAAATTTTCTGGCTGTTCGTCGGACGCCAGTACGCCAAATGACGACTCTCTATCCCTGATTTCGTGGGAGTCGGAGCAACAAGAACATGTTTTACTCCCTATCTTCAAGTCTGATGTCGACGTGCTTGATATCTCCGCCATACGACGACAACCAACCCTAGAACCAATATTTCGATCGCCAGTGTCTATCTTACTTTATCAACACTGGGTAGAGCGGACAGGAGACGTGATGTCTGCTCACCGTGGCAAATCTAATGCATTTAAGACAGAGCTTCCGCGGCTCGCAATCGCGTATCCAGATACAGTTTTGCAGGGTCTACTAGCCTGCAGTGGGATACATTATTGTAACGCGGGGAGGACGGCTGATATCGAAGCAACCACGTGGACTCATTTGGGGCTTGCATTGCGGTCGCTGAAGTATGGGTTGACCAAGCTTGTGGCTAACCCGGGGACAGACCCGATACCACTTTTGGCGACAGCTTTAGTCCTGTGCTTCGTGGAGGTATGACCGCACAGTTTTCATTCTTAAAATGTAATAGCCGCGATGACTGACAAATTATTTCCCGTAGACAACAAGAGGTGATGTTAGTGGAGTTTTATCGCATCACTTACGAGCAGCCCATATCCTATTTAACACAGTGCTTTCCTCTCCAACTTCGCTTCGTATTGATGAGTCGATGCTTGAATTCCTGAAAGAATTCTATACTTACATTTTACGCATCACAGAGATAAGCAACGATTCACAAAGTATAGTTCTTCATGACTCTGTGCGTCACGAGCCCCCCGCAAGCGATTTTGCCTGGATTAGCGGCAAAAGCTATGGTATGCTGGTTGGCTGTTCGTATGAGCTGTTCGACATGATCCCTCAAGTGTCAGCATTGGCACGTCGGAAACGGCAAAAACTAAAAGAGAGCTCGAAACAAAAGTCGCATGATTCGAAGCTTAGCACTGCAGACGAGCCCGACGCGGATGAGGTGGCCTACCGCGTCTTGAAATCGCGTGTCTTATCCTGGCAGCCACCTTTTGATGCCCGGAAAGATTTTATCACTTGCGGTTGGATCTACCAACAGGCTATCCTTTCTTATCTTGACGCATCCTTCGCGAACCCACCAATAACTGCTCAGGCCCCTCTGCCCGAGTTCATTCATCAGCGGTTCGAGAATCTCAAGTTTCTACTCGATGAGCTTCCCATTGATGCGCCTATTTCCCATACTCTATGTTGGCCATTAGGGTTATTCGGAAGCCTGGCGCGTACCGCTGAGCATCGAGAACTCATTCTCCATCGATTGCAGGCAATGTGGGAGTTGCTTCGGTTAGGGAACATCAACACGACCATGAACTTCTTGAAAAGGTTGTGGGATGATAATGGTACCGATGCAAGCTGCAGCGTCGTGTCCAACAACTATGGTCGCACAGACGATACCAGTAACTCTGCCATGGTTGTTCGGGCTGCGAAACGGAGACGGAGTTCGAAACTTGTCAACGATAACAGTGATATGGAGGCCTTGATGAAGAGATACGAATTAATATTTTCTTTTGCTTAATCGCGGTGTTTTCGATGATTGTTTTGAAGGTACACAGTTGCGATACATCCTTGGTCGTAGGACCAGCTGCCATTACCCCTTCAGGACGTTGGTCGGATCTGATATTTTCGTTTATGACCATTTTGCTCTTTCTTCTTCTTTTTTTTTTGGGGCGAATAGCGATGGAGTTTGGAGTGAGAGTAGTATATTCATGATACGAGAATGCTTGGATTTCTGCCGGAATTGGTGGCGGAACTATATTTGTTATGACCATATGTGTATATAGTTATTATTTGCAAGCATCCTAAAGTAAAGGAAGCCATCATTTGTAAAGAACATGGTAAAGACGGGATTGACTTCGCTGTTGCTGGAAAACATTATCTGTAGCAGAAAAATTAGGGGCCTCGGCCGGATGCGGTTTTGTGTGAATTATCCGCACAGATGCCGGCGGCCGAACAGGTCTTTGAAGTGGTGTAACTCTTGCATGAAATGGCCCGGTTCAGAAGGCTTTTGAGGCAGTCTGTTGACTCGGCGCCCCTGGAGTCGATGTATGTAGATCCTCGGATTCCTATTGAAATTAGGACCATTATTGATCATAAATTTCGGCTGGAATGAAGTGAGAGAATATTCTCCCCAGAGGAAGATTTCACCCGAATAATCCCCCTTCTTGCAAGGAGCCGGGCCATTGTTTGACAGGAACTGCGGAGAGGTCACAGCATTGAAATGAGTGGAGTGCTGTTCCTGATGATTGTCGTGTTGTTGATAACGGCTACTGAGGATTCTCTATACTCCAGATTATGCTGTTCATGAGAACAACCAATTTTTTTTGGCCAGACTGCATGCCACAGTGTCACTTTTCATACTCCCCAGAGGCGGTTGTTGTTTTCCTGTTGGATTGGATAGAGCAAGTTTGGACGTTGATGATGTGAGGTTTCCTTGTTTGAAGGACGAGCCACAGCTTCCTTCACCCTCTCACCTTTCACCAAACACCAAAATCAACGCGTCTTCTCACCGTTCGACTCGCTACATGCAACATTTACTTTCACCAAGGTTGCTTCGCAGGCATCAGTTGTTTGTTTGGGTCATTCGTCATGGAGCAAACTCTATCGAACGACTCCTGTACGAGCAATGCTCCCAAGGAAATCCCTACTCTCCAAACTCCTGTTTCTTATCAGCACCAAAATCAAATTAGCGAGGAGTCATCAAGGCAAAGGAAATCAGGTCAAAAGAACCGAAAATCTCCGGCCATGTCCGCGTTGAATCGAAATAACGAGATATCCAAAGAGCTTCAACGGGGTGCTCCAACGGACGATACCCGTTTAAAAGGCCATCTGGCGAAGACGCCTAGCCAAATAGACCTAGCAAGGCAGCGAAACCAGTACTTTAATGAAGCATTTGGTCTAAGAGAACCTTATCACACCTCCCGACATAGAGTGAATCACGACTCCATCATTGTCGTGGAGATAAAGACCAATCTCCAGGTACATGTATACAGGCTACTTCTACTTATTTTCATATCATTTTACTGACTCGCTTTGCGCGTAGGTGGAAGATGCCCATAATGCCATTTCAGATTTGACTTTCAACTTTGCGCAAATATTTCAACGGCCGGAGGGCTCTATGATGGTAGTACTAGAGGATGATGCTCTTCTAAGATTTGGGCCGACGACGGAGCCTGCATATCTGATGACCATCTCAGCGCTGTCTCATATGATTGCGCCAATGATGAACATGCGGCATACAGCTCTGATTCAATCAGCAATCATGGAGACATTAAACATTCCCAAGGATCGAGGCGTTATTAAATTTGAATCGATGCCCGAGGAAAACTTTGCTACGAATGGTGCTACGATTAAAGACGAGATTGAACAATTGGAGCGAAGTTCGCATGAGGAAGGTAGCCTCATAAAGACTATTTCTCGAACGATGACTCGCAGGGCAAGGCCAAATGTTATGAAGAATGCTGTTCAAGCGACCCAGCCAACTCCCGCTCGACCCACCCCAGTCCAGACAACGTCCACTGAGAGCGATTCGCCTAAGAATAATGTTTTGATTTGTCCCTCGGCGACTCCAGAATGCGGGAAGAAAGTCAAGAAATACAAAAGCCTTGCGAGACTGTTCTCCCATTGATTCGACTGTGAATTTATTTTCTGCAACATACCCAGTTAGGATACCTTACAGCTATCATCACCAGGATGACTCATTGACCAAAGGATTTTTTTATTTTTATTTTTACTTTTTTTTTTTGCTTGTTTTTGACGTAGCCATATGTATTTTGTTTTCAGAGTTGCTACAAAATCCACGGGAGCTTCCAGACTTCTGTTTCTATGGTTAAGGGGTAATTGCCCTAAGGTTCATTTGTAGCCAGCGACTCTAAATTCATTGTCTTTTTCCTGGTAGAACAGGCCTCTTAGACTGACGCTTAAATGAATCGACCATACTCTGCGAGGAGGATAAATTGACACTCCTTGATTAGAATGCTGTTTCCTACAAAGCTGCGCGTCGCAAAATTAGGCTTGTTAGTTAACTGGCGCCACAGCAGTCCATGCTCCTCAAGTTAGTTAACTACTACACAACATCAATCTCCAAAACCAAATTTTTGTTCACAGCACCCCGGCCAGAACCTTTACAGACACATTACCACTTCTCATATTACTCCTCTTGTTACAAGCTTTAATTTGATCAGAGTCTTGAAGCGCCGTTCATACACATCATCAATAAGTGATCTAGAATATCTTAAAGTCTTGATTAAACATTACATTCTGCTACAACTACATCAAACGTGACAAAGTACGATTCAAACCGCGAAAGTGTCACGATGAGCCATATCATCGAAATCGAAGGCGACCTGTTTGACGCGCCCGAGAACTCCGTGCTGCTTCGTATGTCTCCCTCTCTCATTTACAGGTGCTACTTTTTTCTTTTTCTTTTCAGGTTACAATGTAACCTCACACGGAACCCTGCTCTTTCTTTATGGGAATTGTCATCTCTAATTTTTGATCCTTGGGTGACCAATTACAGATGCGTGCAACTGTCAAGGGGCTTGGGGAAAGGGCATTGCGGAAACATTTAGGGAGAAGGTATTGCTGATTCTCGGCCATTCGCGATATGACTAGTCGCTCTAGAAAATTGACTTCGATAGTATCCAGCAGCATATGCTATATACCACTCTTACTGCCAGAAATACCTTTTGGAAGGGAAGAAAAGGTCCGGAGAGCCAATGGAAGCCATGGAAGGCTCTAAGAAGAGCAATGAGATACAAAAACATGCATCGAAGTACCCTGAAGGGACAGTGTTGCTTATCCCACCTCAACCTCAAGATTATATTCTCCAAAAGAAAACAGCTACTGATGTTGGCCCATCACCTAAAAGGCCAAGACTCAGCATGGGGCGCGGTAAAGCCAAATCAAACTCCCGTCATATATCAAAGCCGGCGGGCAAAAGGCACTGGGTGGCGTGCCTGTTCACATCATGGCATTACTCCGCGAAGTTGAGAAGTCCGCCAAGTATGATTCTTGAAAATACCGTATTAGCCCTGGAAGATTTGAAGAGGCAACTAGATGAGCTCCGGTCTTCAACGAATAGCGGCGGAAATGCCCTTGACGACGGCGAAAATGTGAAAAATGTTCCTACAGAGCTTTGGTCTTGTCGGTTGAATGCTGGGTTATTCGGTGTGCCTTGGGAAAAAACAAAAACTGTTTTGAAAGAATCTCAGCTGAAAGTAACGGTGGTCCGGCCCGTTGGGGGACTTTTGTGATTTCCTAGATTTGTGCTGCGAGAGCTATTCTTTGACAAATATCAAGGTTCTTAGGTGGAGTGTGAGGTTTGCGTGAGGGAGTCTTGGCAGCCCCCCGGGTCACCTGATACCGCGTCATCGCCTAAATAATACCGCGTTCAACAGGTCCAAGTTCCAACCAGCTTCAGATACTTTAACGAGGATACTCGTTAGAAATTTGCGATGCCCCCTCTGTCAAAACGCAAAAGTCTCCCTTTTAATCCTCCCCGGCCCGTCGCGGCAACATCCAAGAAAGGGTCCGCTGCGGTATCGAAGCTAGAATCGAGCTCAACCTCAAAGACGGCCGGAAAACTTGCGACTTCCTCTACTTCCCGCCGTAAACGAGCAATAGCGCACACTAACATTGTATGTCGTTCTCCATCCCCAAGAGAGCCTTCGCAATTACCCCTCAACCTCTCCCCTTCGCTTGCAGAACACGCTCATTCCCCTACACGTTCAATTGACTCGCTATCCTCCGAACCCGAGTATATACTCGCTGAAATCACTGCGCCCGAAGAAGAAGCCAAAGAATCCGTTAAAGTTTCCGAGCCGGACTTCCCGCCCAAACTACTAGCGGCGCTTGTCCATCATCATATGAAGAACAAGGGAGAGAAGATGCGGATCACAAAAGATGCAAATAGTTTATACGCGAAATACATTGATATTTTCGTGAAAGAGGCTGTTGCACGGGCGGTTTATGAGCGACGGGAGAAATTAGAAACCGATGGTATTGAGAGAGATAGGACTCGGACCATACTTGATAGCTATCTGGAGGTATGTCCAAATTTTCCACGTCGTTTGATGCAACTTGGTTTCGATGCGCTTGGATATTGGAATCTTTATTTATTTGTCGTTTAAACTAATGTCTTATACTCTCAACCAGGTCGAGGATTTGGAGAAACTTGCCCCCCAGTTGCTCCTTGATTTTTGATTAGTTTACGGAAAAGCTCGACGTCAATGTTACCGACTCTAGTATTAGGGAAGTTTCTAAAGCTGTCCCGTCAATGCATACCGGACCGATATTTGGAAACTATATTCATTCCTATCCTACGCTGACTTGTATAGTGGGCCTACTGTGCCTAATACAAAGTGCTGATTGCGTAAATGGTTTGTTTGAAGACTACTTTAATGTGTGGAATGTCACACTTCCTGGATCTCATTCTCATCAGAGGAAGATGGTTGAATGGCTGAGTAGCCGTTTTAGCTTGGTGAGTAACATAGCTGCCCCAAAGCTTTCATAAGTTTTGAATAATTTTAAGAGATTGACTTCTCTCGCAGGGGGGTAAGCTGCTAGTCCTATGGACATATACGCTACTGAGTGGCAGGGCCATGGATTTAGGGAATTGTTAAAAGTTCCGCGATGTTCCTTGGAAGATTTTTGCAAAAGTTGATTTATCTTCTTTCGGTTTCAACTGACGGTATTGTTCAAAGATCTATATCAAAATTCAATAACAGCAAGTTTTGCAGCCAAACTTCTTAACGATTTGTTGTCAATGATTCATTCCAAAGCTTATCGAATTGCTCTAACTAAAAGGTAACAATAGATAACTAAGCCGCATGAAATAGCTAAACTCGGTACTTGGCCTGTCACAAGTTGCCTGCTGGATACGTGGTTTTGTATGACGGCAGCTAATGAGAAGTACAGCAGATAGGGAGTAAACTACATGACTACCATGTAACTGACTTGCTGGCTAAACTATCGTTGTCCATTAGGGGCAACTAGGCCTTCAGCCGCTAGATTCAAAGATATTCAATGCCACAGCCATGAGGGGTAATATTGTTACATTCCATGCCCTCTATGCCAGCAAAACGTGAACCCGCAGGGTTTGGAAGAGGTCATAGTGGAAGAGTGAAGGTGAAAGAGCAAAGTCTCACCAACTCGTGAGTTAGGGATGCCATGAAAAGTGACGGAATAGGCGTGGTTGGACATTGTTTTTGGTGACTAACCGCGTTAAAGAGCAAAGCCTTTCACGTGTTTGCATTTACTAAGCACATGTAACTAGCGTGGTCTTGGCTCAGACATCGAGTGCACCAGAACATCATACATCAAACTCGAACTTCCTCACCATCTACCACTTGGAACAGCCCAAGCTGCAGACCAGCCACAATGGCCTGAGCACTCTTATCTCAACCTTGAGTAAGGCTTAATAATGAATCTAATTGTGCCCGCAATGCAACGCGAAAACCCTGGACTCCCTTTTGCTTTTTCGGCTCTCAAACATACTATACATTTGCACATCCAAACGCTGGCGTTGTTTTCTCTGGCTCCAAGTTGGGCTGATATTTCGCAAAAAAGCGGTTACCCTCGATAATTGACGCTACAGCCACACTTTTATATTATGTGTGCGAACTAGTCGTGTTTAATAGTGTCACATTGTTCCGACAATTCCTGTCAGACAGATACGCTAAGCCGTGTTTCTTTCGTCATCCGTTCAATCGAGCATGCCAAATACGGCTCACTGGTGTCCTTTTATGGACCCGCGGGAATCCCAAACGGCGAGTGGTGTGGCGGTTCATTCATTAGAGAAGCCCCTTGATTCGGAAATGCTTGAAATCAAGGGGCGTTGAAAGCATAATATATGAAATGGATTCCTGCTGTTTCTTTCTCGCTGCCTTTCTCTTCCATTTCATTCATCCTCCTGATTCTCAAGTGATACCCCTTTTCCTTTTTCTTCATCTTTCTTCTTCAGGCTCCTGGGGAGCGTGTCTTTTTCCCATTCACTGAACTTCATATAGTGCAGGCACAGATTCGTTCTTATTTACAATCTGCATCGATTTCCTTGCCTTTACCTCAAGTTACCAATCTTCTAGTCTTTCACAATGACTCTTCGCGATATTTTGGTATCGACTCTGCTTCTTGCAGCCGGGATTCAGGCCACAGTCGATGACAGGCTTTATCCTTTAACTCCACGAAAAGCAGCCGTCCCAGCTAAACGACAACTCCCGGAGTCGATGGTCAATGTCCACGTAGTGCAAGTCGGAGATGAAAAGGGCGGTTTGAAGTTTTACCCCGACAACTTGAAGGTAGAGCGTGGCGAGATGGTCCAATTCCAGTTCCATCCAAAGGTATGTGCTTTCGTTTTGCGTCGAGAACCTCATAGAGAACGTCCTTAATTCTGACTCGTCGCTAGAATCACTCCATCGTCCAGTCCACCTTCGACAAACCATGTGAACCCATAAGCCGATCCAATTCGAACATCGCTGGAATCCGATCCGGATTTATGCCCGTCGAGGCTGATGCTAAGATGATGCCCGTGTTCACCATCATGGTCAATGACACCAAGCCGATGTGGTTCTATTGCGGACAAGGAAAACATTGCCAGAATGGGATGGTCATGGCTATCAATGCGTAAGAACGACGGCTTTTTGTCGAGTTTAAATAAGTTACTAACAAGCTTATCCAGTGTTTCCGGCAGCAATAAGACCATCGAAGCATACAGAGCCCTCGCCGCGAAGGCAGGTGATTCGTCTGGAGGGAGCCCTACGAATACCATTCCGAACACTGGCCTCCCAACTAATACCGGAAGTGCCGCGGAACAAACTCGAAACGCTGCTCCCAAGGCGGTTACACACGCGGCTGGTGTTGGTGGAGTGCTCATGGCAGTGGCAGCTATTATTGTCGGATTCTAAAGTATCGCTCTATGGGAACTGTGGAGGGATGGTGCGACTTTCTATAGCATCGTGATTATGGGGTTTAACATATTGTATTACGTTTTATTGATGATCCTTTTGTGAAATGATCTTTGTTTCTTGTCAACTGCTATCCAAGTCTCGGCTAGAATATTAATGAGAAGGATGCTGTAGCTGCTGCTTAACTACACGTTATCCGCCTCTTCAAATACATCAAGATACAGCTTAGATGGCTGGTCGTTCCAAGGAAAACATTGTAACTATCAAAGCACATGAGAAAAGAGGCTTGTAATAGAGTGAATATGAAATCCGGGAATAACAAGCGCCATTTGGAGGTGGTGGGTTGTGTCATCGCAGAATAATAGTCAGAAATAGCCGATCTCCCAACGTAATTTTTGGAGCCCTTCCTGAAAGATCACTTATTTTGGAATTATTTTATCTTGAAAAATAAAACGTATTATGTGATTAACTCCTTATACTATTTGAAGAAGAATAGAACAAAAAAGAGAGCATATGACTGAACTGAATCACATTTGCAAAGTCAAAGCCCTGAACTTAACGTGGCTTGGGATGGCCATAGAGAAATGCTACTATCAAGAATCCATATCAGGCTACCAAAACTACCCATTTAATCCGGTGCTGGCACATCTTCGACAGCAATAGTAAAACGCTGGCTCCGACTGCGCCGGTAAGGGCGTAACTTCAAAGCCAGTTCACCGCTGCCGCCGGTGTCGCGTTCGATGGTCCACGCGAGTCTTTGCCCTGGAACGGCGGATTCTAAAGCAACCAGATAGGACACGTTCCGGACCGTTTCGACCTCAAATAACGATGGAGCCTCCCAATCGGCTGTTGCGATTGTCCCAGGCGTGTATGGAGCGAAACGAATAAAATCGTGGTTCAAAGAGGGTCGCTTCGGCTCGAAAAAGTACCAATTGTTGATACCGTGCGTAAGTTGTCGGCCGCCAAAATACCGGTTAAAGCTACCTGCCTGAAATCCAATGGGGTCTGAGATTTCGCCGTAGGTGACATTTAATCCGTGTTGGACGTTGGTGATAACATAGTAGTCCTTTGCGGAAATTCTTGCCACAAAGGCGAAGACCGTAAGAAGTAAGGACCCAAGATGCATATTTGAGGATGAGCAATTGGGTAACCGGAAAGGAGGACACTTGGAGTTTACAGAGGCCAACCATGGAAGAGAAGAGACGCATCTTTATACAACATCAAACAATCAGTTACATCGGCTGCTTGGACGCGGGAGTTGTTTGCCTGGGCGCTGTCTCTCGAGTCCTGCCACCAAATCATCCGGAAAGGAGTCCAGTATATGCGGTCAGGGGAGAGAAGTGGAGCGAGCATGGGGTTTGGTCGTGATCAGCTTGAGTTTGCATGGATGCCAGTGTCCGTGCCGGCTTCAAACTGGCAAGACATCAGGCAGGGTGTTGTCCAACTTGCTCAACGTTAGGGCTACTCCCTTCCTCTGCGCATTTGTAAGCGTTCGTTCATTCCCCTATTGTAACCGGCGGATTAGCTTGGCAGATATCAACAGGACAGGCATGGCTCAGTCATATCCCCCCGTGTCCAAGCTCTATAACTTTGGTTGTCGTCCTAACTCCTCATCTTGTTCCCAAACAACTCCTGCCCCTACTCTACAAGCCTTGGACTTGACTTGACAATCAGTTTTGGTCCTTGCTACAATGCGTTTTATCTTTGCGCTTTCACTAAGCCTCCTAGCCTGCATGGCCAGCGCCCAGACCGTGATTTTATACAGAAATCCACCCCTTAACGCCAGCTTCACCATGTTCGATAACTTCAACAACGATGTTGTCTCTGTTGGTACAGGTACCGGCCCGCTTGACGGGCTGGTTGAGGTTAAGCCCAACGAAACCCACCGATGGCTATGGGAGCACGTCAGCAATGAAATCCATATCATACGCGATAGCGAGAGCCATCGATTCATCCATTTCCCAGAGCTCAAGGACGGTGCGACGGCCACCCTTAGCGAAAAAGCTGCGACCTTGATTCTGCAGGTCATATATGAGAACTCCATTTATGTTCTCTTCGCAGCTGAAGACGACTATTCCCAAGGCACACTCGTGTGCACCGTGGAACCGTACAGCAGCGAAGACCGACGCCTGGTTCTGAGGTTACGGGACTGGACTAAAGGAACGACCCGACAGGATTTCGTCTTGGCCAAGCAGCCGAGAATTCTCGACTAGGTTTATGGAACTTCTTGAAAACTGTCAGCTGTCATGTAATTAGTCTGCTCAGTTCCCATGTCACGCTCTAAATTTAGTAATTGGTATTCCTGGCCAGTGTCATTTTAATACAATTGGGGTTACTTTTAGAAATCCGCATTGGTTGGTACGGCAGCCGGAGTAAAAGGAGCGTAGCGTCGACATAAATGAGACTGATTGACACATGATGTCGGATGTGGAATGGACCATTTGCTTGAGTTATAGAAAATAAAGAGTGCTAGTATTAGCGATGTTGAAATCAGGACGTCACTGCCTTTCAAGAAGCACGGGCCATGAAGGGATGCAAGGGTCTCCCATGTCCGACCGGATAAGCACTGACGGCGGCTACTGCAACCTTTGTTCTTCGATGAGCGACAGACACAATCTTTGTGAATGGATCGGAGTTCCGGTGAAATGATTACCGATATGCGAGACTGCTGGAATGCGTCACAAAAGCAGCCCAGTCATGCACATTCTTGGCCTCACCGTTGGGATTTCAATGGTGTCAGGGATTTAACGTAGTAGCGAGGTAGATAAGCTTGTATTATCAACGAAATCGTGCCGTGAAGTAGTTCTCTAGCCTAAAGGAACGAACTTTTAACTTCCTTGCCAAGGCGAAACACCACTTCGTAAGAAGAGTTTGGAGACCTTGCAAATTGTACCGTAGTATAATATACGAGGGAGGGTCGTACTTCTTCTGCTGATCGACTTCTCTCGTCCAGTTCATCTGTCTTCCGAGGGACATTGAGGCTGATGGAACTGCCATTTGGGCTCCAAATACTTGCAGAGCAGCCCACGCCATGGCGCCCCTGTGCTACGTACCGCCGGGTGAGTAATTTGGAAAAGACGAAGCCGATAGAAGGCGGGTATAACAGTTGGGTTTTGCTAGCAGAGTTAACTTCATTCATCTAATTCTTCTCCGAGGACAAAGTTTGCTGTGCCTTGAATGCCGTTGCCAGATGGATCTCGGGGATCCTCAGAGGAACGCACACGAACCTGTGATAAGAGATGCCCGGTTTGCGTTAATATCCATGTAGAGTTGTCTGCCTCCCGGAGGCGGCCGATGCACTTTCCATTCTTATCTCCAAGAATTCGCATCGTATCCATCACGAACATCCTGATGCTTGCAGCTGTGTGACAAGCTTACAAGGCTACTTCTTGGTAGACAAGTAGCTCGCCTGTGGCACAAAGGCGTCTTGAGTAGAAAACCCTGTGAAATGCCCAGGATATGATTGCCATTGATGTCTCTGTTAGGCTCTCTATGTCAAACGAGTTGGGCGGAGTGTTGACCCAGATCACATGACGCTTTTTTGTGAAATCTATGCTAACTGCTTATGTACTAGTTTATTATACACCGTTCCTGAGATACCAACATGGTAACAGCCGTTTTCCAGCGTCATCGAGCAATGCTTGGCGGTGTTGGTTGATTCCGCAGTCGGCGCGTGACGCGTGGGATCACTCAAAGCCCACTCTTTGGAGAGTGAACGCCTGGGAAAATCTACAGCCACCATGAACGATGCATCTACATCGCTGCTTACCGAGCACTTTAGCTATACTCCCTTGGTGAGTAATTTACCCAAATGCGTTAACTTCCCCGCAAGAACGTAGAACGGTGCCTGACAATGTGAATAGTCTCTCATCGACGACATAATCAATTCCGTCAATAATCTCATATATCAAGCTATATCCAGCCTTGAAAATGGCATGCTCAATACTCCGCCAGAGCGACTGGGTTTTCGACATGCGGAGAACACCATTCCTGATACTGATGACGATGGAAACATACAGTACCCCGAGGCACGCCTTGAAATCGAGAATGGGCTTCATCAATTGGAAACGCTATTTGAGGCAACGGTAGATAAAGCATTTGACAAGCTTGAGATCTACGTTCTGCGGAATATTTTGATGGTGCCTGACGATTTGGTGCGATGGATTCGATTAAGCCACCATGAGGTAGGTAGGAAAGCTCGTCAAGCGTGTGGGTTTTACTGCGTGTTCCGCAACTTGCATTTTCATTCAGCGTTATAAACCCTGCCCTTAATATGCTAATTCCGTGTTATGTTTAATTGTTCAGAATGTGTCATTGGAACCACCAGCTGAGAACGCTCCCACAACCGAGTCCATCAACCTCCAACGAAGAGAGCTCCGCGAAACGCGAAAGCTGAATACTCTTCTCAGGCAAGAAAGCGCACGGAATGATGCATTGATATTACAACTTCGTTCCATGCTATCCGCAACCGAATACAGCCTAGCGAACCAGAATACCACGGGCGAGGAGAACCGTTCCAATATCACCAACGCCCAGCTGCCTAACCTGTCATTCCTCCTAACCGACCCTGCTGCCAAATGCCTTAATGTCGGCGAGATTGGTGGCCCCGCTCATACTCCGATCACCACTAATACGACATTTATACTCTCACAGCTGCCGGCGCTAAGAGCACTTTTGGCACAACTGCGACCGAAACTAGCAGTAGTATCTAAACCGGCAGCAGACCAAGTAGGAGAATTCGATTCGAAGCGTGAAGAACGCCGAAGATATATTGATGGCCGTACACATTTGCATCTTGCACGAAGAGGTGAATTAAGCGCCGGCGAAGGCCTTCCGAGAGGAAGAAGGATCGATGTGAAGGAAGTGCAGGCCCTAGAGAGTGTCGTTGGAATGTTAACGAAATAGAATTCGAGTTGCATTGGGATGATTTAATGAATGGAGAAATAGACTAACATTATTGCGGCTTGGAAAGCAGGATCAGGAGCAGGGGTTGGCGGGTGGCGTTTTGGATACCTTCTGAGTATGAAGATGCTTTGGATTCATCAACTACTGCTGGCATCGGAATATTAGGAGCTCAACTATTCTAAACGAAACTGAAGCTTTTTTTCCCTGAAGTTATAACTTTGCTGTGCAACGGATACCAGTACATCCTAGCTGACATGCCTAGCATCATTGCTCCAAGCCGGTCCGTCCAAGTTCTTCGAAAATTATTGATGTGAGTTGCCGGCGATTTGTGTGCTTCAAGGATTTGATAATGTGGCCGTTATGTGTGCATGCCACATTTTTGACCCATGATTTGAGGCCTACATAAATTCTTGAGGGCCAAGGTCATCGTCTGCCAATATATGCGTAAAGGGCTTCTAACCTTCACGACCATTGGCATAAGTTAACGGGAGGTTGCCGATGGTAAAGAAGTCTCATACGCATGATCCCGAGTACTGAGCTGTGTATGTTGCTATCCCTCGAGGACGTTGAGTTCTCCAACAAGAAATCTATTTTTAGACCAGCCCTGTCTACTTTCTGCAGACTAACAGCGCCACCGGCGAGAATGCAGGTCGCTCTGGCTGATGTGATTGGCGCTTTAAGCTGGGGGATTGACATCTTCTTCACATCCAGCAGCCAATGAATATCTAGTGATGCCACTCTCAAGCGCTGAGATATTTTTGGATTTTAGTTGCGCTTAGAGGAAAACGGGTTTTAAGAAGCTGTCACTATCCCTCACAAAGCAGGAGTTATGGTATTCGGAAACTTCCTTCGTTTTTCTTTTGCAAGGCTCTGGAGCCTACTTTGTATACTAGTTACCTTTATTCGTTAAGCCTTCATTCATTGTCAAGTCGCTTAGTCGACGTAAGGACCTTATCTTTCGTTTATCGATCATTCCTTATTCCTTCCTCTATATCTTACCATAATTTTTCGTGGCTGGTCCCTGCCCATCGTTGCATTCGCATTGCGCTCTCGCTCCCACTTCCACTACTTTATACAAAGTCATAATCACGTCTTTCGCGGTCACGTATCTCCAGTATCATGTCGTCCATTTCTTCATTGCGAGGCGCCCACGCCCCCTCAACCGCTTCCGATGAGGATGAATCAACCTACATCCGAAGAACTCGAATTCTTCAGTGGATTCGGATCGGTCTATGCGCCACGACTTTCGTTCTCGCTCTTACTACCATTGGAACGGAAGGGCATCCGCTGCAATACTATAACAAAACCGTCCAATATGAAAAAGTGTATCTGTCTCTATGGCCTGCTAATATGGAGTTGCGGCCTTCTATCGCACTTATCACATGCGGTGTCATCATTGCGCTGCAGAACCTTGCTTATTTGATCGTAGGCTTGCTTCCATCGGTATGAGTCCAACCTCCCGTTCAGTTATACCTGTGTCATTGACTAGAAACTCGATAGCCTCGCTCAAGGATTTTCTTCCTTAATTCTCTCGTGACCGGGACTTCCATCGTGGGGTTCGTCGCGGCAATCATCGCTATCGCTTTTACGCTGGTTTTTACTAATCCTCATACCGATAATGGCACCTATCATGGCGAAACCATTAATTCATGGACTTGTACATGGGGCTTTAGCAACGGCAAAGATGCGAATGGGGTGAGAATAAATGCTGTTGCGAATTTCGGTCGCCTTTGTAAAGAAACTCGCGCTTCGTTTGCACTCATGTGTTGCCTGTTCGTTCTCCAATTCGGACTATGCGTTGCGGCGGGGGCGGGGTGGTATTTGGAGGTCGAGATGAAGAAGAAAAGAGAGCAAGGCGCCGCCGAGTTTCATTCGGATAAGCAGAGTATTTGATCAGAAATTTGACACGGTTGTTTCGGCTGGCGGATAATCAGTAATAGGCAACCATATTCTGGATGCAGGCCATCTGGTAGAATTCACCATAAGCTATATTTTCTCATTTATTTAGCATAACTATATGATGTATGTACTATGAACAACATTGCACCTTTTGTTGCTGTTGAGCCTTTTGAAAACTGAATTGAATGGGACTGCAACCAGAATAAGTCGCAAAAAAGCCTGTCAAAGTGCATAGATGCCTGGCATGCACAGTATTTTGGCCGAGAGGTTAATTTAATTGCCCAAAACCCCGCCATGAGCTTAGGTCAAGTATTAGTTAACTTGTGGAAGACGCAAGGCGTGACCCAGAGCGAGGAGTCTCACTTCTCCCAAGAATTTAAATTGGCTTAGCTAAACCGCTGTGGCTCAGGCACCAAGGACCCCCCTCTGCTCAAGCTATCTCTCCTCGAGATAGCATCCAGATATCATAAATTGAGAATTTTATGTTATAGTATGGAAGCGGGATTTATCTAACTCGGAACCTTTTAATCATGCCTCCTACTCCTCCGGATCCTGTGAACGGTGCCCCTACCGCTGAGGTTGCCACGAACCCTACAGCTCTCGACGAAGATGAACAATACAACTCCGAAGAAGACTCCGATTTTGACATCAACGCTCCTGCTGAATTAGAGGACGAAGAGGATGCATCCGATGCAGATACACGCGGCCCGCCGCGCAAACGAAGGAAACTAACTCCTACGCAAGGGGAAGTTGAAGATGGAGATGACTATGTTGTTGATGTCGCCCTAGATTCCGGCGACGAAGCTACGATTCGCAAAGCAAAGGAGAAAAGAGAGAAAGCGCGGAGGAAAACGAAGAAGGCCGCAAAGGATGGGAGCAAAGATGAAGATGGAGACGATTTTGATTTTGACGAGGATGACGACGAAGCGGGCGGAGTCGGGGGATTCGTGAGAACAAGGGCTATGAAGATGAAAATGTACGCCCACGTCTAGGCAGAATGTGGATTACCTTAGATACTTTCACTAACTAATCATGCGTGATTGTAGACAGGAGGAGCGGAAGCCATTGGCAAAGATTGACGGTGCCACCGTTGACGTCGATGCTCTCTGGGCTAAAATGAATACATCAGACTATGGCTCGGAGTCAATACCCTCGAAATCCTCGGAGCAAATCTCAAGTGTGGTTCCAGCGGAAGATACCAAGCCGGCTAGCCTTCATAGCACATCCCAGGCATCTAATAGTGCCGTGATCCGCCCAGAAGAAGAAACTATCACCATCAAACGAACATACAAATTCGCCGGCGAAGTTATAACAGAGGAAAAAGTTGTCTCTAAAGATTCTGCTGAAGCAAATGTTTACTTATCCTCCTTAGACGCAACAAAGGAGAAATCGAAAGGCAAACAACAAAGCGGCCGAGAACCAGAACGCGATCTCCTTCCGCTCCGTAGGCCCTGCCGGCGCTACTCCCGCTTCGATCCAAACCCTCCAGACATGTACAAACGAAGCTGGATAAAAACATCAACAGCCACTGGAGCCCATCCGACGCCCAAAGGACAGGAGGCTCCTTTGCGTGCTACAGGTGTCAAATTGAACACTGTAATGAAATCGAAACTCGATTGGGCTGCATACGTGGATAAGGAGGGGATCAAAGATGAGTTAGATCTCCATGGTCGTGCAAAGGAAGGGTATATGGGACGCATGGAATTTTTGAATCGTGTAGATGCCAAGAGAGAAGAGGACAGACGGAATGCGAGGCTAAAGGGAGCAAGATGACCCTACACTCGCTCCTTGCCGAAGCTATCATGTCGAGGAAATCTGGAGTTTGGCTGTTCTCCGTGGTGGATAGTCCAGTTTTACTACCATAACAAACTGGCCGTGCCGAGCGATACGTGGGAACTTAGATACCCGATGGGTAAATCATTACAGATATGTTATATTGCAAGGAGTGATATACATAAAACACCTGCTGCAAATCCCAAAGCAGCATCACACCACATAAGCAATTAATCCCACCAACAGAGCGCTGTCACTGACAACCAGGAACAAAGCTCTCAGGGCCTTGACCTGCTCACCCAAAATGCTGGGAATACACAAACGACCGTTAAGTACCAAAAAGAACGTGATGGAAAAGGACATGTACTGCATAAAATTGCGACACAGAACAACATAGGCAAGCATGGAGTAGACACTCTGAAAAATGAAGTACAAAAGACAAAGTGGATAGAGTACGTAGAACATGCAAAAGCGCATTAAACGCCACCAGACCGCATCCAGACTTCATTCGTCCAAAACAAATTGCAAAACAGAACTTCCCAATACACCATTACCCCTTACCAAATGTTGCTAAATCATGCCAAAAAAAAAAAAAAGAGAGATAATCGAAAAACGGAAGTGAAAGAAAAACTTCAAAAGGACGGGGAAGATCCCCGGTATCTTGCATCACCGTAAAAGCAAACAAGAGGCATAAGAGATAGTAAAAGTATAAACTGAAAATTGATGGCGTCTTTATATCTGTAATGAAAAGGGCGGAATCGATTCATAGGCCTTGCGGTCCACTCTAGTCTAATGCCTTCCCGCAGTATTACCCATCATGTTATTATGTTGTCGGTGTTGCTGCTGCAGTCCTTGATTCTGCGCTATCTGAGCAGCGAATATTGCTCGTTGATGGCCACTTTCACGATCTTTTTTCATAGCATCACTCACATACTGTCGTGCAATCTTTTCGAGGCCATCGGTAAATTGCGCGCGTAGATTGTTTGGATACTGAGAAGGATGGCCGTATTGAGCCATGTACTTGGCTGCCATCTCCTGGCGAAGGCGCTGGAGGTGATTCTGGTACAGATTTCCGTAGTGCTGCGCAAGCGGGTGTTTTCTCGGATTGTTAATCCCGTTTGGTTGTTGGCCCCCCTGTACTGCCGCCTGTTGCGCGGCAGCTAACATTTGTTGTTGCTGAGCTGATAGCTGTGGCATATTCCCATGGTGTTGTTGCTGTTGATGGCCTTGCTGAGTGGCTTGCATCTGTGCCAGCTGCGAGCGGAGCAACTGCGCTTGATACGCTTGAGGATGCATCGACTGCTGCTGCGGGCCTTGCGATTGTGGTTGCTGTTGTGAATGATGCTGTTGCTGCTGTAATATCTGCTGCTGCTGCTGAGCTTGAAGATTTTGTTGGACAACCGCATTAGCATGCATTTGCGCTACCTGTTGGGGACTGAATTGATGCGCTGCAGCAAGATTTTGTTGTTGTTGCGCGAGAATTGCTTGTCTTTGCTGCATCATGGCATGCTGTTGTTGAGGAGTCATCATCATTCCGTTCATTTGTGGAGCCATCATAGTTTGACCCATGACCGGAGTTTGCGCCATGGCGGTCGTATTTGGGCTGCCGTGACTCATGCGTTGAGTTGGAGTAATATTCCTCATGATTGGAGTCGCATGAGACATTGCTGGCGTTCCTTGGGCCATCTGCGGTGTTCCATGCGCGCTCTGGCCCTGTTGACTTCGGCTTGCCACCATGGGATGGCTCATAACATTCGGGTGACTAGCTTGCAAAGGAGCTGTCGCAGCAAGCGGGCTTCCTGCAGCTTCGGCAGAACTATTCATTCCCATAGAAATTCCTTGGCTAATACTAGGGACCATCACATGGCTTGCCAAAGGTGAAGATGCATGGGGGGTCGTATTCCGTACAACAGGGGAGGACTGAGGACCTTGTGATGCTGAGACGATGTGTGGTGGCGGCGGAGGCTGTGTGCCAGGAATTGTGGCAGTAGTTCCTCGAGATGGAGGCCGGCGATTTTGTTGAGCGGCCACAAGTTGAGCTTGAGTTTGCGGTTGACTGTGCTGTGCAGTGAGTTGCTTTCGCCGCTCTTCTCTAGCTTGTTCTTCAATTTGGCGAAACTCAGACCGCCGTCTCTCCCTATCAGCTTCTTGCTGCTCTCGTTTTGCCCGATCCTGCTGAAGTTTCCGCTCATGGTCACGTTTTGCTTTCTCTTCATATTGAGCACGGATATTTTCCAGCGTCTTAAACCTTGAAAATCGAGGCTCGAAAGGTGCAGCACCGCATTCTTCATCAACAGCAGATTTGTTACCACCAGCTGCAGCTGAAGTAACAGACTCAAGCCGTTCATCCATAATAAGCATAAACCGCTCCTCTTCTGCTGCCAATGCCTCATCAGCTGCCAGCTCCGCAACGGTCCGTCTTCTAGTTTTAGGCGAAGGTGGGTTGTCGCGGTGGAGGGGAGACTCCAAGGATTTAAGAAGTTTTTGACTCGCGTCAAAGCTATCGACTGGATCTAGGTAAAGTGGAGGAGCTGTGGCTTTGATCATCTTAGCCTCGAAATCTAGAAGCTCATGAGGTTCCACCATCATTTTCTGACGCTTTGCTGGATGTCCCCGATCAGCTGACCCGGGTTGAATGGCTGTTAAAGTTGTAGATGGCGAAGCGAGAGTTGCGGACCCTGGCGGCCGTGTGGCATTGTAAGCTTGCGAGTGGCGACGAGGTAGTGCTCTCGGATCAGGGGTCATTGATAAGATGGTTAATTCGGCTTGTAATGATTGAGGAGTTGGGTGAAGAACAGTGGTGAAAGCCTTTGGCTTGGGAGAGTCGACACTCGCGTCGTGGGTCGATCCAACTTCATTTTCGTTTCCTTTATTTGGCGTTGATGTTGCAGTGCCTGCAGTTGAGGTGACATGGGTCCGCGATTGTTGGTCTGATTGCGAAGTAGAGCTGGCCTTTGACTGGCCTTGGCTTTGCTTTGGATAAGGCATATACGGAGATGGAGTAACGTGCTCGTTGTAGTTGTGTATCGAAAACAATGAATTCTTTTCCTTTGTAGACGACTTCAATGAGTTGGGCTGGTTGGAAAGAGATTTGTGATCAACAACCCGGACAATCAGGCAGCCTTGGATCGGTAAGATCAGCTTTAGATGGTTTCCATAAGATGTTCCAAATTGTAGTCCATACCTTCATAAAAACGGACACCACCCCTGAGCAATTCCTCCATCATATCATGAGGGACAGTTCCGGCCTTTATATGTTCAATGATAACTTTCATTTCGGAGTTATAGGGAAAGCTCCCATCTTGCTGCTCAAATCGAAAATGCGTTGGATGGAGATGGATGGTGAACGACGGCGGCTGTTTCGCATACTTCTTCAGGATATAGGATGTAGTTTTAACTAGAAATGAGGGATTGGCGTAAGCTTTTGCGGTCTACCATTAGGTATCAATGGAATATAAAACTAACCGTAGGGCTCAGGCAATCGCTTTGCTGTTCGTATATCACCGTTTGCGACATCGTTGCTCCTGGCTCTTGTTGTAATACGCAATCTTGAAGGCGGGTCGGAAACCCTGAGCGGCTCCTTTTTCGCCCTAGCAATGTGCCGGTTGGACGCGCCATTAATGACCGCGGAGCTCATTGACGGAGATGAGGTGGCTTGGTTCGTAGCGCTGGGCCTGTTTGCTGAGACCCCGGGGGATGGAGATGGTTGCGGAGGCTTAACGCTGTTGGCTCCAGTTTGCACGAAGCTCGGCGTGGGACGTTTGAGTTTACCGGCTGGGGCAGCGGATTTAGTAGAGACAGCGGTGGCCATGGTCGCCTAAAAGGCTCCCACAACCGCAAGGGGTTGGTCGCTGTTGGGTTTAAATCTGTTGCAATCTTGCCAAACACGCTCCTGACGTTCCAAGGGTAGATAAAATGATGGATATGTTCGACATGTGGGGAAGGATCGGGAGTTGTTTCTCGGGCGGGCGGTGTACGCGGCAAGATATTGAAGTCGCGGAGTTATGAGAAGTAACAAGACTCTACATGATTCAAATGGAGGCAGGCGGCT
Source organism: Amauroascus verrucosus (assembly GCA_001430935.1). Classification (NCBI taxonomy): domain Eukaryota; kingdom Fungi; phylum Ascomycota; class Eurotiomycetes; order Onygenales; family Onygenaceae; genus Amauroascus; species Amauroascus verrucosus. The sequence goes on from LJPJ01001111.1 coordinate 71,143, forward strand.
GCTAGGAGACGGAACAAAAGGAAATCTGCTCAAATGGCCTGGCTGACGTTGAGAGCATTGAATGAATCGTCGATGGATTTGATGCCAAGGACGAGGCTTCCTGGGGCCACGTGAGATCCATCAGCTGAGTAAGCAACCCTGTCCGATGTTTTGTATATACTTGGTGTCATGATGAGATTGTGGTTACAAAATAAACTAGAAATTATATATGTGAATCCTCCTGAATATGGAAGAACAAGATAGCTAGGTATATGTAGAATATCTCCATTCCCCCAAGGGTATCTTTGTCTCATTGCCGGCCCTGAACACTACCGCATCTGGTCCTATTCCGCCCCAAAAGAAAAGAATGAAACACTATTATAATAAGAGAACAAACGCCCCATTCCCGTCATACAACTAAAAGCTAGCGCGTGAAAATAGCCCGCCGATGTTCGTTCGACTAACTACTCGTGACCGCAAACCCTACGCTTCCAGTCGTCTCCGGCCCGTACGCCATCGACCACGTCAATCCGTTTTCCCAAACCGATAACTCCCTCCTTTTGCCACCATCTTTCCCCTTTGGTTGCTAAAGTAGATTCATCGTCGCTATCCACCAAACCTCCACGCCCTCCTTCATCACCGACCACCACAACCACTTGTCGTACCCATGATATTAGGTTATGGACAATCTCACCTTTGTCACCCGTCAGATTTTCCTGAATGTAGACTAGGTCAGGCGAGAGATGCCGAAGAATGTGTAGGTGGCCCGTTGGCGTGCTAAACGGCATAATCATTGACTCCTGGTCAACAAGAACTTGGGCTTGCCTATGGAGCGTCTTGAAGAAGGGAGATGCAGATGGGAAATCATCAACCGTGGGTTTCGTCTCCACATCTTTTAATTGTTCTCCAGATTCTGCACCTGCCGCTTCCTCTGGGCTAATGTTGGAAAAGGACGACGCCATCGACAGTGCAGGACGGGAGTTACCCTCGGTAGCACCCCTGGGCTGCATTCCTGGGGCATATATAAGAACAAATATGCGGGAGGTATCAGGTTCGATATATTCCGGTAGATGGGCGAGAATGGACTGTAGGAGTTAGATGCGATCGGCGTAAGACGGCGCAAAGCAATTAACTTACAGCGTGTTCAGATACACTGTGCTCATCTCCATCTCCATCTCCATCTCCAGCAGAGACAGAGGATACAACGATAGCAACGGTCTTCCTTCTGTTGGTCGTCAGTTGAGTTGCCGACGAGGTTACGGGAGGTTTTGCCCCTGCCGCGGAGCGAGGCTGCGGCTCCGTCGGACCAGGCGCCGCAGTAGTTTCTTCCGCCCATCTTGAATGATCTTCAAAATCGTTTGTACCCTCCTCGCGAATTGCGCTCAGCGCTCCACCAACGGCGGCACCGGCGGCGGTGACACCAGCGGCCACCCTCTTACTAGCGCCATCAAGTAATTGCTGGGGGCTCGGTGTCCGGCGCCAGACGCCTTGCACCCTAGACATCACGCTATTTTCGTCATCAAGCGATTGATGTTGGCTTCCAGTTGCTGTGCCTCTCGCATGTCCTGGGTCCTCTGCACCCGGATCGAGTCCGATGGGAGTCCGATTATCCTGTCCGCCATTGTAATCATCCTCATCGTCACCCCCGCGCTCACTCCACACCCAAGCAGCTAGCCCGATGGCAGCAACAGAAACAGTAACAGCAAGAGGAATCCAATATCCAAGCGTTGTGCGACGACCGCTCGAGCTGAAGCCAGTTGGGCCTCGACGGCGATTGTCTCCAAAGTACCGATCCGACATGTGGGGTTAAGATCAGTGAATGTCAATGAATAATTTGCCTTCTGTAATGGGCTTATCGATGATAAACAGACAGCGCATTGCGTCCTTTCATCGCAAGTTGAGACTTAGGATCCGAGGATTGATGATTCTTGACGTGCAATTGCGACCGACAAGGGATGAGTTCCCCTTCAGCCTCGGAACTTCCAAATACGGAGTTTACTTGTGGCTGGTTTGTTTTGTTGGGCAGCTGCTGTTTGCTCTGTTTGCATATGTCCTTGCGGGAACTGATGACTAATGCTTGTATTATCATCACGTGCACGATATACGATATTGTTAGTACCGACGGTTCATTGGTCATGTTCATTGCTATGGAAGGACTGCTACGGTGGTCTAACTATAAGAGGTCGGTCACGTGCTAGAGGGGTGAGCTGGATTACCTAACAGATTTGGCGGCTCTGTGACTCGTTTTGGTTGCGAGAAAAAGAGCGACAGCAAGCTCATGGACTGAACAGCTTAAAAGTGAACAGGATCGGATCATTCTTTATTCAGACATACCTCTGCTTAGTCTTGTGCTATTAGCAGCGGATTGGCCTTCCGCGAATACGATACCCCTTCTTCTCGGCCTTATCCTGCTCTTTGATCAAATTTGATATTCCTCGCCAACTCACTTTGAGGACGCAGAATAGGAGAAACGAGTGCTTGCTACTCTTTCGAAATAGGACTGTGTTTTATGCAAAAATTTCAAAACATTTCTATATAAATTTCAGAAAATATGCCTCATTCGGGCCCGCCTCTTGGGTTCCAAGCCCTGATACTTTGCGGCCCTGGTGTCTCCTTGAACACATTTACTTCCATCCCAGAAGAGTTTCCTAAGGCTCTGGTACCTATTGCAAACCGTCCTATGGTGTGGTACCCTCTTGAATGGTGCTACCGTATGGGAATTACGAGTAAGTTTGTCTTGCTTGTCACAAACGCATTTACCGTTTCCCTCATATGTCACATCGACCTCCCAGCCCTTGGGTTCAGCATTTTTACCTTAGATATGCTTGATTTATCTTACAGATCATGTTCTTTAGTTTAGGGTTGAATTCTGCCTTGTACTAACCAGCCTATCAGATATTACACTTATCACTCCCAAACCTAGTAAAGCAGCATTAGAGGCTTCTTTATCACAGAATCCGCACTTGACATCCCTCCCACCACCGTCAGCCACAGTCATTGCTCCAGAGGGTTTAACACTCACGACAGGCACTGCGGAGTTGTTACGACTGCCGGACGTTCAGGCTTGCATAAAATCAGATTTTATAGTGCTTCCGTGTGATCTAGTATGCGATGTTCCAGGAGTTACGTTTCTAGAAGCTTGGATGACAGCCCACGGTGCCTTGGATGCTTCATGGGATGGAGACTGGCTTGAATCAAGAACCTCTAGTTTGATAGGCGTAGGCGGCGAAAGATGCGGGCGAAGAGGGGGAATTAGTGTTTGGTATCCCACAGGTCCGGATGGTGCAAAGGTTAAGACCGAGGTTCCCGACTTTCTCGCAATTACGCCTTTGGATAAAGATGAGTCTCCGGTAGTTCGAACTGGAAACAACGAACCCTCGTCCCTCGCTAAACTAGTTTATACGATGCCAATGGACAGTTTGAAGGATGCCATGGAAGAGCACCAGGCATTATTAATGCGGCATTCACTATTGAAACGCCATGGCAAGATTAAGATGCTTACAACGTACCGCGATGCACATATTTATATCTTTCCTTACTGGGTTAAGGAAATGGCAATGATGAACGAGAAGTTCGAAAGCATCGGTGAAGACTTAGTAGGATGGTGGGCCAAAACGGAGTGGCAAGGTGGCCTGGGAGAGAAATTGGGGCTACGGGAGATCTTCGACCCTGATAGAGACCATGGGAACAAATACAGCATCAAGCGCGACCAAGTGGAAGAAGACATTGACTTGATGTCTATGAGCACAACAAAATCTACGAGATGGCTGGATATCAACCCTAATGGAACAATGTCGAAATCTAAGCCTGAACCCTTAACTCGCAGTGACACACTCCAGGAAGCTGAAGTACAACCCCCTCCTAACAAACTGGTCGTCCCTCCTGTACTGGCTTATATCCATTCCTCAAAACCATCCGAACCATTAGTTCGACGTGTGGATAACTCCTCCCTACTCCTTTCCACTTCGCTCCGTCTTGCTAAGCTAGAAGCCATAAGCGATGTCGGTGAATCATCGTCGCCATTTGCCCACCAAAACAAGATTGCTTACCCAGCTGGTATCGCTCAACGCTGCACAGTCACCAAGGCAGACTGTCTTATCGCCGAAAACGTCACTGTCGAAGAAAAGGCGGTTATCAAAGAGTCGGTTGTCGGGGCAAATTGCCATATTGCAAGCGGCGCCCGGCTCACTCGGTGCTTGCTAATGGACGGTGTCGTAATCGGTGAACGGAGTCAACTCACCGACTGCATTGTCGGGCGGAGAAGCAAGGTCGGTCGCGAGTGTGTGCTGAAAGAGTGTGAAGTGCAAAACGGGAATGTAGTTCCTGATGAGACAGATGCAAAGAATGAACAGTTTATGATATTTGAGGGCTTGGATGAGGATATGGCGGATGAGGAGGTCGATGCTGAGGGAATAGATATGGGAGCCTAGGTGCTCTACTTTCTTCTATGTTAAAGCAAAAGTGACTTGAATGAGAATTAACTGAGCCCTTCTAAAAGGATAGAGTAGTCTCCTAGTTTGTAACCTCCTAAACCAAATGTAAATCGCAGGCTTCTCATAGTTAATTGTGTAGTGCGTCTAAATCCGGTGGCATTATATGACTTTTATAGATCATGACCCATCGGTCGGGTCTCCACCATAAGTGGTCCCAAAAAAATAAAAATTTGCCTGTAATTTCGTGTGGTTAAGGTAAAATGAGAAAATGAAAAAAAGAATTGGATCAGGGCTGACCCGGAATTGAACCGGGGACCTTGGGATCTGCAATCCTACGCGCTAACCGCTGCGCCACCAGCCCGCTTGTTGAAGGTGAGAGTAATGAATTATATATTCATTGAAGATGGGGAAAAAAAAAGAAAATGGGCGCTGCAGAGTATTTCTCCTTTACAAAAACTTAGCATGAAATGAAGTAAGGCGCTTGTTGGACGGGAGGATATTTTTTTTTCGACGCTTTATCTTGTAGTAACTATAGACCGCGGAATGAATGAAAGTAAATCCTAGAGACTGAATTCGCATCCAACAGCCCTACTGCTCATGGATTGGTCAGCGCGGAATGGCAGCGATATATTAACATTCAGATTAACAACCAGAGACCTGGCCGTCTTGGTGTTTGGTGTCTTGATCTCGGAGACTCGGACTTGAGCCGTGAGCGACATGAATAGTAAGCTTAAAACATCTAAACTAACGGTTCCATCTACTATCACCAACTTATCGGTTGCCTTGGAAATATGTTTCTAAAGGATGGATGCAGTGCTTTCCATCGGATTTGTTTGTCAACTTTTGTCGTGATTGATAAGCCAGCTAGGTTGTACGGAGGAATTCGAACCCGTGGAATAGTAAAGAGTTTGGATGAGAGAAGTCGCTCCTGTTATATAAGGAGGCGCCGCTCCTGGGATGCATTTCATCCTCATCTGGTGCGTTAAGATAGCAAGTTGCCTCAATCGTCAATTGCTTACACTACGGTGAATAATGGTCTCCATCATTAAAAATGTCATTGTCGTCGGGGTAAGTGTTTGGGAATTCATCCCGATTGTACCGTGCATTGAAGCTAATTCTGAAGTAGGCAGGGGGAAATCTAGGGTGAGCTGATAATGAGACGTAAAATATACGGTGCAGGAACTACGCTGATGTCTATTGCTATTCAAGCCCTACTATCGTCAAAGCTCTGCTCCAGTCTCCGCATAAGTATAATGTCTCCGCTCTCTCACGACAGGAATCCAATTACCAGCCACCACAAGGCGTTTCAGTCCGCAAAACAAACTACACGCATGATTCGCTCGTAGAAGCACTCAAAGGACAAGATGCCATCGTCACAATGATTTCGCAATTTGAACAGCAAACCAGAATCATCGACGCGGCCATAGAGGCAGGCGTGCAAAGGTTTATTCCATCGGAGTTTGGCAGCGATACAACATCTCCAGCAGCTCTAGAACAAGTCCCGCCGTTCCAAGCGAAGAAAGCAATCCGAGAGTATTTGCAAACGAAGCAGGATCGTATTGAGTGGACGGCTATTATGACTGGGCCGCTTTTTGACTGGTAGGCCCGTTATTCATGCCAGAAGCCAGGATAAAGATGCCTGACTCACCTTTCTCCAAATTGTAGGTGCATGCAGGTTGGCTTTTTTGGAGTGAATCTCAAAGCTGGCACAGCTGCCTTTGATCCCAAGTACAAATCAAACAAATTCTCGGTCTCAAACATAGACCTGGTGGGCAGGGCGGTTGCACAAGCCTTATCGCCGGACATCGCCGCTAAAACTGCCAATCAGATTCTTTATATCCGTTCCGGAACTATCTCTCAGGAATCCATACTTTCCCTTGTCCGCAAATTCAGCAGCAAAGTGTTCCCAGAAACGACCATTGATCTTGAAGCCCAGGCCAAGGACGCCAAGGAGAAGGTGCAAAACCAGGATTACAGCGGAGTCCTTACACTCATTGTTTCCAACATGGTAAATCCGGAGTCTGGTAATAATTTTGATGAGAGAGGTATTGTTTGGAACAGTTTGCTTGGGTTACCTGAGCGAGAGGACCTAGAGGAGACTGTTAAAGGGTTTCTTGCCTGAATCTGCTGGGGGTAGGCGGTTGGCTGTTCCTGAATCGGTAGAGTTAGGATATAGTGTCAAATCATCAATTGGAGATTCTTAAACACTTTTGTCTCTTTTTGAATCGTTTTCGATGCTGCCCTTTACTAGGCGGGTTGGTGAAAGTGTTAAAAATAGCTGCAGACTAAAGGAAGCACGCGGCCGAACACCATCCCTGAGCTAGACCAGATTAGGCATAAACCCGGAGTTAGATAGCGTCGGCCCGGCCCTTGGTGCTCCATATACCACCTTATCCCGCACCATTCCTCCCCGTCTCCTTCAAGTCGAATTTATAGACTGCGATGGATGATTCGCCTGTTTGATTAACCATCATCATGTCCTCGGGCGCGATCGGAGCTAATTTGGATAGTATGATAGAGCCTGCCCGAACGCCTAACGGCCGCTCAAGGACCATAACGTCCTGTCTCTCGTGTCGTCGGCGCAAAGTCAGATGCGACCGCCGTCATCCCGTCTGCACCGCTTGCGATCGTGGAAAGCATACATGTTCATACGTGGATCGCAACACTGAGCGTGAGAGTTGGGACTCGGCTAGAGCAACACCAAGAGTGAACAAACCCATCAGCGAGCGTAGGCAGGCGAAGATCAATGCCCGGATTTTGCACCTCGCAGAGCTTTTAGCACAACCTCCCGCACTACAACAGGGGCTGCCACCGCCGACCTTGTTATTACAAGATCAAAACCGGATTGCGACACCAGCATCAGGCCAGGAGCTGGATGATGCAGCTGTTCGTAAAGAGGGAGACGATGCCCTGTTCATCGAAAATGGAGTGCCCCGCTTTGTGTCTGCCAAACATTGGGCGATAATGGCTAATGAGGTAGGTGTGCACTCTCGCTATCTATATCCGCGGTATCGCTGAGACCGCTTATATTTTGTTCGATGTATTCCATACATACAGATCCAAGATATCAAAGCTTTGTTTAGCGAAATGCCGGATGCACTACCACCCACGCCTGAACAAACGCAAGAAGCCGACATCCATTCACCTTTCGATGACCTTATAGTTGCTACAGATTCCACTTACACAAATCCCTCCCTACTTTATCCAGATTCCCGGGAGGACTGTTACCTCCTTCTCGACACCTTCTTCGTCAACGTGGATCCAATGATCCGAGTGCTTCATCGGCCGAGTTTCACGCGACGGTTTGATTTGCTTGTCAAAACGCGTTATCCCTCAGATAGTAGCTCTTTACCTGAAAACAACGCCAACGAGTTAGGCTCATTTGAGCCACTTGTCATGTCTGTTTTCTTCGCTGCTGTCAATAGCATGAAAGAAGAGGATGTTTTCAACGCCTTTGCGACGAACAAGCCCACGCTACTTGATAGGTTTAGAAGAGGTACAGAATTCTGGCTGAAGCGACAACAATTCCTGACTACCAGGGCAATTGAAGTTTTGCAAGCTTTCGTTATTCTTTTGGTACGTCATTTCTTCTTTGAGTTATGCTGGTGGGCTAGCCTGATAGAGAGGCGCAGACTGCGCAATACTGTGAAGATGACACCGGGAAAGTGTGGCCGTTGACCGGTCTTGCGGCTCGCATTGCCACTTCCCAAGGACTTCATCGGGATCCGTTGGCACTGCCATCTCGTGCAATTGACGTTGTGCAAGTGGAACTCCGCCGCCGACTATGGGCTCAAATTTGCCATCTAGATTACCGCGCAGCCGAGGGCCATGGTTTCGCTCCCTCCATCCGCGATTCCGACTTTGACACTCGTCTACCACTTAATATCGATGATTCTAACCTGACCGAAGGAGTCACCTCGCAGTGGGGAATGCCAGATTCTCAAAAGTTCACAGATATGACTGTATATCTGATACGTCTGACGGGTATTCAGTATCTTCGACGGATAGTTCAGGCAACACACGAATTCAAAAGAAGATTTGACACTGGGTGGAGACAAAAGGTCACTGGAACGAACCAGCTGGCCGCACAACAAGAATTGGTGAAGACGGCTGAAGAAACGGCGGGACATTTGGATGAGGAACTAGGGAAGCTTCTTCGTTACTGTGACAAGAGAATTCCTCTTCAAGCACTGGCCTTCCAACTGGGCTCAATTCTAAAGTGCAAATTCTGGATAGTCTTTTGGATACAGATACCGCGAGAGCACCGCGAAGCCATTATCAGCCTTGGTACTAGAACAAGGTAAGTGATTTAATCGTGTCGATTGCTTCCAATTTCCTATTGTGATAACGTTAGCTAGCATCTTTACCAGTGCTGTCGAGATGATCGAGAATCTATGCGTTTCTGCCTCCCACAAAAATTGTGAACCCTTCCAGTGGCACATCACGTCACACACAGCATTTCACTCGATCCTGTACATCCTTTCCGAGCTTCGAAATACAGGGTTCCAACGACCTGAGTTGGCAAATATCCGCTCTAGAGGACTCCAGGCTGTAATTGCCATCCGAGATATTCGTGGAGGGAAGTCCTCGGCTGCTTGGGCGGCTATCGCTAGCCTCATCAACAAAGTAAAACGAGAGGCTCCAGAAGCTGGCCCTGAAACATTAAATCTGGATGCCAACCAGGCGCCCTGCGACAACAACCCACTTTTATCAGACCCTCTTACGGCCTGGATGCGTTCAGCCGGCCTGGGATGCGACGATGGGGACCCTTTGAGTCTCTTTACATTGGGAGATAATTCCATGATAAACATGGGAAGTGATATGTGAACTTTGTAGGCTCCTCTAGGAAATTATGATATACCATGTTCGGAACACTGGCTTTCCCAAACTAAGAGCCTTGGCAATGAAAATTGGCAGTAAATCAAATATGAGGTTTCTCGTTCAGTTCTGCGTCCTTTGGAGACTGAGTGTACGAAGCGGGAGATATTCCCCAAATGCTTCATGCACTCCTTCTAAAGTTCCGAGACAAAGGTGCAGATTTCTAATTAACGACTGCAGGGCTCTGCTAATGTTTTCTGCTTCTACCCCAAAAAAAAGAGACTGGCAATTGTTGATTCTTGGTGGTGGCTCACTCAGTCTCCAGGGCGGCAGGGCGGAATGCCAAGCCCAACGAACTCCTAACTTCTCCTTGGGGCTCGTACGAGGCACGGACCATCTGGTTGAACTCAACATATCTAATACATCTAACCATTTCGGCCGACCTCTCGCGTCGTATGCGTCGTTTCTATTGTGCATGAAGATCGTAATATTTAAGTCTTCGTGTTATGCTTTCGCACGATGCCCTTCCGGCACTGGATAGAGTCCCCCTAGTCCTCAGCTAGCGAACTGGGTATATAAAACCACAGAAACGTCCGCGATAAGATTTCTCGGATTTGCAACCCTCCCTAATCGCTAACGAGAGACACACGAGGTCCAAGTTGAAGGTATCCAAATTTGGCGGTGATTTTAACAGCAGTCGTGAAGCTACCGAAGAAACCACCCCTAACGTTGAAATGCAGGACACGCTGGGTCAGCCACAACCTCCAGATGGAGGTATTCGTGCTTGGTCTTGCGTGGCTGGCAGCTTTCTTTTGCAATTCTGCTCTTTTGGTTATGTGAATGCGTATGTTTGTTCATCTCCCTCGTCCTTGAAAAGGAAAATGGTGAGCTGACAACGGTGAATGAGGCATAGGTGTGGTATATTCCAGCTCTATTACCAGGATGTCCTGTTGCGTCACCAATCGTCCTCAGCCCTAGCCTGGATTACCACCTTACAAGTCTTTCTCTTATTCATGTTCGGACCGGCCATTGGCAAGCTTGTTGACCTGTATGGTCCTCACAAAATAACCATTCCATTTTCAATACTAGCTGTCTTTGCAGTATGCATGCTCAGTCTCTGCAAGACATATTGGCAAGTCATGCTGGCCTAGGGAGTCGCCTTCGGCTTTTCCGCCTCGGGTTTGTCAATGCCTGCTTTAGTGTTAGCAACCCAGTGGTTCTCTACGAAGCGGGGATTAGCAGTGGGCATTGTGTCATCAGGGAGCAGTTTGGGTACGTGCGTTATTCCTTGCATTTTACCGAAACTTACATCCATCTGGCTAATTTAGCGCACATAAAAAGGTGGAATTATATCCATTCATGATCCCTAGGCTTATTGCGAAAACGGGGTTCTCCGACTCCGTCCGATGGACAGCTTTAATGCAAAGCATCCTCTTGATTATCGCAAATCTACTCATCAGCGCCCCTTTTTCGCCCAGATTGCCAACGAAAAGTACAGCTTCGGGAGAGCTAGGAGACCGCCAAGGCAGGTTCAAGGCCGCACTTGCCGCTTTCAAAAGCCTCCCATGGGCGTTCTTCAGTCAGGGCTGCTTATTTAGTTTATGGGGCCTGTTTGCGCCGCTGAATTACCTACCAATAATGGCTGCCCAGAGCGCCTTGCCATTAGAGTTAGCCAACTATACCCTCGCCATCGTCAAGTATGCCACCTAACTACTCCTCAAGAAATGGTGGCTGAAATCTGAAAGACTAATTCCCGCACGTTCGGCTTCATAGCGCCGGTTCGATGCTCGGTCGGATTGGCCCTGGGTGGGTCAGCGATCGCTTAGGCCAGTTCAATGTCATGTTCATCGTCACAACGCTGTCTGGTGTGCTAGTCCTCGCATTCTGGCTACCACTAGAGAAACACCCAACCACTGCAGGTATTCTCGTTTTCGGAGCCATGTATGGCTCTGTCAGTGGTGGAATGGTGAGCCTGGGACCGCCCTGTGTGGTCTCCTTGGCAGATGGCGGAATTGAGGAGATCGGGTTCAAACTAGGCGGGTTTTGTCTTTCTATCGCGCTCGGGTAAGTCTGAACTGTTTTTCATGTGTGAAGAGACTTTGCTGACAAATACGTTCTAGGGCTTTGACCGGATTGCCCATCCAGGGAGCGATTAAGGATCGAGAACAAGACGGATTTCAGGGATTGATGATCTTCGCTGGAATGGTCATGGTCCTAGGCGGATGCATGATAGGAACCACTCGAGTCTTGAAGGGTGGATGGTCTTTGTCCAAAAAAGTGTGATTGATGGCGATTTCGATGGTTGTAGAACGCTACCGGAGCCCGGTTGAGCGAACACAGTATTAGGCAGCGCAAAAACTGTAGCTTGTCTCCTGGGTAAGCAAAATAATCTACATAGTTTCACTATTAACACAAGCGACAGTTGAATACAGCTTGCATCTCTATTCCCATAGCAACCAAGAGGGAAATAGTAACATGAACTTGCCCGGCGATATTGGATAGCTGACGCAATCTAACCCAGTATGTCGTGCCGTGTCTTCTCTTGACAGCTGGAGTTGTAGTAGTTGTCGTTGTCGATGGCGTTGTTGAGCGTCAAAAGCGTTGAGTGATCAACAACACGTGATGCGCTGACGACGAAAAGGGGGAGAGAGACGCGGACTCAACGCCACCACGGTGAGAGTTATGCCAGAGCGCACTTATCGACTGTTATTTCTAGCCATAACCCGGGGCAGAAACACTAAGACACCATAATGAGCGGCTTCAAAGGGATTGTGAAAGATGGATGGCATCCTAAAGGAAGAGACGGCGGACGCGAGAGCTGGCGGGGTGATTTTAAAGGGATCAACCAAGTGGTAAGTCCAAGTCCATTTGTCTACGAGGGTTCTGTAACTCGCAATTGACCGAAGCTGATTGCGCAAATCTAGGCCGGATGGGTAGGGAAAGGAAAAAATCCCAATGCTAGCGACAGATCGGAACATGTTGCTCGACCATTATCGACTTTAAAGGACCCCTCGTCCTTCGCACCACCTCCAAGGCGAAGCAATACTGCCGGCGGGGCCTCGTGTGCTCCTTCAGTTTCTTCGCACCAGCAGGCTGACGAGAACAACTTGACAAGGCCTGCACCACCACCTGTCCCTTATCGCGCAGATACGACCGGCTTGTCAACCAGTCGCTTTCCTCCACCACCCCCAGGCCGACAGGATGATTCCCTATGCCAAAGTAACAGCGCTATGGGCAGGCCGAAGCCATCTCTACCACCAAGATTACCTCCCCGAGAAACAATATCACCGACTACTTCTTCCTCTACCATACCACCTCCGCCATACGAAGAAACACAAAGGCCCGTGGATCCGTATATAAACCAAGGCGCAGTGAATCGCCTGGCGAATGCAGGTGTTTCCGTTCCTCAATTGGGCATTCAGCGCACATCACCCAATAATAGTCCTGGCTCTCAGAATCCCAGCCATGTTTCAGGTACGATTAACGCTACTAATGAATTGCAGTCACGGTTTTCGCGACTCAATACCTCTTCGTCTTCTCCTACTTCCTCTATCCCTGCCACTACACACTCTCCCATACAAGGAGTTACTACGCAGCAACTCCAAGGTGCAGCAACTGTAGCTTCACACATTGCATCTCAGCCCGCGGTCCGGCAAACTATTCATGACAACGTCTCGTCAAACGAATCACGTCCGGGACTTGCGGCACGCACAAATACTTTCCGGGAACGCCATGACGACCAAATACAGTCAGTGAAGGGAAAAATCAGCGGCCTAAACCAGAGATACGGCATAACCAAACGGATTAATAATTTCATAGAAGACCAAAAGTCTCCTGCTCATCCAGATGCTCCTGCACCTCCGCCAGGACATCCTTCAAATCAACCAGCCGCCCCGAACCACCCATATTCCTCTCCTAACACATCGAGGCCAGATCTGGATGCGCTAAATAAGAGAAAACCACCGCCTCCTCCGCCACCACCAAAGAAACCGTCCATGCATTCAAGGCCAATTAACCATTCGCCGTCTCCACCACCGTTGCCACTGAACACGAAACCTCGATGAGCAGTTGTTTTCCTGTATGTTTCCGCGTATGACTAGTCTTTGGGGACAAAGTCAGGATGATGGTCCACGCAATATTTCTTTTCTTCGGCATCTTGTTCTGCTCAGCGATGCGATTAGTAATATTAAAGTTAGTGAGGAAATGCATGCGTGCAAAGGGGGATTGATTGTAGGAAGAAGGCTCCCCAGGGTGCGCACAGTTCAGTCATTGATAGATTAGCTTTACATACTAACTAATGAATATGCAGCAACTTAATAACGTGGTCGTTGCAGTCCATCAACATGAAGAGCAATTGGTATAATATTTCAATTCCTGCAAGCAGATATGTGAGATACCATCTTCATTTTCAAGGAGGAAAAATGCGGTGATGCACTGGTCGCTGTCGCTATTTGCGCTATGTGCTGGGTCCATGATCAAGGATTCATTCACTCCCTCGAGAAACAATTCTCGTCCGGAAACGTATGTACATACATATATACACCCGTACGCAATAGGGGTTTGATGAGCAATCATGGCTTGATCAAAGTGTCCCCGAGGCCCGTGTGAATTTGAGGCCTGATATACAAGTACTCGGAGTGAAAGAGAATATCAACATACGGCCAACGTCATTGAGCAACCGGATGTCTTCTATTCAATTGAGCTACCTCACCACACCAGCGATGTCAACTGCTATGAGCTAGTCATCTAGCTACATACTTATCTTCAACACGGTCTCTCACTCCCTCTCTCTCTCTCTGTGTGTGTGTGTGTGTGTAACTAAACAACACCTTGACACCGACTATTCTATCGACCCTAGACCGTTAGAACACTCAACAATACTAAAAACAAAAACAAAAGAGAGACACACACGCGGAGAGAGAGAGAGAGAGAGAGAGAGAGAGAAGAGAAGAGCACACTATGCCTCCCCATCCCTCAGAAAACATCCCTCTCGCCCTCTTCACAAAATGGTTCCTCACCAACCCCCCGACATTCCCTTACCCAGAGCTCCGCGCCCACGCCCCCATCTCCTGCGGAACATACACCTGCGAATCAATCAAACGCATCAACCCTACTACTCTTCTAATCTTCAAAAAAAGAACAACCAGCATCCTAAGCCACGATCGGACCTTCATCGGCGCCGTACAATGGCAAATAGACATGAGCATCTCCAAAAGTCGCATTAAATGGAACTCCTCAAACCCCTCGGCCACCCTACGCGCAGATATCAAACACATCCCACCACCACCACCATCACCATCATCGTCGTCGTCGTCGTCCTCCCTCACCCCAACACAACTCCGGCTCGCATCAAACTGGTACGCACCACACATCCTCTCCTTCGCGCGCTCACGCATCGGCACCACCGTCTCAGACGGCGAATGTTGGTCGCTCGCCTCCGCCGCCTTACGCCACACACGCACCGCCGCAGTACGTCAAGGCCACGAACCACCGTTACCCAGCACCGGCCGAGTTCATGGCCAACTCATCTTCGACTGGGAGGTATCATCATCCCTCTCTCCCTTCCCCAGGGGTCTAGGGATCCTCCAAGCCGCCGACGTGCAATCGGGGGATATTATCGAGTTTCGCGATACGCATTTTCGGCATGTGCATGTGCGAACATCACTGGGTGGGATGGTAAGAGGGGAGGGGAATGTGCGGATGAAGGAGCATACGGCTATTGTGGAGCGGGTGGAGAGGGGGGAGGAGAAAGTACGTTTTTGGGAGCAGAATGCGAGGGCTGGGAAGGTGGTGGCGGAGGGGAGTTATGATTTTGGGGAGTTGGTGAAGGGGAGGGTGATGGTGTATAGGCCCGTAGCGGCCAGTGCGATGGAAAGGTTGAGTATTGAAAGGGTGTGTGAGGAGTGGTAGGAGTTGTAACTCTTTTTTTTTCCCCTTTTTTTTCTTTTATTTGTAAGTCACCTATCGTTGTGTATTCTTATCTGTTGGTTTGGTGATGATTATTCTTAGCTTCAAAAACTATAGGATTGCTGGCCGATGATATCCTCCCGCAACTAACACGGGAAGGCATTCCCAAACTAGAGCGCCCCAAAGCATGCTTTCATGCTGACAGCCTTCTTCAGACCTTCACCACGTTCCGCGAGTAGCCTTAATCGCAGAGGAGGCCCGACCGCAGAATCCTAGTTCCCCGGATTGAAAGAGAAAAAAAGAAAAAAAAAAAGGGAAAAAAAAAAAGAAAACCCCGCACATCCCCATCCTGATCAGCACGCACTTAAGCAAACTCGTTAATGCGCCTGAAACAAAAAGGAAAGAAAGAAAAGAAAAGAAAGCACTTTACTCTTGGCGTCTACCGCGAGCCGTCCATGGGCTCCCTTGCTGAAACGCCGATTTACCGGGGAGGATGCGTTGAGTCGGGATCATACGCTTATATCGCCGGGGATGGCATTTCATAGGACATGGGAGACAGCAGGGATTAAGATTGCGGAGACATGCTGAAATGCATTTATTTCAAAAAATATCCTAATCCATACACCTTTTCACTCAGACAGCAGACAACTTCGTAGACGACTAAGGAGATCACATTTGGCACAAGAGCACACAGTATGTAATAGACATGAAAGAAAAGACAAGTTATAACAAGAAGGAAATGGCAATCGAAACCAAGATCAAAGACAAAAAGGGCATCTTCAACCTACCAATTGATTAGGAAAAGGAGAAATCGGGAAAACAAGGTGTGCCACGCTAGTCAGAGTGAAGGAACACAAAACCGATGAAGCCGGACACTGACAACAAACGGAATGAGCAACCCATTAAATAACTAGTATACGGAACAGAGATATACGGAGCAAAGGATAGAGCAACGGAGCCTTCTTTTTAAATTTCGGGTGTATATGAGGGGAGTCGTGAGGCACTATGGCCTCTTCTTTTTTATGTCGTTGCAGAAAGGCGCAGCAATAGAATAGAAAGCTCCATGGCTGCATGTGGAGGGCGGAACGTGACAGGCTTCCGAGTCGTCATCAAAGAGAATATTGTATAGAGACGTCGAGGTCGAGCAGATGGTTTTCGCATCGAGAATGATCAGAATAAGAAGGGGAAAAAAAATCAAGAAAACATAAATAATACACATAGGAAAAAACCGCTAGAAAACTGCTTTGCGGGAAAGAAACGCCGCCTATTATGCAGAATCGTTAAAAGAAGTGTGTATAGACCTTGGATGATTCATGCACTTCCATCTCCTGCCCACCAAGTTAGCAAGTGAAATGATCTGCAACTCCCATGGCTAGTATGTAACGTACCATTTTAAAAGTATTAAGCTCCTCTTTGATCTGCTGGGCCAAAAGAGGAGTCAAACGATTACAAGTGGCAATATCCCCACGACGATCATACTCGCCGCTGGGCCACGTATCATGAAATTGAATTCTAGGGCTAAACGAAATATTCTTGACGACATTCTGGGGTGTAACTGGAGCGCTGTTTGCTCGGGAGGCAGTAAAACGGCCACCTGGAAGGAAGTATTCTTCGCCTTCAATTGTTACAGAGTCGGTACGGCGATGACCAGAACCTGGGGGTCGCTCATCGCGTGGAGTGCTAGGAACACTTGAACGTGGGGAATCAGTAAAATGTGCCTCAGAGGGGCGCATAACTGGAGAAGAGCCACCAGGAATTGTTCCTAGAAAACGTCAATATTTGGGTTACAGAAATCGTCGGGTCAAAGGGGGGATTACTTTTGAGTATTCCTTTCTTTACAGCAGCTAAGACCTCCGCTCTTTCTTTATCCCCACCCAAGATACTCTTGCGCGAACGAATGTTGTCATTCTGTTCGACACTCTTGACTGAGCCTGCTGTATCTTCTGAATCGCGCTCAGTGGTTCGATTGCCGTTTGGCATATCTGAGGCAACGGGAGATATAATCTCACGCTGAGCCTCCACTGTCACCCTTGAGACCTGAGGCACCATCGGCTCGTCACGGCCAGACTCGAGTGATACGTTATGCAATGACTTTGGTCGAAACAATCCAACAAGTGAACGAGTAGACCTTTTGACGCCCTTTCCCATCTTACGCAGCATAATCGAAGCAGAAGAAGCAGTTGACGAAACCGAGATGTTATCTGTCGAGCCCGTAAAGAAGTGACGCTGACTCGAGTAGATATTCTCGCCGAGACCACTAGCTTCTTGCTTTTGGGCAATTGCAGCTTGCTCAGCACCTAATTCCTCATCTAGTTGCTGTTTACGGGTCATTTCAGGATTCTCGGGTGACGAGGCACCCCGCAGTTCAGCTACACTGCTGAAAGAGAGTGCCCGTCGAAGTCTAGACTTGCCGCCCTTGCCACCTTTCTTCGAAATTTCGCTTAGTCGCTTTGCAGCCGCGCTCTGAAATTTAGGCTGGTCTGGAGAAGCTTTTCCGTCTGTTTCCTTCTGCAATTCGGAGGCCTCCGTTTTCATAGGCTTCGAAAGAGGAGAATTAGCGCGTTGTGAAATTTCGGCAGGTCGTGACAGTGCTGTCGTCGCTGGTTTGGGGTCAGGCTTGGAGGCAGGGGGTTGCGAGTTAGCCTACATATTCGTTAGTGCTGAAAAAGGATAGGGTAAAAAGATGGAGGAGCCTACCAGACTTGACGAACGAGAGGGAGTTTCCAACCCATTGCCAATCACAGAGGTCTGTGTTTGAGAAGAATCCACTTGTGACTGTAGGGATGATTCTGTCGAGCCGAGTGGTGACTTGATCTTTGGAGAGAATTCTGGAGGAGTGAGATTGAGCAAGGCTGCATTATCCAAGCTCCCAAGGCTTCTACGTCGGTATCTCTTTGCAAGTTCGGGGACAGGTTTTTCGGTGGTGGGGACATTGTCAGCACTAGCATTTCGGCTATGCTGAGCGAAGTTTGTCTTGAGCTCGGGAAGCTGGGGTCGAGAGAATGAGAGTGCCGGGTATTTCTCACCCAAAACAGCATCAGGTGTTGCCGAGGGGCTCAGTGGTGCTGCAGCAACAGTATTTGAGGTAGACGGTTGAGTAAGATTAGGCGGTTCGACGCGTCGTTGGCCACGACGATAACGATCTGGGGAAGGCTTTGGTGAAGGCGACGATGGAGGTGGAGGCGTTTGGAGTGTAAGAGGAGGAAGTGACAAATCCACAGTGGAAAGGGGGCGAGGGGTACGTTCAGGCTTCAGGCGACGTGTAGGTAAAGCCGAGTCATCCTTTGAACGAGAGGAATGGATGGAGGATGACACCGAGGCCGAAGAATTAGTAGATACCGAACCAGCAGCATGATGATGATGTGCACGGGGGGGGGAAATGCCAGGATATGCAGGGGTGAGGTCTGCCTGTGACGAGTGACTCCAACTGTCCGCTTTCACTTGAGAGAGTGTGGTTGGGCGTGGTGGCTGGTTAGGCGTGTTGGCCAAACTTGGGGTGCTAGTGAAAGCATATGGGGCAATAGGGTGGGCTGATGGGGAAGATGTGGAATGTCTGTAACCCGAGATGGGACCGACACCACTGTAAGATTGGCGGTGGTGCTGATTGTTTCGAGCCATCTGATATTGTTGCTGTTGATGCTGATGTTGTTGAGACTGCAATTGCGAGACGCCCGGTGAAGAGGCAGGACGTGGTTGAAGCAAGGTGATTGTAGTGGCTTGCTGAGGGATTGTTTGAACCAATGCGGCCATGATTGACACGCCTACTTGCTGGATTTGAAAAGGCGAGACTGGTTGGACGGTTGAAGATGAAGCGAGAGTGAAGAGGAGCGTAATTCTTAGTCGAACAGGTTCGCTGACACCGAGGTGATCATGAAAGGACGTTGGTTGGAGACAGAAAAAAAAAAAAGGAAAGGATGAAGCACAAGTAGGACAATCTATCAGGTTAACCAGGTAAGTTAGCAAGCTGTGCAGATTGTAGCAATGACAGATTAACAGGGAGACTGTATAGCGCCTGAGGAGTCGAGGGACCGATCGAAACGGCTTTGGGCGTTGGGCATGATGGAGAAAGGGCCCAGGCACGAGGGGGAGGGGTGGGTGAGTTTCTCGAAGGAGAGAGAGTTCGCATAAACAACGGGAGGAAAAGGGTCTCACCAAGACGTGAAATGTAACAAAAACAAATGGAAGATGAGACAAGGCCCGAGTGGACAATGCGTTCAACCACGACGACAGCGCATGACGGGCGATAGAGCAAGTTGAGTAGCGGCGGGATTCTTCGATAGATTCGTCAGGGACTCCTGGATGCCAAAAGATGGAGGAGAAGGACAAGCTCGTGTTGGTTGGGGAAAGGGAAAAAAAAAAGAAATAGGCAAAACGGAAAAAGCAAAGGCAGCGGCAGCACTAGATGAACCAGAGAGATGTATTATGTTTCAAAAAAAAAGGAAAAAAGAAAATAGAGCAGGATAAAATAGAAGCAAAAGATGGAACAAAAAAAAAGAGGCAGTAAATTAGATGACGAGGAGAAGCAAGGGAGATGACCAACAGAATCCCCCTTCCAAGAGGTAAAATTAAGGGTTTTTGAGGAAGATGGACGGGGGCAGCGGGGGAGGAAGTGAAGAGGGGACGGAGGTCAACGCCAGCGATGAAAATGAGAAGAAGAAGAAGAAGAGGAAGAGGAAGAGAGAGAGAGAGAGAGAGATAGTGAGAGACAGCAGCGAGGAGTGAGGAGGAGTGAGTGAAGAGAGCGAGAGAGAGAGAGGGAGAGGGAGTGAGGGAGAGAAAGTGAAGTGAGAACGAAGTGAGAGTGAGACAGCCCGAAGAGGAGAAAGACAGCCTGTTTTGGTATGGTAAGATTCAGAATAGGGGAAACACGTCTCCCACCCAATCACCACCCGCCATTCAATACACGCTAGTCCCCTCTAAGCCTAGTCTGTACCCCACTACGATCGCCCGCCCAGTGGGTGCTTGGTCTGCCTGCTGATTGGCTGGCGGGCGTCCTCTGCCGCTTGAAACGGCTTAGCGGTGCTGAGTCAGCTGTGATCGCTGGGTTTGGTTCGTTCCTTCCCGGTCCAGCAAATCACTCCGTCCCGCCCATAGTTATGTCTCTCCGGGATGGCTGGATGAGTTACTTAATAGTTGAACCTCGAGTGTAAGCTCCCTCCTGGGTTAGTGGAAAATTCAACCGAATTCAAGGAGTTGGAACACCAGACACTCCCGAAGAACAACAACACTTCAAAGAACATCGCTCGACATTCCACTCCGTTTGTTGAAGAATCATCCAACATGTTCTAGAATAGCCAGCCGTTTCGCAGCCGAACGCGTCACCCGGTCTGGATCTCTCCACTTGACATCATCTCACCCAAATCGCTTTCTTGCTGCTCGTTGTCATGTCTGGGGTTGGCTGTTATCATATCAACCACCTACTACCATACCGGCCACATAGAACCTAATACCAAATCCTGCTTTCTACTCATACTCCTAAAACTCAACATGTCTTTTGTCTCTTCTCTTAACACTCTCATCCCACTTGCTACTGCATCCATGCTCTGAGTACGTCGGCTCTACTTGGCCCGGCTACGCACCTCAACTCTCCTGATTCCTGCACACTTTACTATCAAAAGGCAAAAAGAGATTGCTTTTAATACTAACTAGTAATACATTCTAACTGGAAATGCCTGACAAGATTAATCACTAGATGCCCCTAAACCCGTTTTTTTTTTGGTTGTGCAATCAGTGTCTCGCTGCCTTGCGTTGCGCCTAAACCCCTGGGGTGATGCATATCGGGCTGATGCTCAAGAGGACCCAATAAAATAATCCAACCCAACAAAAAGAACAAGTGGAAGAAAGGAAGGAAGAAAGGAAACCCCCGCCCTTCTCCAAAGCCCAAGGGTGGTGCATATTTCTGGTTCCTCTCCTTTTTATTGGTGTATTTTCCCAATCACCAGAATTGAGAACAAACCAAAAATCAATTTGGCCATCGCTTTTTTTTTTTAACCTCGTTTCTTCTTCATTCACGTTGCTGGCGCTTTAGCCAGTGTTTCCTCGCCTTCATTTGCCAAAACATCGAAGCCCCCATCGCTTCCTTTTACCGGCAGCGAAGACACTCCTGTTTTGCCTCCGGTTCTAGATCCCTTCTTGCTCGCTGCTTTGCTGCCTCGAACGGGGACCCATGCACCCTCAGAGATACCTTCTTTCGACTCTGATGCCTGACGCTCCATCTTCCTCTGTGCCGGCGACATCACATCTTCAATATTTGCCTCGTACCCTCTTTCGTCTAGTGGAGTACGGATTCCCTCTTTGCTGCTGTGAAGTAGATGCGGCGGTTCTGGGTGTTTAGCTGTGCGGTGAACCTTCTCGTCCACCCTTTGCTGTTTCCGTGTCATGACATCTTCAACATTCGCTTCGTACGCCGCCGGATCAACCGGTGTGCGAGTCCCGACAGAGCTACCAGTCGCTCCCTTCACGCCCACTGAATGCTTGGTGGTTGCGCTGGATCGTCGTTCGGCACGGATTTGCTTTTTGGTCATGATTTTGTTGACGTTTGCCTCATATGCGTCGGGATGAGGGGTGCTGGTTCCCGAGTTTCCGGATTCGTAGTCTGTCGACCCGTTTCCATCACCATGCATCTCAATGACAGCATTCTGAATCTCACGCGTCACACCTTTGAGCGCATCAAATCCGGCTTTTTCTGCAGCGTGGCCATGAGCTACAGGGCGTTTGGCTCCTGGATCAGTACGTCGGAGGTATGATCGGACAAAGAAACGTGCAAACAACCAAGTTAGCGGCAATAGATAGAACACGTTGAGCCAGATGGCGAATGCCTGGCCGCTAGTATCCATGCAGGTGAATGTTCTAGGCTCCAGAGTGTAACGAATCTCCTGCTTGTCCAGTGTGGCTTGCGCAGCCCGGGCGCCATCAGAGCCGAACAAAGTACCGTTGGCATTAACAACGTTCTCAGCAACACCTTCGTGACCAGCAGCTCGGAGTGCTAACTTCTTGAGCCATGAACCCACTCCGGCTTGGGTATCGTTTGCGGCCATCAAAATAGAAGGGGTGACCGAAGCCAGCGGGCGGAGAGTGACGGCGTGCGGGACGGGGAAGGGAATAGAGTAATATACAAAAAGGTGGCTGGCAGCGAGAGCAGTACCAAATATAAATTGCAAGATCTGCATTGTGGTCAAAGATCTCTTGATACGAACAGGAATGCGAACGCCGAGCGCAGTCAAGGTATAGTAGGTATACTAAAGCAAAAGTCAGCATTTCTTGTTCATGCATGGTTTTAGGTCAAGCAATGAGGAAAGCTTCCATACCATGAGCGCGTGAATGGCGGAGTTAACGAGGGCAAAAATCCAGATCGGAGATGCCATGAACCTGATGCCAGCCCACATGCACATCATGGCGCCAGCATGGTGGTAAGTCTGCAAGGTCGAGCTTTTCTTTCCCTTTGCCAAAATGATGGCAGTATCCAAGACTTCATAGAACTTGGAGAGGTAAAAGATCCAGCCAAAGAAGGCGAGACCCTTATTCCAGAGCCTTCCTACGTCTGTTGGATCGGGGGCATGTCCAGGCCCCAACTTGTACTCGGGGTTGTGGAGAGTCCAAGTGTCGGCGTTTGTGTCATATATGGCAGCATTTCCAAGACCTCGGGGCCCATTTATATGGCAAAAGGCATCAACGACATTTACCAAGCCACTGCCATGCATTTCGGAGCGGGCGGGCCACGACTCCCGGAAGGCGTTCAACATTCCCAGGAAGGTCCAGGCGGAATATATTGCCAAAAACACATTATGCAAAACGACGAACAAGCGGAATGGCTTAGTCTTGCTGATTCCCCATGGCTTATAGCCTCTCTTCTTGTTGATACGGTTGACGATGATGACGGTGGTAGCATAGACGAGGGCGATGGTTATGGGAACTTGTACCTTCAGGGCATCGTTGAATAGGCTTGGTGGAATGTTGAACGGCTGCAGCCATGACCTTTCGACGGGAGGCGCAGGGATCGTCTTTGGTTGCGGGGCGGGAGGGAATGCGAGAAGCGAGCGAGGAGGAAGACCCAGGTGGACTGACGGCACATCGGGCCTGTCTGAAGACCGGAATAGGCCCATGATTGCAGGCGCGTTCTTTTCTCGAAGGAGGAGATGGGTGAAGGAATAGCGGAATGGAGGCGAAGTGTTGGGGCTTTACGATGCCCAATTGCTCGCAGTCGGTCCTAGGAGGAGGTAGATCTGGCTGATCGCAAGTTGGGGTCGCAATTGATCGATTAGATCATGATTGCGAGAGTTCACTCCACCAGCAATAAGCTTTATATATAAGGTACTCCGTATGAAGATGATGTACAAGAAGTATCGCTAGTCGCAGACAGACTGTGCGACTTTTGTGTGCTGGGCTTTGGTAAGGGGAGGTGAAAGACTATAAGGGAGAACAAGACGGAGAGCAGGAGGAGAGAGCCATGATAGAAAAGAGAAGAAGGAAAAAGGAGGGAGAGAGGGGGAGCAGGTCGTCTTTGCTTTGACAGGTTCTGGAGTTGAGTTGAGGCTGGAGGGGGAAAGGGTGGATGCGCCGACGATACGGTAACTTTTTTTTTCTTGGTTTGTTGGGAAAACAAGCAATACAGTGGGAGCCTGCAATTGACCAATGGGAGAGCTGGCAACCGCCGAGGCATGTGCCTATTTGGGTTTAGTCAATACCAGTAGCGACTGTATTCTGGTAACCATGGCGTCATCATCAGCCTGGCGCAAGAATCAAAACAAGCAAACATGAAGCAACTTCTTGATTGATCATGATTTCATATCCAGAAGATGAAAAGCACGGCGGGTGGCCAACTCCCTATGCCCTGTTTGTGTGTGGCTCTGTCCCTCGTTCAGCCCTAAGCATCAATGGAGCTCCTGCTCTTCCTTTTGTTTGCCTTTTGTGGTGTGATTCTGCTGTATCTCAACGTCACTCACCCGCTCTCACCGCCTTCTGTTGCTGGATCCTCGGCTCTCACCCGCTTTAGCTAATCGGCACTGCTTAGATAATCCCGGCCTTCGGGTTCTCTTTTGGTCTCTCTGCTCTCGCTTCTTATGAATTCCATCTTCTCTCTCTCTGTCTCTCTCTCTCTCTTGCTGTTGTTGTTGTTGTTGTTGTGTTGTTGTTAATTTTCAGGCTATTACTTGCTGTTGGTTTTTGTGTAAGATCATGCAGCTCAACAATCGCCGTGTCACAACACTTTTCTTGCTCTCCTAATCACGCTCGGCGTTGCGCCTCATTCCCCTGCAGGGACACTCTACTATGTAACCATGTTGCTTGTCCGGTCCAACACCTGTATTGTTCAGATACACCTTTCCGGCGGAAAAACTCTCTACTTAAAACCGTCTTCGATACCCTAAATCCCGCCTCTTTTATTGGGTTTGGCTGTTGTGGACTCGTTGTCGAGTTCGTTCACTCAACACTCCCGCTTGAACTCGCATGTTCACGTGAAGACGAGCCGACTGGAAGTTTTGCCGCGGGGACCAAACTAACTAACTAACCTGTATCAAAATATCCAGACTACAATTTCTTCTTCCCCAACGGTTTTGAATTAAAAGCGGAGCCCTAAATCGCAAAAGGGATACTATATAAGATTTTGGATACTCCGTATGCTTGTGCACACTCGAATTCTACACTTCACATGGGTGATTAGGTACGCCAGCCCGAGGTATCTTCACTTCCAGGTGGAGAAATTTTAGGTACCTATTTGCCGCTTTTTGTTCTTCCTTTGTCACGAGACAGAGATTCAATCTTGACGCTGAAATGTTTTATTTGCACTATTATATTATGTTTTCGGCTCGACTATTCTGCGTTGAAGTCGACCACATACCGTCCCGCTACCTGTCCGTGTCGGAGTTTTTCAACGGCTTCCGGCATTTTGGCAAGCGGCCATTTCTCGTAGACCGGTTTCAACAGCCCCTGTTTTTGTCAGCAGGTCATTGCTAGTCATTATTAGCCGAATGCAAACTTACGCGTCGAGCAAAGTCAAGCGCTCGAGTAATATCTTTCATAGAACCGACGAGTGTTCCGATGATTGACATATTCTTGAAAACAAATTTTGCGGGATGCGCCCCAAACACTTGTTCACTCGCAGGTGCTGGTTGACTGGTCAGATTCTCTAGGCTTCTGTATTTGGCCCCGCTATCTCTCTATTATCGTGAAACTTACGAAGTCCGATACACATCAGCTTGGATCCAACTCGGCTACCAGTGAACGAGATGGCATCCTTGTAAGCCTGAGGCGCTGTCACAAAGACTGCATGCGCACCTATTCCGTCGCAGAGTTCCACAATCTCTTTGGATACGTTCTGACTCTCGCGGAAATCAACAAAGTGTTCAGCTCCCATCTTCAGGCACAGCTCCCTCTTTACGTCTCCGGTATCAATGGCGACCGTTCGTATTCCCATGGCTTTGGCAAGTTGGATGCCCTGGATACCAACACCACCACCTCCTCCAGGGAATACTGCCCAATCACCGGGTCGAAGTTGAGAGTCCTCAAGACTGCGGAGAGCAGTTGCCGCACTGCACATAATTGGCTAACACTCACCGTGAACATTTAGCCTGGTCAAAGCTAAGACAGCCAGCGTCTATTGGGGAATTATTGGAACTTACTGCCGCGATTTCGTCGGAAACACCATCAGGAATCCGTGCCGTATATCTCGCTGGGCTGGTGATGTACTGTTGATATGTTCCAGATACCTGAAGTCCCGTGAGGACGGAGTTGGCGCAGTACGTCTCTTGATCTCCCCAGCACAGCTCGCAAGAACCACAAATGTCCCACCTTGGTTTTACGCCCGCCCTATCACCGACTTTCCAGTTCTTCACGTTGGAGCCGATTTTGACAACGACGCCAGCTCCTTCGTGGCCAGGCGACCGGACGTTATTGCTGGCCATAGTAGATACTCCCAGATCACCCAGCATAAAGTGGATGTCGGAGTAGCAGAGGCCAGTTATGTTTAGCTTGATGAGAACCTCATCAGGCCCTAATGGTAGTCAGCCTAATGACCATCTTTGGCTTTCTCACACCCATGAGAGAAGCTCTCACCAGGCTCTGGAACCGGAACATCTTCCACCTTCAAGATAAAATCCGGACCTTCATTATATACCACACCCGCCTTGCAAGTCTTGGGAATCTCAGCTTCGGGAGTCGTCGTAGCCATTTCAATCTCATGCAGTACAATGCCTCTTTAAGATGCTTCAGAAGTCGACACCTTTATTTGCAGGATTCCCAACAAGAGAATCTCCCAACGTCGCATATGTATAGAGCCAACCGTGTAACTGCACATCCACCTTTCCCCGCAATTCACCCCACCCCCCGGAGGTATGGCGGATATAGCGATACACCAAATCCATCCTATACTACTATTTTGCATCCTGTACTACATTTACAACGCATAAATCACCAGTTATGGTTCTACAAATCATACGCATACACTCTTTATCTTGCTTACTCGTTCCGTCTGTATACTCCAATTTTTATTGGACTCAGCATGCTTTTGCACGGCTTGGCGTAAGTTGGATGTTTTTATGGTCATTCAAGCCGCCTCAATGAGTGTTTATTCCTATTAATAGCATTCATACTAGTTTTAACTCTTCTGGTAAGCTAAATGCACTAACTGGTTAGTTAACTTAAGTTAAATGTCAGCTTTGCCAGGGTTCAAGCCTTCATGGGAAATTTATAGCTACCAAGTATTCGAAGAAACTCTCTTTTTTATGGCAACAAGCCAGCTACTAAGTTGTTTCGAAAGAATATTTCTTATTTTTGGGCTTCCTTTAGTTGATAGTTCGTCATTCATATCCTAGCGAAAATAATTGAAGTGGATTGAGACTGGGACGGAGAGCAGCACACATATTGTCATTACCTCATAGCTCAATGCCAGCTATCTTCGCCGGCCATTCCAGCAAATTTTGCCATGGACTCTCGATGCTCTTGGCCACAGTTCTCAATACAGGGCCCGGCCACTCATTCGCCCACCATCTATTCACCGGAAAACTCAACAAAGCCACAAAATGTGCAATTATCACCAGCGCCAGTGGCTCCTTCTGTCCTAGTAACTCCATATATAATTCCGGCACGTAGAAAGGCCAGCTTATGGTCAACATCCAATCTGATGGGATGCCCAATGCCTCGTCATAGCACTCCCATAGGCGGTCGATGGCCAGAGCGTATGCTAATCTTTCATTTTCGTCACTTGTTAGGCCACGGTTGAGCTCGCGAAGCTGGTCAAGTTCTGCTTGTGCGTCGCGAAGAATGGGCGATTTAGTATCGCCCGCCTTGGACAAGACAAGGTCACGCACTGGACCGGACCTGAACATGGGCATTCCCAGTTTCCAAAGAATAAGAATGCGACGCATCAAGCCGGCTTTATCTAAGAATTCATCTAAGAGGCTGCTAGACCGCATGTGGATGAAGTAAGAGGGGTGAAGTACAGCGATTTCGTGAAGCATGAGTAACCCCGAACAGACTATCACCGCACTGCAATTTTCTTGGGTGATGCCGGGCTTCCGACTTTGAGCGGCTTTAATACATTGAGACTGGTGCTTGGCAGCGAGGTAAGTAAATTTCCCCTGCTCCGAAGGACGTAGATAGGCCAAGTGCAAGGGGGCAAGGGATTGAATATTCTCCAGTAGAAAAGGAAATGCTTGCGCTAGCTGAGGGATGGCATATTGCCAAATTTGCTTTTTCTCCCCATCTTCTGATAAAGTTAGACTTGTGATAGACGCATAGTGGTGAAGCAGTTCCATATCCTCGGAAGGAAGGGACAATGCGTTAAAGATGCCTGTCGCTCGGTTTTCGAGGTGCACTCGCCGACAACCCTAGATAACGGATGTATATGGATTTTTATAGTAGGTTTTCTAAGTTCCGCGGTAGGTACGGTGGGAACCAAAGATGTCACGCTAAAGAGCTCTTCATAATCACATTTTATCCGCCGCTTTTGACAATTCTTGGACCGGGGAGGGCGTTCGTCGCACTAATATAGAAAATTGGTCAGTCCCGACAAGGAATAGTGAGATAGAGTATTTTCTGGAGCAGGGGCGGAAGAATACCGACTTTTATTCTCCGCGCCTTACACTGGCCGCGTCCATTTCTGGACTTGACATGAGGCCGCCGTGACCCGTTTCCCATCTTAGCTCAGCTGCGGCACATTCCCAAGACTCTTTTAGGGTTCCACATATTGTTTAAATCGTGGACTGAATGTCCCTCTTGGATAAATGGATCATGCATTTGCTTCAGTCGACTCAATCAAGTCAATACTCACCTAATGGAACTATACCATAAATAGTATGGTTTTGTTTTGAAATGACGGACGTTTTTGAGTTTGCCAAGGCTCGCTAAGGAGTCCATAGAGCCAAGCCTCAATAGGGAATTAGTGGGAATGCCTGGGCGTCTAAATTGACATTTTTAATCGCGAGTCTGACATCACTAACCACCGCAAAGTCTGCTATTACAATGTCTAGGAAAAAGAGCGAAGGATCTCAAACTTCATGGAAAATATTCTCTTGTGGGCTAGTTATGTGTTGCTGCGCCTCGAATTAATGGCATCTTGGCCGTGAAAGATGTCGCCCTATGATTTGGCTATTCCTGTTGGGCGCGCGGCAGACGCTAGTTAGCCTAAGGCTGACAACAAAGCCACTGCGCTGAATTCTTCAGTCAAAGCCTCAAAACGACCAGGGGATGTGCAGAAAACCGAGATCGAATCATATTTGCTCAGTCGTTCCAATCAAAATGTGGCTGAAACGACTAAAGTCATTTGCAGATTTGCTGGACCTATTATCGACGCTCAAATAACTTATCCCAGCTTGGGCCAAGCATGATACCAAACCTCCCAAGAATGGTCCATTGACATATAAACTGGCGGCTAGTTCTGTCAGTCAGATACGTTTCCATCATTCGATTCTTAAACATGCGTCCATCTTCTTCACACGTTAAGCTACTTTTTATTTTAGTATGTCGAGACATTGAAATTTCAATTTTCCCCATTCCCATAGAGATGGGTTCCAGATCAAACCAGTTCCTGTCCTACGTTTTGTGGGCCTTGACTATAATCCTTCTCATCAGCAGTATTAAACCGACACTTGACGGGAGTATGGGCAATTCGCACAACCCAGCTGCTACTTCACGGGAGACCCCGATATGTACGGCCTCGGAGTCCGGCTAGGTGTATACATGCAACTCCTTACCACGACAACAATAGACGCTTTTGCTGGTCGCGAAGAGGCTGCAAGCCTCGCCCCAACTAACCTTTGGTTTTCGCTCGCCATGTTCCTAGCCACCCAAGTTCGAGGTTATCTGAAACCTGGTGCTAATCCGGCGAACTCATACATCACCCTTTTACTCGGTAATGGAATCACGTTAACCGTCCTTACAGGTTCTCTTAACCTTGATCCCGAGAAGATAAGGGAGAGCTGTCTAACCGCGGCCTGTCACTTTATAATATGGGCATTGTGGAAGTCGTGCAGTGTGCGCTTCTGGTGGATAACTCTGTCCAAAACCCCCGAACCCGATTGCCCAGTTTTCGGTTGGGTTTTCGCGCCTATTGAGCTACATGGCGGCTTCCAGATTTTCAACCAGGTGCTTACCACAATCGAGTTGGTACTTTGGGCTTGTGTGCTGTACCCCTTATCTCGTCGGTATAATTCTTGCCATTAGTAGTATTGCAAAGCTCAAGACACAATCTGCAAGCAAATGTCGAATCTTATTCAGCCTCGTGTTGGTTCCAGTGGGAGGAATGTATTGTGTCATCTTCGGAAACGATTCGGTGCGTTATAACCCAAATCTTTTACTACTTCCATACACCCCTTGTTACATGTTTATTCGGCTGTGACCAGAAAGACGACGCAAACGATCATAAATTGACATTCACGGGAGTCTTTTGGTTCCGATATCTTGTTGAAACCCTTGTTGAGAGGTTGAAAATCGGGAAACTCCGCTTTTTGTTGATGTTGGACATTATTGTATTGGTGGTCACTGTCCTCACCACAGAAATTTCCACTTTGCTCAATGGCGTACAGGAGGTGAATGGACTTGACTCGTCCGGGCAGCTAATTGCCTTTGTTGTCGGTATTAGAAGTTTTCTAAATGCCATATTGAAATTTGGCCTCCATTCCGACCCAAGCCCTGAACCGCGCTGGAAGCAATTTTTAGTACTAAAAAAACTTAGCAATTCGATGATACAATTTTTCACAAGACGCAGACAATCATCAGTAACGTAGACCATGTTCACCCCGAGTGTCGAAACGGTGAAATGTTACCATGGATCTCGATGGACCATGATGTGTCTGTAGTTAAAGAAAGCCCTTCACACTTATAATAATTCTGGGAATGTACGTTCGTGCATTGTTTCACAATCAATTTATACATCTGGTAACCCAGGAGAATATGAGCAAGCAATTAGGTCGTAGACATTTCCCAGCGATATTCAAAGACCTATTGCTAAGAAACCAGTTCCCTTTCGTAGATGTGATTCATCGCTCAAGCCAGCCGTTGGTATCACATCGCAATATTAACAGTATTTCTTATTCTCTTCTACGTGCTCAAAATCTCCAATCCCTGTTCCAGTCATTGAACCTTGCGGTGCATTTCCAGATTCGATGTCTTGCGAGGAAGATTCTGACTCTGACATAGTCTCAATGTCCTCCAGGGCCACAATCTCTAACCTGTCTTTCTTATGCATGACGCGGACATTGGTTTTGAGAACATCGATTGTTGAGATACCAGCTCCGGTGTTATTCATCTTGGTTGAGGGCGTCGAGTTCCAAGCAAGCGCCGCAATCTCTGAAGGGGACCCCCAACTACTTGATGACAGCCCGCTGTATATCGAATAGAATGCATGCACAAGGGCTAGTACAATATAAACCAAGAGCACGACCACCTCGAGCTTTGCAGAAATTCCCGAAAGGCTATACGCATAGCCATTCACGTAAGCGCTCATGGTTAATTCGGTACTTCCGTTTTTCGCTGAAGGTGAGAGGTTGAAAGCATTTCCTCCTTTCCCTGTTGTTTTACGTTTAGGGATCATATCATGCATCCAACCACCTCCGCTCCAAAGGTTATTCGGATCGACAGCATTTTTGAGATCCATTATGATGCCGCTAGAGTAGCTTGAACGAGCGATACCGTTGGCGACCAGAGTGGCGATAATATTTTCGACGATGATTTCGAAATAGATATCTGAAGACGGGCTGGAACTATTGAAGATCCCGGCTGATGAACTGATAGGAGCAAGGATGGTGTTATTTGTGCCAGGAATTCTCGGTGTCAAATACGCTGCCCAATCCGCGCTAAGAGCAACTCGCGGCCAATCTGCATGGAAAGTTCCGTTTCTGTCGAAGTCAGGAGGTTCTCCATTAACGATTTTTATCCTATTCCGGGTTGATTGAAGTGTCACATTAGTTAGCCTGCTATCTATACAGCAAGCGAAGTATTTCGGATCGCTTCCGGGGATTATAAAAATAGCAGCCAACGTGGCATCAACTTTTTGGAGTAGATTTGTATCATCAACCCATAGGATAGAAGGAAATGCGCCTTGATAAAGAAGAGTATTAGCGCGAGCCTCGAGAGTCTTATTAGAAAACAGAATATGTTCTCCGACTACTGGCCAACTACCTGCATTTGCGGCAGTATTTGGCCCGCCAGAGAGCTTCACGGTGCCTAGCGCAGGAAAAGATAACATTACGCCATTAAAAGTGCCCCGTTGCGTGCAATAGGTGAGCACCACTGGCTGTGGGGATTTGGTATTGAAGAGTGCGTTTTTGCGAAATGCAAAATTGCAATTGGGAATATTGTGGGCGGCATAGGACCATAGCCTGCCAAGTTCTGCGAGACTGTCTGCAACTGCAGAAAATGGAGTAGTTGCCATTGTAAACGCATTAGCCCAAATAAGCTTCTGTGGCGAAAGCACATTGCGAGTCCGCGTACCGAACGATCGGATAGAAGCAGGACTGCTGATCGTAACATTCTGTGGGACACTACCAGCACTAACAAGCTTTGGGAAAAAGGAATAGTAGTTTTCACTGAGAATTTGCCAATTGCCGGCTGGACAAGAAAGATCGCCGTTATCTATAGCACAGTGAGAAATAGAGTCAGATGCTCGAAGTTGCCGGGGGAAGAGTTTGTCCTCTGTGCAGTTGATCCAAAACTTCGTACCGCCGGCTTCCCAATCGTCAAGTCGTGGCTTCATCAAATTGCTAGTCGACGGGCCGACAGTCACCCCGAGAACTGTGCAAACGAATATTAAACCGAGAATAAACAGGTTTGCTCCTTTTTCCCGTGTTTTGTGGTTAATCGAACCCCACATCTCGAGGGACCATAGAAAACTTATTTTTGGGAACTCAATCGCGCTAAAAAGAGCCCCAAATGCGAGGCCATTCCCAAAGGCAAGTTCTTTTCGAACGTAAGTAATAAGAACCGCTCCGAGCGAAGAAAGCATGAAAAGCTCATGAAGTTTTGCAGTAAATGAAAGCGCTGCTAGCTTTTCCTTATCCTGGCCCCGCCACCCAGCCAATTCTCCACCGATATAATAGCCAACTGAATTAAAATATACCAGAATAATAGCTGCACTGACTGGAAGGACGTGCGGTCCGCAGCGAAATAGTGCAAATTTCCAATTCCTGTTCATGAAGACTTTTGGTTCCTCGGCAAAGCCGGCGCCGTAGATCTTGTACACCAAATTCAAGACAGATATGATACCAATACTCTTAAAGAAAGCGCGAAGGTAATCGTGAAAGTTAGACTGATCACTAGGACCGATATGTGTCCACTTTGTTTGGTTCTGCGTTGTAGTGGGCTGTCTCAACACCCGGAGTCTACGCGAACGGAAGACAAAAGGTGGTGTTGTGCGTGGAAATTGAAAACCAGAACTGGGCGAGTTGTTCATAATGGATAGACTGTCAGATCTGTTGTGGTAATATATTTTTAGCAGATGTTGGAATTTGCCTAGACTGAGGGATATTTACCTTCCACCTGAGTTGCATGGTTCAAAATCCAACGTATCCATGGCCGCATTGGCTTGCTGCGGTGTTCTGCCAGTCGATGGAATTTGTGATGGTGAGTCTGTAGAGGATAAGGTAGCGAGCGGAATCCGGCTTTCCGAAGAAATTTCAGAGCCATGCCTAAACGTCATATTGCCTGAAATGCAACGGCCTCCACCGAACTCGAACAGGATCAGGATGGACAGGGAATATAAGAGGATCGGGCCATCTTTTGTGCTGGGCGAGAAGCATGCCAACAAGGCGCAAGCAAATTCTCATTGGGTAGCCCGGCGCTTAACATTTGAGCCTCCCAGACAAGGGTTTGGCCGCAAAGCCTGGCCCGATTCTCAATAATTCGCTATCTTTGGGAGACAATCCCTTAATTTCCTCAGATAAAGGTTGAGAGTGGCATCCATACGTTTACCCCAAATAATTGGCTGCAGCCTCCGTACCCTCCGCGGAAGTTATTATGAGGAAATACAAATTCCACCAACATGGAGTCTCGAGAGTTGTTCGTGTGTCCTCTGCTTGTGCCTCTGACCACTTGAGCGGAAATGTGCACCTATGTCAGCAATAGCGGTAGTTTTCCTTCATGCTTCCTCCCCATTTCCAGTTTGAACGATCGAGATACAGCTCATGTGGTTTCCACTTCAGCCAGACTTTGATGATGCTGGGGGCCGAATTGCTATATTCGAATAAAATCGCTCTAGGCAACTAGCGCCTGCATCTCGCTAATCAGACAAACATTGCGAGGGTGCGTTTTTCCATGGTGTGGCTTTCCATCGAACTTCTGATTTTTTTCTTTTTTTTTTTTTTAGGAAACATCCATAATGATCAAGCGCGGCATTCTCCTCTCCTCAGGCAAAAGATCGTGCAAACAGCCAGCCACAAATATTCCTTGTGGGAGGCATCAACGACTTGGTGAGAGTGGCTTTTATACAAACAAGACAAAACTGCAGAACGGAGAATATATTTCTCCGGGTACACGGGATAATATTCTTCCGTACCTAAGATCTGCTTTGGGCTGGAGTTTTTCATCCAACAGAACGGAAGCTCACAACAACAGTCAATTACATACAATGTAGAGCCAACACGGTTCATAAATACAGTATGAATGAAACTTGCAAATCATTCCCCAACCAAAGGCTATTCGTTACATTTCTCTGCTGGCCAAGGGAGCGCCAAAGGATACTCTCCATCTCCCTTCACGACATCAGGTCCCGGATTTGGGTACTTCACTTCCGCATTGCCCCTGGGAGTCTTACAGCCATTTCCAAGGTTCGCCAACAGAAAGCTTGGGCGGGCACTGAAGGCGATTTTGTCTTGTCTTGTGGTGAGTCCACTTCCTTCCTGTCGATAACGATGCCGGTAGCCCCTTAGGTCCTTACGCACAGGCCGCATCCGGTGGTCGTCTTCAACCTCCGCGTGTACTCTGGGCTCCGAGGTATCTAGTTTTATGGCTGAGTTTGCTGGTATTCCTTGCCTCAAAGGAGCAGTGGGTGATGTCGAATTGACAAGCGGAACGGGCACTGTTGTCACAGAAGGGGATCCGGCTAACGAGCTACAAGGGTGACCAGGCCTGGGAGACTCACTGCTCCCGTTGGTTATCGTGACCGGCGAGCAAGCCATGTAAAATTCTTGCTCGCGATTTATCCAAGTCCACGCGAAAATGTGGTCACCAGAAGGCATGTCCTCAGGCACGGTAAAATTGAACGTTTGCTCTTCTGGATTCCTATGGTCACCTTTGCGATGCGGGCAATTGCCCTCATAGCTGGTGACTACTTGCCAGGTTTTACCTTTGTCAATGCTGAATCCTGCCTGGCACGAACCGCCATAGTGTGTGCCACTTCCTACCAGACTGAAGTTTTGTTCGGAGCCGACTGGCCATGCCACTACTGGCTTTCCTTGATCGGTGTCAAGAAGCTTAAGATAGCCGCGACATGGGTACACAGTTTGTCTGCCACAGCAGTTGAAGGGGAAGTCGAGTGCCTCGTCGGGAGAATCGGTACGGTGGGGGTTTTCTTTTGCTGCGAAGGGAGGAGGGTAGTAGAGCCTCATGTGTGCCTGCACCGAGGAAACTAGCGCCACAATAACGAAAACAGCGCATCTTAATCGATTCATTTTGATGCCGCGTACTCGAAAAAAACCAGTATCCAAAACAGTAGGTGTAGTGCAGGTGCTGCTGAACTCGAGACAATTGTTAACCGAGCAACTATAAGCAAAAAGAATTTGGATAGCGCGAAAAAAAGGGAGAGAGAAAAAAAAAGGAACCAGAAAGTCCCCAGAATAAGAAAGAAGAGTATGCCGGTTAAAGGGTAAAAGGGCATTATACAGTTCAAGGCATTGTAGAAGGAGCTTCACACAAGCGTATTGTCGAGACACCAAAACGGAATAACCAAACTGTCAAGTCACTCTCGAGGAAGTAACAGGAGAATAATGAAAATACCACAACTCAACAAAAGAGTTGACGGACACGATTAAATACAATGCGAATGGCATGCTCCATTGTCCAGCAGCCAGAGACCTAAAGAATCGACTTAGGGGAATTCCGTGAAAATACCGGTCCTTTTCTCTCAAAGGGGTCCTTCGAAGCTGAATGGTCCAGCCTTGATTTCCATAATCAATAGACATGAGGAATTATCTGTAAAGCAACTATTGCCGCTGTAGTGATGTATGCAAATAACAACAGTCCCCATATTCACATTATCCATTAGGGTCTTGAGAAAAGTTCGACAGGGATATGATTTCAAACATAAGGATCGCCCAGAGCCTTTGCTGCATTGCTGTTTTGCTTGAGATCTTGAAACATGCCTTGCTCCTTGCTCCAATTAGATCGCTTAACTAGTGAGTTTTCTCTCTAGTTTTCTGTCCAAAATTCTATTGCTCTTCTTAGGATTGATAACAAAGGGCTTACAACAAGGAAGGGTTATGATAGGAACAATAGGGTAGGATTGCACAAGGATCACGTACAGAATCCTATCTTGTGTATTTACTCTGGCATGTAATTGTTTGAGCGCTCTCTCAGCAACGAAGGTAGGTGATTTCAATGGCCATAGATCCGGCTACCCACCTAGAGAGCGTCACTCCAAGCCTCCATCTAGAGC
Organism: Amauroascus verrucosus; assembly: GCA_001430935.1. NCBI lineage: Eukaryota > Fungi > Ascomycota > Eurotiomycetes > Onygenales > Onygenaceae > Amauroascus > Amauroascus verrucosus. The sequence continues at coordinate 107,359 of LJPJ01001111.1, forward strand.
GCATGCTCGGCGTTCCAGAAAATCTCGTCCCCTGTAAGGAATCCCATCGCGACGCTCGCGAACACACACAAAAGGCCATGGTTTGATCTCTTCTGAAAACCAGTGGCAATTCTTCTATTACTATGGAGATAGATGTTACAATACAAATTCTTCTGTATTCATATATCACGAAGCATTCTATTACTCTTGTACACATCGTCACGCTGATCCGCGGACCAAAATTAGGAATCCTCACATTTTGCATTTTTGCCCTATTCCAGCAGACACGCATTGAGCAAAGACCACTTTGCCAATGCCCATATGAGCCCGCTGGCAAGGGCCGCACTCTTGCTCCAGCTCTAGTCACGAGGATGGCCTCGCAGAGCTGGGCACGGATTTGTAGCTGAACAGGATTAACCTGCCCAACTATAAGAGCCTGGCGAAGAATTGGCTCGCGACGCCAGGGGCTCAACCTCTCTCTCCATGCTTTCATCAAGCTCATTCGAATGAACCTTCATATTGATGTATCTCGATATTCCTCAGTAAGTAAAAGAGCCGAGTGAGTATGCCGTCTTCTCCCCCACCTATAAAGGAACTGGTAACTCAACCCATTATCGCACCAGTCACTTTTTCACCCCATTCCAAATATATTTTCTCTCAGTTGATGCATACAGCAATGTGGATGAGTGGTATCTGGAAAGGAAAAAAAAAAAAAAAAAAAAAGAAAAAAGAATCTGTTGTTAGCCATTCAATCCATGTTATTTGTTTTAAGACCATTGGAGTTACATACTGTCAGAAGCAGGGTTGGAGGTAGGGGCTTTTTGGGGCTTCATTATCCGGTTTTGCTACTGTTTCCCACAGTCGGTTTATACTGTAAATGATTGTCAATCTGCAATGACATACATTCCAGATTCATAATTCTGGTTTTCTTGTGACTCCTGATAAGAATGACAGAGGCTATATTCATCTGAGTTAGTATCAATCAATCAACATCAAGTGGATGTAAACATGGACATACAACCACTGTGCTTGGCTGGGTAATTGGTCGTGTCTGCCATTTTGTGTTTTATCATGTTTGAAACTAAGGAGGATTTCATTCAGAGAAAAGAGGTAACTTCAAACTGCATGAGTTGAGAAATTGTGAGTGTATCAAAATTTCAGCGGTCATCATGGCATTGCGCGCCACATATGAGCTTGAAGTCGGAATCTACAGATTTTGGTGCAAGTGTGCTAATCTCTATTTCAGAGGTCTTGTGAAAGGGAAAGTTAGCGAACCGGCGGTTTGGATTAAAAGCATCGCTTTCGAGTTTTCACTGAGCTAACGTGTCATATATGGGACCATTTTTTGCTTCCCTACGAAGAGAAGAAAAAGGAAATTCCATACCAGAGTGCCCCTGCTGGCTGAACTTCGCGTAACTGCCGGTTGCGCTCCCATCGGGCGTCTTTGGCCCCCCACCAGGGTAGTCACGGGTGGGGGAGCTAGACTGAAAGACCCCTGGACGTAAGGGCCTTGATCAACGTTTCCAACGCTCGTGGGGGGTTTTTGGAGATCTCTTCCGCCTATTGCCCCCTCAGTTTTGAGACCGATGAACCTAGATTCTTCTTATCCTGTCTTACTGCCCAGTCGAAAACCATCCCAGGATAGTTTCCAAGCCGAACAAGAAACCGGGGGCTAACTAAGAAGCCCATAATGAATTGTCCAACTTTTGTTTTTGGTTGGATTCTCCATTGAATTAGCTCCTCAGATTCCCCATCACGCTCAGTATCAGGATCACAGTGTCCGGGTTCTTCTCGCCTATAGGAGGCTTGTTGTTGAGGTCGTCTGCGAGGTCACAATGGGCGATAGATACAAGGCCGAATAAGGTCGTCATGATAGAGATCAAAGGAGGGGGGAATGAAATGCGGGAGCTAAGATGGTAAGACAGAACGATGTCCCGCAACCGAATTTTTCTAACCAGTGTGTTTGCTAGGATATCGCCTCTTTCTGTCATCAGATTGCTAAGGTATAATATCACTACTCGCGAAATACAATACCTCGGCCTCTATACAACCGAATTAAGAGAAACACTACTGAGGCAGTAGATGCATTCCGCGAGCACATTTTATCGCGCTGAGAAAACCATCATGACCTCTATGCCACTCGACCAAAAGATAACGTCCTCTAGTGGCGAGTAGCAATTAAATGGTCTGGAATCCCCTAGATTCCTGACACATTTTGCGGTTTTAGTTCCACCGAAAGACCCTCCATATCGGAATCGAATAAATGCAGATACTTCAAATCCAGTCTCGAAACGGGACTGAACGACCCGCTGCGAAAACAAAATTCTGGGAGTCCAAGGCAGCAACACTGAATTCAGATCCGAAAGGAACAGCAAAAGGCGTTTATTTGAAAATGAAGGTCTCGGGGTGAACCTTTCTAGAAAATTGGAATTGCGGACAACAATCACACACAGAGGATTGAAAAGAACGGAGAATTGAAGATGATAAACGTTTTCATGGTCTCTCTCGTTAACTGTCCCTAGAATATCTGCATTATTGTCGCACTTTCTCTCTGGAATAAAGAGAAGAGAGTGCCAGGAATCTACGGGGATCGATGGCATATCATAGCCTTCAGTGGGTTCACCACTAGGGGACGTTCTCTTTTGGTCGAGTGGCATAGAGGTCATGATGGTTTTCTCGACGCGATAGAAAGCCTTTCAGTACCAGCACTATTGAGCAAAGGAGAACCAGCAAATGGAAAGGTTAACTTACCTTCAAACGAGGAATCATCAAATTTATATCGACACAAGCTTCATCTAGCCCTTGCAGGGTATCGCAACAACTTTTATTGTCAACGAGGTTGTTGTTGAAGGACCTGCAGCAGACAGAGTTCTAGTCTAGCGTCGGTGTTCTGGTCCAGATTCGACTGCCATCGCAAATTCTGTTCTCATTTATTGATGTAACAGATCCCTTTCAAAAAGGTGGTACCGGTGGCATTCTCAAGTATCCTATGAATAAAGCCCTAACTGGTGGGATGGCACCAAGCTATTTACAGGGTCTTGTTGATGAAGTTGAAAAACTTTGCAGAGAATATCATCCTTTTTTTGAGTTCTTCCACAGTGTTTCTACACCATGATTATTTCATGCCACGACTCAGGAATCTACGGGATATCATACATACCACCTAGTGGGCTCACTAGTAGAGGACGTTCTCTTTTGGTCGAGTGGCACACAGGTATGGTGAGGCGATATTTCACACAACTCAAATTACTGGAAGACATTATACAACCTCTGGGTATGTTTACCCGGCAACATCAATTCACTGATCGTGGATTTTTCTTTCAATGGGCGTGCAGAGATCTGTGACCCTATTGTGGACTGGGTCGAGCATTTTAGTTTCTCCCATGAGCAAGAAGAGTTATCGGGTCGAGAGAAACCATACCTGTGTGCCACTCGACAAAAAGAGAACGTCCTCTACTAGTGAGCCCACTAGGTGGTATGTATGATATCCCGTAGATTTCTGACAAGAGTTTAGCACTCTCTTTTTGCCCAGTGGTTAAGTTACCTTGCCACCATATCTAGGACTTGTCTGAGGGGCTTAAACAGTCTGCCGGGTTGATTAGACAAGGTGCCTAGTTGGGTTCAGGTACAGCGGAAGATCTTAACACATCCATAGTTCAAACGAGCGGCCGTGATGGCCATGGGCATGCGTGTATGTGATGCTTATCAGGCCAATGCCGAAATCATTGATGGTCGGAAAGGACTCGCCAAACACATGGCTTTTTTTATTACTAAATGCATTGACACTGTTCAATCAACTGAGACCCAGTTTTCAGCCATCACAAACACCCCGCTAGACGGTTTTTTACGTTACTATAAAGTGGTCAGTTATTTCGGGCAATCGAGTGAAAGGTTTCACAGAACTTTGGCGCAGAGGGGCTGCAAACACCCAGCGAATTGTAAGCAAGCAATCTCCTCTTGCTGTGCTATCCTATCTCACACAACATAGGATATCTTCCCTGCCCCTCCATCAGGAAGTCCTCCACATACTGATGTGAATTCTTCGTATGGTGATCGGATCAAAACATTCTAGACACCACTCCGGTTGCGCAATTTCTGCCTTTATATTACAATGGAAACGGCCTTTGTACGTCATTTACGGTCAAGACTTCTATTGATGCAACAGTTCCTTTCCCTCCAAAGCCAGGCAAAGCACGCGATTCCCTGATCGGATCACTCACTGCAAAAGCAGAAGATATATTGACGCAAACGTCAACAGAAGACAATGATACTAATAACAAGGTGATCAGTTTCGCCATGCAAAGCAACCCCGCGGATATGGACAAATCCACAGCGATGGATGCGGGAGTCAATTATCGCCTGTTATTTCTTGAATTGCAGGTCTAACTGAATACCGCTGGTACGTGCGGACCCTCTTACACCAATGCCTGCACAGCACATGAAGGGACGGCGGACTAAATGTAAGCATTCTTGTCACTGCTTTTCCTTTTTCTTCTCTTCAACCAGGATAATAACCTTTTTTTCCCCCTTAAAATGTCCATTACTTTCAATCTTGACGGGCCTTGGGCCATTGTGCTCGTTGTCATGGGGTGGTTGGCAGCAGTCGGGTAGATGTGGTGTTCACGGTATACTGCAAGGGTGTAAGTATCATTCAGTGGACTGTCTGGCCTTTAGCAAACTGCTTACTTTCTGGAAGACTTCCCATTTCTGAAGAGGAGGCTAGGACAGCATTAATGCCACTACCACAAGCGCCATGGCCACTCTGGCTGCTAGTGTTAGGGGATTGTTTGGGGGGTATTTGGGGGAGGATGGGGTGGAGCGGGGCGTGAGGAGGCGGAGAGAGGGGGGAGCAACGTCGGTGCCTTTTTTTTTTGGCATTGGCATCAGCGCCAGCACCAGCACCCAACGCTTGGGGGGGGGTAAGCATTCACCAATTTCGATTTTGACGGCTATTGGAGCCAATTAACATCCCTTCAATGCGGAAACATTTCCATATTTGATACATTTCTTGGAATGAGTATTAATATAGTATAGGAGGAATATGTTGGAGCATCGATATTTACTTGGTCTGGTTGTTCATATCAAAATATAATTATAGATTATAGTGTTGTTGCCCTTGCGATCTTGAAAATGGTGTTGCTTTTCTCAAATAATATACAAAAATCCCAGCCTTTCCCTGAAAGCTTCGCTGTTTATCTCCCACCCATATACTCTGGTTTATACACCTTGGCTCCTCCGGTTTTCATGAGCTCTCTCAACGCCATGGTAGCATACTGGCTCGCACCAAGTTGGAACTTGATCACCACAGCAAGCTTTTCCTTCTCTTCAATTTCCATACTTCCATCTTGACCTTGACCCTTCTCGTTGTTAGCCTCTTCTTGAACTTCGCGAGTGCTAGCACGAATTCGCTCGAGATCAGTCTTGACGAACTGTTCATTATCATTCGTATACGTTTTCACTTCAAATGAGTAGTCCAGCCCTGGACGGCTGAGAATCTTCCGATAGCTCCCGCTAAGACTGGTGTCTTTCCATTTCCTGCGCATATCGAAGGGATCTAATTTCCCACCCCTCTCACTTCCCATGAATTCCTTGTAAAATTCGGTCATTTTGTTGGGGGGATAAATTATATCATATCCTGGCAGTGGTAGCACGATGTCGAAAACAGTGTATTTGCCGCTGGAGGCTTCTTCAGGCGTTAATGCCCGAGCACGCTCAAACACGCTGTCAGCCGAGATGGCGCTGTCCCCAGTGTCAGGCAAGACAATGGCTTCACCATCTGCATCAACCTCCTCGGCCACAACGGGGTCGGAATCACGATCTTTAAATTCATTGACTAGAACTAAATCACCCTCAACAACCTTGTCGCCGTAAAGACGCCAACGTTCTCCAACTGCGTAGTTCCAAACCAGAGATTGGTAAGCGTGTACATACATCAGTCGTAGGTTTCGCGGAATCGTTTGCAAAGCACCTATGTAATCGTTTTTTCGTTTTCCAAGGTGTTTGATGATATTCGACTCAGCGCTGAATTTTCTTGGCATTTTTGCTAAAGCTGGACCGGCTTGACCTGTCGATTCGAAGATATGAATGGCTTCCGCGCGGGAAACATCGTCTGAGCTGAGCAGGATACCTTCCCCCTCGCTTCGCTTGCCTTGTGTTGCGGCTAAACAGGTTGGAGTGTAGTGTAAAATACATTCGCATGCTCCCTTGAAATCAGATTGTAACATTTTGAGGCCGATGGTGTCGGTGCGAGTAGCAAAAGTGCCGAAACGCTGCAATCCGTAATAGTTGAAGTACCCTTTCTCACGGAGATTTTGCAATGCAGTAGAGACGAGCTTGGAAACACTTGAAACTGCATTCTCTCCAAGCTCGATTGGAAACTCGCAATCTCGGAGAGTAATGACAAATTCATTGCCGCCTAGTTCGCCCAATTCCAATCCATCCTTTTGATATTCAAAGTCTCCAACGGCAGCGTTTCGGAGGGTACGATTCATATTTGCGAGCCTGGCAGCATCGATGCGGAACACGCTCGCCCGCTGAACTGTCACGCCGCGACGGTCTTTTGTTCCAGCGAACTTGAAACCTTTTACACCCTGTTTCATCTGGCGAGCCAGGAAATTGACCACCTCCATTGTATCCTTGTTCTCCTTGTAGATAGTGAAGTGCAAATACTCGCCTCCCACTTCACTCCAGCCTAGTTTGCCCCTCCGGTTATCCGCGACACCCCCCTTCAATTGGGCTTTTAGTCTTCGAATAGGGACAGACGAAATAAGCAATGAGTTATCGCTCTCGGTTGAAGATTCTATCCGCCCACCGAATATACGCCTAAGCGCCTGGTGGATGATTGTCCGGGTGTCTTTATCGGATACTGGGTCTGATTTCACGCGGCCCAAGTCTCCGGCCTTGAGATGCGGTTTGGCCAGGGCACGGCCGTATAGTTTGATAACTTTGTAGGTTACATCTGGGCCGAGATACTGTTCTAAGGAGGTTCGATCATCTTCTGCGATCTAATGAGTCGAATTTAATCAGCTGCAGCCAAGCGCTATTGGGCTTGTAGGAGACTGTACTTCAGGGATTATGTTTCTATCCTCTACAGCCGGCGCCCCCGCTGACCCCGCTGTTAATTCAGAAGCCTCTTCACCCTGAGGCTGATTATGCGATTGCTTCTCCACCTTCTCGGGTACAGTTTCATTTTGTGGCTCATTTGCCTTCTTTGCCGGACGACTCTGAGATTCAGCCTTTAGAGAGGCTGGAAGTTCTAGGTTTTGCAAATGGAGGACCTCTCCGGAAGTGAGGATCTCGTTCACTAGGAAATCCGTGTACCTAGACAAACATATATTAGCCAATCGATCCGATCATGGCACAGCCAGCATGCGATGATTCAATTTCTCACCTCTTTTTAAGAATACCGGAAAATCCAGGTAAATCAGGGCTAACAAACTCCGTAATCCCAACTTCTGCCTCTTTAAATGCCTGCGCCTCTTCAGTAAAAGCTACGCGGAGATTTTCAGCCCCGGTAGTTCCCTGCTGCCCCGCTGAAGGCGCTGTAATGGCGTCCGCGGCTGCGCTGACTTCATTGTTCGAGAGCTTCACGCGCTTTCGGCGGGATTCGTCACCACATACATGATCCTCCATTTCTGTGATGGGTTGTTGCACAATTGTCTGGAATGATGCTGCAAACTTCGGAAATTTGGGTTGGTTCTGGGTTCGTCTCTTGGGCAGTTTGACTTTATTGGTTCCTAGGCTTGACTGAAAGCTAGAATAGCGACAGAAAATGGTTGGAAGGGTGAGCGCATGGGAATTGAACCCAGAAAGGGTACGTAAGGAGCAAATTTTTGCGATTGGAGAAAAGCGCAAATGTTTGGAATGAGGGAATGGGCTGCTAGCTTGGGATGTTGAGAAATCTGCTGAGACCTTTTCGGCGAGATGTTTGGCTTGTTTGCTTGGTTTGTGAACTAACTAAGTATTTCTCTTTTTTTCGTACAACAACTAATCCTTTGCACACCTTTCACTTTGCAGCAGTTGTTCTGGCCACGCTGCCATCCTGCATTTTCTCATGCCCTCGGCCTGTTGGCACTGTTAGGACACCTCTGTCGTTCATACCGTTATCCATACCTCATGTCCTTCCAATTCTTACCCTCTGTTTGCGTCTACGGTGGTCCCCGGGTAGTCACTGAATTTGCCGACGAACGTAACCGACTAAGGCCAGAGTCTTCAGAACCCGAATGCGGGTTGCTGAGCATCAGTCGCATAGGACGCTATATGTGCCGTCTATATCGGAGCAGCAGTCTGACAATCCCTCGACTTTATGTCGGTGGTATCTTTCGGAATGTGATGGCCTCCCTGTAGTAAGGAATTATGAAGAGCTACTGCGTATCCTTCTCTGAAATAAAGCCACGCTTTTTCAGCGGATGCCGCCGGTTCCAAGACGCCTCAAGCTTTCATCCAGCAAAAGCTTCCATTCACCGCGTGTGATTGGTGTTACATCAGTGGCAGTGTTGGGTGTACGAGGGTTCCGGCCTAAACTTGGCTGCCTCTGCAAACTACCTCGGTTGTTGAAAATACATCTCGGTTCTCTCTGGTACTTCGAGTTTTCCTCGAATATAACTATGGCCTCGTGACAATACCTGAACTTGTATTCCTTGGCCAGGGCGAGAAGGAGGTCATCTCGGACATGAAAGTGGTCGTATGTGCAGTGCATAAAGCCACGTGTGAATGGACGGCCTTGCGTTTCCCGCATTATTTGTCGGAGAAGGGAGAGGCAGGAATCGAAATAGATGTGTTTTGGAATGTGCCCTGTCTTGTCTCTCGAAATTGCATTCAAATGTTGTTTTAGGGAGTACACATGATCGATATTTAGAAGCGTTAGGCCTTCATGGGTGAAAAGAACATCGTCTTGAACCAATGATCGGTTGACAATATATTTCCAATGCATATCTCGTGTGTCGCCTAGATCAAGTGGAGATATCCACTTTGAGGAAAGGTGGTACTTCTTCGCGGCTCGACGGATATGTTTGCTGCATGAAGCCCACGCTTCTTTGTCTTGTGCGGTTATTGGGATGATTTTAAGGCTCGATCCTTGTCCAATGGGCAGGGGTGTGAAACGCGCAACAATGAACCTGGGATGCATAAACATGGCCAGGAACTTGGTGCCTATATATTCTAGAGCAGATAGAACGGCGGGTGTGATACGATTGGGGTCAAAACCAGACGTTGGTGACAACGGCGGCGAGATCATGTCCGATGTGAGATGGGTTGCAAGACATTTGGGTATTTCGTTTGATTGAAGAAGAGGACTTGGACGTTGCTTGGTCATGATCATGGTTTCGGTTAAATGAGAGGAGGGAAATTCATTGAATATTGAGCTCATCTATGAAAGGATTGACTTGATATATATCCTCTCTTCTCATACCGTTTGAAGGTTTCCAGAAATAGCCTGCCGAGGAGAACCTTAACCTTAATCTCCAATCTTGACTTCCAAATTTAGTAACAGCGACCCGTGCAGCATGAAGTTAGCCAATCATGGAAGGCTTTAAAGCGGGTGGGGTTTGGGCTTTGAACCAGTCATCGCATTCCTTTTCACAGGAATTTTGTTGGGCGCGTGTTATTTTTGAGAGCCCATTGAGTTAATGCAAGTGATGAACAATTATGCAAAGAATCCAACTCAGAGCTGCAGGTTGCGACGGCACGAGTTCCGCGTTCTCTTGAGCAAAAGAACCCCAACAGCCAATCAACATTGAGGAATGCCGTGATTTTTGTCCAATGATAAGGAATATAGTTGTTCCTTTCTAACCGTGTCTTAGGTAAGCACAATGTCAGGTGATATAGCACATTCACGTGACTTATCTCCACCTAAACACGCAGGCCTGTCTCCGAGCCATTTTAGGTTTAGCCTGCCTGCTGACATAACGGATTCCTCGCTAAGTGTTTCCCAATTTACACTAGCGTTTCCGTCTCCCTCTTCCTCATGTCTTCCACATGGAAATCATTTTGAGCGATTGGTGCGATGAAGCGAAGATCTTTCCACTGATCTGATCCTCATCTGACACCATTGGCATCAAGAGATGAGCTGAGCTTGACTAGTAATAGTGGGATAACATCCGTAGATGAAACGGATTTCCGGGAGACCTGCCACTATATTGAACTTGCTCTGGCGTACGGCCGTACCCTCCTGCCGGCCACCACTCCTATTGCATGCTTTGCGAGGCATGTGTGTGATGATGACAGAAACTAAACTCTCTTTCTTTTGTCTGTTCAAATAGCCTAGAAACATGGGGGAGACTCACAAAATCCTCTGTATATATATTTCCTTTCGTCATCTGCTATACATTCTGGCGTCCGTTCCCTTAGACAATAACCTTGATCTGCTTTAACCGGCTTTCTCTCAGCTGTCTCTTTTGCTTACTCAGGCTGATTATTAAGGTGAACACTTCCTTTCAGGATGGTATCTGGGCCTTTGACCCTTCTTGCTAGCCAGATTATGGCTGGCGATGAGAAGGCACCGCTTGAATCCTACAATGACTGGCCAGGTCTTCAGGGCGTGAGTATTATCTCTCTCAATAGAGAAAGATATGCTTGCTGATAAAAATCAGTATAATACTTCCTATGAAGAAAGAACTCCTGTTGAGCTCACCGTAACTGGAGAGATCCCTGCTTGGGCAGCTGGAACCCTTTATCGTACTGGAGTTGGCCAAGCAGAGATCGAGACGGAGAAGAATGGAATCTTCAAGACAAGACATTGGTTTGATTCTCTAGCTGTGGTACACCGGTTCCAGATCCTGCCGCCAGATAAGGACCATCCGAAAGTGCGAGTGATATACAATTCACGAAGCACTTGTGATGGACTTATCGAAAAAATCCAAACCACGGGTGACCCGAGGCTGATGACTTTTGGGAGAAGATATGACCCTTGTCGAAGCCTATTTCAAAAAGTTATGTCAGTCTTTAGAACAACCGAAGATCTTACCCCGGACGAGGTATCCATGTCAATCACTGTATCGGCCGGATTTCCAGGCCTGGAAAGTATCGAGAAAGACGAGAAGAAGCATCATGTACGAAACCTGGTAAATAAGACTGACAACTCCAACCTTCAGACACTAGATCCAGAGACGCTTGAGCCAATTGGTCTTGCTCGGCAAACAATTCTCCATCCGGACTTAGATGGCCCATTCTCTGCTTCCCATGCGAAGTCCGACCCCGTAACTGGGGACGTGTACAATTACAATTTACAAGTCGGCTGCAAACCAACCTATCGTATATTCCGAGCCTCCGCTTCAACTGGCCGAACGTCCATTCTTGCAACGATACGTGCAGATGCAGCCTATATCCACTCGTTTTGTTTAACGGAGAAATATGTTGTTCTTTGTGTTTGGAATTCCTTCCATGCAGTCGGCGGCTGGAAAATGCTCTGGACTCGAAACATAATCGACGGATTATCCTACGACTCATCGCGACCCGCTCGATGGTACGTTATTGACCGCCGTTCTCCGGATGAAGGTGGTCAGGGTCTAGTGGCTGAATACGAGAGTGATGCTTTCTTCTGCTTTCATACTGTTAACTCCTTTGAAGAGCCGTCGCCTTCAGGTGATGGAAACGATATCGTTAGCGATCTGGTTACCTACAGTAATCTCAACTGTTTGACTGATTTCTATCTTGAAAACCTCGTTTCTCCTTCTCCTCGCGCCCCAAACAGGTCCTACATGGCGTGTTTGACCCGCTTCCGCCTCCCATCCGTTCCGACTTCGAAATCGACCATAGATCTGTCACCGAGAAGAGCAGTGATAGAATTTCAGACAAATTCGAACGAAGTCATCGAGCTCCCGACGCTAAATCCTTCCTATATTACGCGTCGACATCGCTACGTATACGGTGTGAAACATACCGATGATTCTACATTCTTTGATGGCCTTATCAAGTACGACACGGTAAAACATCGAGGTACGTATTGGAGGGAGCATGGACAGAATGCTGGTGAAGCGATCTTTATACCCCGGGCGTCATTAGGCACCGGGGGAAGCCTCGATGAGGACGACGGAGTTTTACTCTCAGTGGTTTTGAATGCGAACACAGGCAAGTCCTACCTGCTTGTCCTGGATGCCAAGACGATGACAGAGGTTGCGAGAGCAGATGCGCGGGGGACCATTGGATTTGGGTTCCATGGAACCCATATCTCGAACAGAGAGCAAAGAGGGTTAGATTTCTAAATTGGATCGAATGCGTCCTTTAGGCCCAAAATAGCGCTTCTTGGTATCCTTTGCAGTGTTTGGCTGCGGTAATTAGCTACAGAATTTGTAACTGAGACGATAACTGACATTGAGTATCCGTGCAAGCAAGGCAAAGTAGCATCTTAACAGCCAGCTCAATCGCTGAATCCTAAAGTAGAAGGTGGGAAACCCGGAAAACAGCTTTAGACTGCTTCCTTCCAGGACCTCTTAATCTCTTTTACCCTCTCCCACACCAGCTCTCTCGCATGCTCCCGTTCTATCCCGGCCTCTAGCAAGTCCTCGTACACTGTATGCACATGGCGAATATGCGCTTCAACCGCCAATTCCACCTTCTTCTCCTCGCTGGCTACCGTACCGCTGCGCCCCACGCGCCCGGACCCCTTGAGAAAGGCATGGTTGAGAATCGCATGCATGTCCTTAGTTGGGAGACGTGGAAATTCCTGTTCCAGTGTGGTCTTTGCGTGGCGCACGTCGCGGGCATCCTTTTGAGCCACGGCGAGTTCTCGTGCCTCCGAGGTTTCAGCAGCAAGGTTGAGGACTTGCGAGTATATTTCCGAGGGCACATAGATGCCTAGGTTACGACTGGTTTTGGAATGGTGTACCGTGTAGACCGGCCTGTTGGATTGCTGAGTGTGCAGGCGGGCCTTGCGGGTGATGTAGACATTGCCCTTGGGAACAAAGGCATACCCTGGCGGTGGGCCTTGGGTGTGTAGACGGGCCTGGCGAGATGGGCTTGTTAATTTCTGGGAGACGCGGGAGTGAAAAAGTTCTCACTTCTTCTGGTGGGGTTGCATTCTTTGTCTGCAGGGGCTTCCTTTTCGAGTTATCTCTTGACACGGTGCTTCTTGGTCCTGTCGCTGAAAGTGATATTATTAACTAAATTAAACCTGGTATCTTAAACTAGTAGTTAACTACTTGCTCACGTAAAAACACTCACGTCTTTTCCGGCCGGATCTCGAACTTGAAGGACGAGAAACGCGTCGAGATCTGGAGCTGCGCGCACGAGAACCAGCAGCTTGCTTCGTAACAGACATTGAATTTCCTACCCTGATCATCAAAACTCTCTCAAGTAGTTGGCTAACTTTTGTAAATTAGATAGTTATCGAGTTTTTGGCGCCTGGGCGAAACTGACGATCAATTGGTTTAGCCATCCCACTTTGGGGTGAGATGCAGAACGTGTGTAGCAGGTAGAATTCAGGTTAGTCGGCGTAGACCGTTTCTTTCAAGATCTCTTTGTTCATTTGCTGGTGACCTGGTGCATACTGATGTGTTGATGAGGAGTGAGTGGTGGTGGTGGTGGTGTTGTTTCAACCATCACTGGTGGCTGGCTGGCTGTCATTTGGTAGGCGCCCATCACAAAATGACCCTTTTGGCCCCTTATTTCCAGAGGTTCTCGTCGGTACTTGTGGATTAAGACGGCATTCTTCCACTTTATCAAGAACTAAAAGGGAATATAAGAAACTACCTTGCAATTAACAGTGCAATGCTATATCCCATCCTCTTGCATCTCGTAATCAAGTATCACGCCCCTGGCTCAATAGTGTAACTCACCCGGCCGCCTGGATCGAAGCTGCAAGGGAATCCTCTGAAATCCCACCTGATTAGACCAAATTTATTCATTAGTTTTTTTTTTAATTTTTTCCCTCTTCCCTACTAAACGAGTTTTTCATGGATCCCTCTCCACACTAGAGTGACATGGATGAGCCCTGAAGTTCTCCCATGTCTGTTCTCAGGCAACATCTCCTAAAGGTTTGTGCATTAACGCACCACACCAGAAAGAGGCAGTTGCTCAGCCTAGTCAGAGATAGCCACTGGCTCGGTTCTCTTCGTGGAGATGGCCCGAGAGAAGCACTGATATCGTCAAGAGTAAGGACAGGGAACAGCTGGCATTTGAGACGGACACATTGTATGTACGCTTTTGTGATCCGCGGCCCCTAACGGACTCTAGCTGATTTTGATACTTCATGCTAATGCTGTTAATACTCCATTACCACAAGGCTCGAACCATCTAGTCAATCTGGCCTTTAACTACCCCCAGAGCTTCCGTTCAACGTTGACAGCTAACCGGGCAGTTGCAGCACCAGGCCGCCCATTGGCAAGTTCAAGGTTTCGGCTCAACCATGGGAAGGCACACGCAAAACCTTTTTCGTTATAGCAAACATCCAACCCCTTCACTACATGTGTAGAAATTATCAACTATCTTAACCGGGAACCTTGAGTTAAAAAGGTCTATCTCTCTCGGCATCCGCGCATAAAAAGCATTGAACCGAGCTAAAGGAGCAGCCGTATGCGGCCATCGGTTCGAATCGAGCCAGAAAACAGACCACCTTACCCCAAAATGCATACGTCGACGCTTCTGAGTTTCAGGGCAACGACTCCGTGCTCGGCCATCCGATGCAGCACACGGAGAAGGACGAAGCTAAGGATGCCAACGAGCAAGGATACCCATTGATCGAGAAGTTCTTTATCAACCAGGGATCGAAATGGATCCCTGCAGCTTGAAAAACTTTACAATCGCCTTCCTTTTCGACGTCCATTTCACGCCTGTCCTCGTCGTTGAGACGCATACTCGCCATTGCCGGATGAGACTCGCCGGTCTCTAAACAGGTGGGCTTGCGGAGACTTTCGCTCGCTTCCCCTTTCGAAACTATTCGGGAATCGATTCCCACTCTGCCAGCAACCTGCAGTAGATACTACGTATGCGCATGCCGTCTGTGTTGAGCAAAGAAAATTTCAAATGGATGCAACCCCACTTTTTCTCACTGTAACCACTGACAACTTGTTAACTCGTGACTTTCCAAACTGCAAAACATAGGCAGGACTGGATTATACGTGAAATATTACGATTGAAATGCTTCCCCGGGTCGCATCATTGCCGCATATATGCCTAACCGAACTTTGGACCAGACTTTGGACCGGACGGGGGACAATCACTTACATTAGACTCTCGACTACGTATGTATGTAGATGCTCCCCGACGGAGAGTTTTTCTCTTGGAGATACGTTGCCATCTTCCCTATCATCTGCCTATCAGCATGTCGGAGTGATTCTGTGGTGTTCTTGGGAGGTGGTGATGCTGCTTGTTGTTGTTGTGGATCCCAAGGACCCGGATAGCTGGATGTTCGCTGCGTTGCCGGTGCGTGAACCGTTAGTGGCGATCCCCGCACATCGAGAATCAAGAACAAGTTTTGGCTTGGGCTGCGTGCTGGTTACCGAGCCATGATTTGTCCCAGGATCCCGTCAACCGGATCCCAACTGACGTTTTGGGATGCAGAAAATCCATGCCAATATACCATATCTAAAACGAATTCTTTGTTCATCAAAGGCAGTTAGTTGTACTCCGCGTTTCAACTTTCTCCCTCAATCCCATTCATTGTTGTTGGGGTGCATATGTTACGATTATTATTAAACAGGATGTTCCAACACGCAAGACCTGCAAGGATTCTGTTGGACTTAACTCTATTATCTCGCCAGCACGGTGATGCACATTGATGGATTCCCCCGCCCCTACACCTGGGCTCTCTTCTCCTCGCTGTGCGTGAATTCGCATCTTTCCTACTGGACAACGGATTTTGTAGCAAGGATTGGCCAATGCATGCTGACTTGATCTTCGTTTGCAGCCATCCCGGTCCAATCAGCCTGCACTTTTGGCCTCCTCGTCCACTCATGTTGCAGTCGCAGCTCTCACATCTCCCGTATATGCATCGTATAGACTGTGAAAGACGGGAGCGGAAACAGTCAATATGGTGGCGTCTAATTTTAAATTGCCGCTGATGACGGGAGACCCTTTGATCAAAAATAATTGCTGTTAAAAATATTAACATAAGCGAGAAAATTTGAGGAGTCCTGTCACGCATAAGATAAAAGTTACTATGGGGCCCGATAGCGGGCAAATCCCTTAAGTTTCCGACATGCGACTGGCCGCGACGCCACGAGCTCCCATAGTGGAGCGGATTAGTTAAAGGTAAATTGAAGCGCCGAAACAAGTCTACATATGCTTTGCGATTAATATCCCCGCGCGACGGGTTGTTCATTTCTTCCCACGATGCTTAACACGTGGCCCGTGTCCATTGATTCTGGAAACTGCAACAGGATGGGTCTCTTTGTAGCCAGGATAATATCCAGCATGCCGGAAATGGTTACCACAGTCAACCGATTATGTGGTGCTATTGAGCCATATGTGCGATGCCTCGGATAACAAATCTAATTCACCAACCAGCGTTTTATTAACCCCTATAATTCCGCTGCACACTTCCGTGGAATTCCAGACTCACCCTTCGACAGGGTGTCAGCCAATGCACATAAAAAAAAAAAATCTATAATTACCCAGGGCTCAGGCCGAAGGACGTCTTCAGCCTTTGATACTTGGATTTTTGACACTCTAATTCCCCTTTAATCATGGATACTAATAATTATGATGAGACGCCTTTAGCCGTCATTGGCTTTGCTACACGATTTGCCCAAGAGGCGACCAGTGCAGAGAGATTCTGGGAACTCCTTCTAAGGGCTCGTCAAGCGGCAACACCCTTTCCAAAGGAGCGGTTCAATGCGAGTGCTTTCTACCATCCAGATCCTGAACATGGCGGCACGGTTAGTCTCCTATGCCCATTGCGCCTTCGAGAAGCGGGTATGCTGACAGCTTATTGTATAGTTTTATGTTAAAGGCGCCCATTTCTTATCCGAGGACCCCTTGGGATTTGACGCACCGTTTTTCAACGTTAATAAAACAGAGATTTTGAGCTTGGATCCTCAGCAACGAGTGGCAATGGAGAATATCTATCACGCTCTTGAAAATGGTTAGCCCCAGTTTGCATTGCTTGGTGCACAGCCTATAACTGGGGTCTGATTGCTTTTATAGCTGGTATCCCGATGGAAAAAGCCATTGGATCTAGGACATCAGTCTATGCTAGTGGTTTTAATCGAGATCATATGATTCTCATGGATGCAGACTTTGAAACTGCGATGAAGCATAAGCCGACTGGTGGCCAACAATCAATTATCTCAAATCGCGTCAGCTGGTTCTACGATTTTAGTGGGCCGAGTATCACAATTGATACCGCATGCTCCAGTGGCATCGTAGCCGTCCATCTGGCGGCTCAAAGCCTAAAGTCTGGAGATGCTGAAATGGTAAGTTGCATTCTTACTGAATTTGGGGGTTCATCCCTGTTTTCTGTCACTAGCTAATGAGAAACAGGCTGTGGTCACAGGTGGTAGTATCATTTCTCACGTTCCCGATATTATTGCCATGAGCCATTCCGGGTTCCTTGGTCCTGAAGGCAAATGCTTCAGTTTTGACCACAGAGCCGAGGGATATGGCCGCGGTGAAGGTGTGGGAACAGTTGTGATGAAGACTTTGGCGAACGCTCTCAGGGACGGTGATACCATTCGGGCTGTCATTCGCGCGACGGGGGTGAACCAGGATGGCCGCACTCCTGGAATTACTCTCCCAAGTAGTACTGCACAAACTAATCTCATTCGAGAGGTGTATAGAAAGGCGTCTTTGGATCCCAATGTCACAATGTTCGTGGAAGCTCATGGCACTGGTACAGCCGCCGGTGACCCTATTGAGGCTAGGGGAATCGCTGATGGGTTTACTTCAAGCGAACGAGAAGCGCCTCTTTACATTGGGGCTTTGAAATCCAATATCGGGCATCTAGAAGGTGGTGCAGGTATTGCGGGACTAATAAAGTCCGTGATGATTTTGGAGAATGGAATTATCCCTCCAAACGTCAATTTCGAGAAAGCCAACCCACAGATCCCAACAACAGAGTGGAATATTGAGTTCCCCACAAAATGCATCCCCTGGCCAAAGGCTGGACTGCGGCGGGTCTCTGTAAATTGCTTCGGATTCGGAGGGACCAATGCCCATTGTGTCTTAGACGACGCGTGCCATTTTCTGGAGGAAAATGGGCTTTCCGGAAATCACAAAACATGCGAGTCTGTGCCGACCAAGCAAGAAATTAACGGAAGGGTTGCGCGCTTGCAGAAATTATACATTGACGGAAATGAAAAACTCCCCAATGGCACCGAAGAGTCGATTAGCGAAAAGCTTGGAATCCCTGATGTTGCTGAAGATCCAGTTATCAATGGCGAGATTATCAACGGGAACCAGGAATCTGCTGAGACTCCAGGAACAGATAGCGGGATCGTCAACAGGAACTCCGAAGCTGAGGGTCCAGTGACAAACGGTGAGACTGCTAACGGAACCCTTGAAGCTACTGAGACTGTAATAAACGGTGAGATTGTCAACGGGACCCGGGAAGCTGCTGAAACTCCAGTAGCAAATGGTGAGACTGTTATTGGAACCCCCAACATTCCTGAGATTCCAGTAGCAAATAGCGAGATTGTCAACGGGAACCAGGAAGTTTCTGAAACCCCGATTGTCAATGGGACAATCGCAAATTCAACATCGGCAAGAAGCGAAATACCTAGGCTGTTCCTTTTGTCTGCTGCCGATAAGCAAGGAATGGACAGAATGGCCGCCGGTCTCACAAAATACCTTGCTTCGAAGCATTATTTACCGTCGCCTGCTGCAGAGCACCTGCTTGATGACCTTGCATACACTCTCTCAGAAAGAAGATCGAGGTTGCGTTGGAAGTGCTATTTACTAGCTAGCTCAGCCTCAACTTTGGAAGAGATTCTTGCGGATGAAAATGTATTATCAAAGCCTATTAACGCACGCAACCCCCCGAGGCTCGGATTTGTTTTTACAGGCCAGGGTGCTCAGTACCATCGTATGGGACAACAGTTACTAGTTTATCCCATCTTCCGAAGGAGCCTGGAAAAAGCAACTGAGTATATGAGGTCCCTTGGGAGCTCTTGGTCTCTTCTAGGTAAGACTTTCACTCCTTCTAATGTTGGAGGCTACTAACTTGGATCTAGAAGAAATTCTTAAGGACAAAGAAAACTCACAAATTAACTCACCCACTTTTTCCCATCCTGCTTGCGCATCGATCCAGATTGCGCTTGTGGAACTTCTTGCTTCCTGGAATATCTTCCCGAGTCGTGTTGTCGGACATTCTTCAGGCGAAATTGCTGCAGCATATTGTGCAGGAAAACTATCCCGTGAGGCAGCATGGAAAGCGGCTTACTACCGCGGATACGTCTCTGCGAAGCAAAGCAACCCGAAAGGGGCCATGATTGCAGTCGGGCTTGATCAGGAGAACCTCCAGCCGTATTTGGAAAAGTTACGCAACGATTACGACGGCGAACTGATTATTGCTTGTTACAATTCCCCGAAGAACAATACTGTTGCCGGTGATGAGGTGTTGGTCGATGCCTTGAAGACACTTCTTGACTCTGAAGGCGTTTTTGCCCGAAAACTCAATGTCCAGAATGCATATCATTCAGCGCATATGAAAGCCGTTGCCGACGAATACTTGGACCTAATGGGTACCCTTGAGCCTGGCATCCTTCCTGACGGCTATGATATCCAGATGTTCTCCACTGTTACTGGAAAGAAGATTGGAGATTCTAGTTTGAGCGCTCCTTATTGGGTTGAAAATATGATCTCTCCCGTCAGGTTTACGACCGGACTTCGTTCAATGCTTCAACAAATAAACGATAGCACCCCCGAGAATAAAGCCGTCATTGACGAGATTATAGAAATTGGTCCTCATGGAGCGATGCGATCTGCAGTGAAGGAGACAGTTATCTCCAGCGGACCTGAATTCCCTGTTTCCTATTCCTCAGTTCTTAACCGCAATGAGCCAACTGTCGACACGCTTTTGAACACCGTGGGAGCTTTAGCCTGCAAGACATTCCCAGTCAATCTACATGAAGTGAATAACGTTACCAGTGACGAAGGGCGTCCTCAGTTGCTTACTGACCTTCCTCCGTATGCCTTTAACCACGAAGATAAAGGTTACTACGAGAGTAGACTCGCTAAGAACGTCCGTCAACGAGAATTCCCACGACATCAGCTTTTTGGTGCACCAGTTCAAGATTGGACACGCTTGAATCGCAAATGGAGACACTACTTTAGACTCTCCGAAAATCCCTGGCTAAGAGACCATGTTGTACGTTCTACAGGCACCTCGTCTTGGCTACTAAAATCTAATGCTTGAAAATAGGTTACGGATAACTGTGTCTTCCCAGGTGCTGGCTACTTGGTCATGGCCCTCGAAGCGGTTAAACAGACTGCGGGTGAGGCGGTAGAGATAACTGGAATGCGTTTTAAGGATGTGAGCATTAAAGCGGCACTCGTCATTCCAGATACGAATATAGGCATCGAAGTGTCCTTGTCCATTCTTCCTGTCAACGAATCTAACCAGTGGACTTCTACTGTCTGGAAATATTTCCAGATATCGTCCTACATGCCTTCTTACAATGATTGGATTGAACATTGCTCAGGCTATGTTGCGCTCGAATACCAAGCCTCGGCTCCTGACCTTGTCGGAAATGGCCGTGAAGGAATTGCAGCAAAGCAGGCATGGCAGGACGCACGAGATCAAGCTTCCGAAGCTTGCCAGGCTTCATTAGATGCTGGGAAGCTTTACGAAAATTTTGGGTCTGTCGGTCTTAAGTATGGACCGCTGTTCAGAAATCTGTCAAACGTGGCTGTCAGCGGCCAACGGAAGGGCGTTGTATTCGGCGAAATGAAGGTTCCAGACTTGAGGACTGCAATGCCCAAGGGCTATATTCACCCGCATGTCATACATCCCACTACGCTGGACAACACACTTGTTGCCGGTCTTATTGCTGTCTGTGACGACCTTGGCCAAACGGTTCTTAAACATCCAATGATGCCGACATTTATCAAAGAAGCTTGGATCTCTGCCGGCATTAGCTCTCGAGAAGGAAGTAAGTTCCATTGTTATGGAGAAGTCTCTAGAGCAACATACGAATCTTACGAATACAGCTCCAAGAGCTGGGATTTGGATGGCAATGAGCCGCGAATTATGCTTTCAGGGGTTCGCTTCACACCTCTTACGTCTGAGAATTGCTCTGAGAGTAGTAACCAGATTGGCTACGGATTAGATTGGAAGCCCGCATTAAATGTGCTGGAAACGCCAGAGTTCCTCGACTTCGCGCCAGTTAAAGCGAAGACGTCTTACGACAAACAGCTCAGCGCAACAGTCAACCTCCAACTTGCTACAATTCTCATGATCACTGAAGGCTTGGCAGATCTCAAGGAAAATCCTCCTACCAAGCCCCTTGAAGGCCATATGAAAGTGTATTTCGACTGGATGGAGCGCGTGGTTGCGGAACTTGAATCCGGCTCCTTGCTACATGTCCCGCTTGAGCTTTGGAAGAAGTATTCCGAAGATAAGAAATTGAAGGAGGAACTTTACGAGTCCCTAAAGACGGACTACGCCACAGACGGGGAGATTCTAATCCGCTCGGGAACCCAAATCGCGCCGGTCGTAAGGCAGGAAATTGATCCGCTATACCTGTTGTTCGGCCAGGATGATCTTTTGGCACGCCACTATGAGGAGGTTATTGTTCTTAATGACGGGTTGCAGACAGTTGAAAATTACCTATCCATGGTATCTGACAATTTTAACGACCTTGAAATTCTTGAGGTTGGTTCTGGAACTGGAAGCTTCACTAAATTGATGTTGAAAGCGCTCTGTCCGAGATCTGATGATGAGGCCATTCATGGCACAAGCAAGGTTGCACAGTATACGTTCACGGATATCTCGCCTAGCTTCTTTTCGAAAGCGAGGGACAGGTTGGAGCCATGGACGGATTTGCTTACTTTCCAGAAATTAGATATTGGAGCCGATCCGGTTACTCAAGGCTTCTCAGCAGGAAAATACGATATTATCGTTGCGAATAATGTGCTCCATGCTACACCCGATTTGAAAAAGACTCTCGAGCACTGTCGCCTGCTGCTGAAACCTGGTGGCAAGTTCCTGATCCAGGAAGGCGTCCGGCCAGATATTCACTGGGTCTCGCTTGTCTTTGGACAACTTCCGGGATGGTGGTTATCCATTGAGCCTGTTCGCAAGTGGTGTCCTTACATCACTGTACCTGAATGGGAAAACTTCCTTCGTGAAGCGGGCTTCGCTGGGCTAGATGTTAATATACCGAGCTCTCATTATCCCGAACTTGCCCATGTGAGCACCATAGTTGCGACGGCCGTAGAAGACACCTCGAAAACTGTTGCGAAAAACAAAGAAATCATTATCCTTTGTCATGTTTCCGAAAATGAAACCGATTTGATTTCTGACTTGAAGGTTGAGATTGCAAACCAGTTAGGGGGCAAGAACTGTCTTGTGCTGCAACCTTGCGACCTGGATGAAAAGGACGCTCACGATTCAATTTGCATATCTCTTTTGGAACTTCAGAACCCAGTTATATTTGACTTGTCTGAGGATGAATTCAAGAGACTCCAACGATTCCTGTCCTCTTGCAGGAAGCTGCTCTGGATCACGGGCGATTCGAAGGTTGAACCGGCCTTCAACATGGTCAACGGCATGTTACGTACAATCCGTTGGGAGCGTGACGCAGAGAGCTTGGATTTCACCACTCTTTCAATTGCAGACTTTGGCTCTTCCCCTAGCCGAAAGCTAGCTTATTCAATTTCCAAAGTCTTCCATTTCCACTTTCTCAGCGGCCAGACCGAACACGCGAATACGGAGTACATGATACGAAATAGCATGATTTATACGAACCGTGTGGTTGATTACCCAACCGCCACAAACTTCTTAGCTAGAAAATTCTCGATGCCTGCTCCTGAGACGACGCTTTGGAAAGATGTGGAACGCCCTGTTAGGCTTGAGAATGCTTCACCAGGTTTGTTGAATAAGTTGCAATGGGTGACGGACCAGTTCTTCGCAAAACCGCTGCAAGAGACCGAGGTTGAAATCAATATTCACGCCGTCGGGCTTAACTTTGTTGACCTCCTCACTGTCATGGGCGAATCGCCCTGGGATGTTGTCGGAAGAGAAGCCGCTGGAGTGGTAACCAGAGTTGGCGCAGCCGTTAGTTGGCTTCAACCTGGTGATCGCGTGGTATATCTCGTCGATACACCAAAGAAAGGAACCTTCCAAACTTACGGCCGAGTTGACCAATCTGTTGTAGCAAGAATTCCAAATGGGATGAGTTTTGAAGTCGCTGCTGGACTACCAGTCATCTTTGCTACGGTCATTTATGGCTTGGAGAACGTTGGTAGGTTGACTGAGGGTGAGAAGATCCTCATTCACTCTGCCGCTGGCGGCGTTGGGCAAGCTGCCATACAGTATTCAAAGGCGATTGGAGCCGAGATCTTTGCAACTGTCTCAACTATTGAGAAAAAGGAGTTCATTATGAGAGAATATGGCATTCCTGAAGACCACATATTCTCTAGCCGTGACTTTAGCTTCGTTAAAGGTGTTATGAGATTGACAGGGAATGTCGGTGTCGACGTAGTTTTGAACTCTCTTTCGCGAGAAGCCCTTCGTCGCTCTTTTGATTGCGTTGCACCTTTCGGTCGGTTTATTGAAATCGGTAAGAAGGACCTGGTGGCAGGTGGTAAGCTTGATATGTCTCGTTTCCTCCACAACATTATGTTTGTCGGTGTGGATTTGCTCGGTTTGGCAGAGCATAAACCGAAAACCGTCCAGAAAGTTCTCCAGAGGACAATGCAATTGTGGACGGAGAAAAAGATCACTGGTGCTCGACCAAACACAGTTCTGAGCTACGCTCAACTTGAAGAGGGCTTACGAATGTTACAATCTGGGAAGCATACGGGTAAGATTGTCTTCACGCCAAAGCCAGAAGACCTGGTGCCTGTGGTGCCGGAGGTGGAACCTCCGTATAAATTTGATCCAGATTCGTCTTACGTTCTTGCTGGTGGTCTCGGAGGCATTGGTAGAAGTTTGGCCCAATGGATGGTCACTCGCGGAGCTAAGCATTTGGTTTTCCTATCCCGCTCTGGCAACATTACGAAGCCGGTTGAAGAGATGATATCTGCTCTCGAGAGCAAAGGATGCCAGGCTAAAATATTCAAATGCGATGTATCTGACCTTGAAAGGTTGCGTTGTGTGGTAGAAGAGTGTCGACAGACTCTCCCTCCGATCAAGGGATGCATCCAAGGCTCAATGATTTTGAGGGTAAGTCTAGCTTTTTTTTTCCCTTTTTTTCTATCCAAGTTTCGACGAAATCCACATTCTAACAGTTTATTGTAGGATGCTGCCTTCGAGAATCTGTCATACACGGACTGGAATACGGTGACCAAGCCAAAAGTCCAAGGATCCCTAAACCTCTATGAAGCCTTACCCAGAGACCTTGGATTCTTCCTCATGCTTTCCTCCGTCGGTGGAATCATGGGCGGTAGAAGTCAAGCGAATTACGCGGCCGGGAACACATACCAGGACGCCTTCGCTCGCGCACTTTGCTCAAAGGGCATTCGAGCAGCCAGCCTTGACCTAGGCAGTGTCTTATCCGTCGGCTTCGTTGCCGAAAACAAAGACTACGCGCGTCACGTTTCTAGAACCATTGGGTCAATGCGTGAAGACGAAGTCCACGCCGCAGTAGAATACCTCATTGATCCACGCTACCCTCTCACCGAATCCACCTGCCAAGTAATCTGGGGTCTCGGCACCGTGAAATCCTTCCAAGACCGCGGCATGCCCCCGCCCGAATGCCTTAGTTATCCAATATACACCATCCTCCGAAACACAGCAACGTCCGGCGACCAAGGCTCAGGCGATACGCAAAACTACCACGCCCAAGCCCTCCTCGCCATGGCCAAAAACCGCGAGGAAGCGGCGGAAGTAGTGTCCAATGGAATTCACAAGAAACTCTCTGTCTTGCTTAATGTGGCGGGGGATCAGATTGATTCTAGCAGGTCGATTCGTGCTAACGGTGTGGATTCGTTGATTGCTATGGAGTTCCGGACGTGGTTGGCCAAGGAGCTTGGGGCGGAAATACCGCTTATTGAAATCATGGCTGAGGGGAGTATAACGGATTTGAGCAAGAAGGTCGCGGCGCTGAGTAAGTTCGTTCAAGACAATTTTCGAGAGGCGAATAAAGGGTCCTAAACGGAGAGTTGACTCGCGTTGCTTCTGAAATATAAAATGATTAGATTGGAAGAAGCTGGGGGTTTCGGCCCATAGACCATGATGATAGACGCAAGATTCCCCATTTGACTTTTTTTTCTTTTTCCTCCTTGTTCACCAGTTATTGTTAGCATTCATCAGCTCGGGATTTCAGGGTTAGAAATAGTTTCATATACGGTTAATCTACGCAGGCATTTCCAATAAGAAGAGAAAAAGGAAAGGAAGGGACGGAAGAGGAAACACCTCTCAAAAAAAAATGTCTTGTGGTAGTTTTAACAATTGTGATGAGATACATCAGCTTTACTACAAATTTCAATGGGGGTGGGTAATCAAAAGGATAAATAATATCAGGCCTCGAATTGTAGAGCGCCGTTGGGTAGAAAAGATGGGGTAAAAAGAAAAAGAAAAGGTAATTAAAAAGAAAGAGAGAGCGCGAGAGATGACAATGGGGATCTGTGTGGATCCAGGACAGGAAAATTCTTCCCAAGAAAATAATTGAAATCGCGTCGAGCGGGGACATCTTTCAGACAAAGTAGAAAAACGGTCGTAAATATGTACATACAAAGGCTCAGTAAAGAGGCATAAATCGGTGACATAAATAATGTGGAATGGGGTATGATATAACTAGGTAGGAAAATAAAACAAAATAAAAGGGGGTATATGGGGATACTCAAAAAGAAAACGGCAGTACTGGTGATGGTAATCTTAATTCAATTGTTTAGTTGATCGATAACGTATCTGGTATATCCGACAAGTGATGCTAATTTAATGGTCCAGGATACGGAAGGTATCAAAAAGGATTATTTGTTAGTCCAAACGATGGAGCATCGGCAGTTAGGAGTCTTGTTATCGCCCTCCATAGGATTTACGTGCCAATGGGGACGAGTTTGGAATCGCAGTAAACGGTTCGCGAAGCCGGCTGCCTCGATTAGGTGTCTGAGTGCAATACACGCAAATGTAAACAGGAGGCAGCCTTTGCCGATCCAGCCCAACGCATTTTGTATGAAGCCAATGTGCGCACGACTCGCTAGGAAAACATTTAAGCATCAGCAAGGCAAACATAGCTTTGCAATCAAAGTGAAGGTATTACCATTGGATCATCAAGTGCCCACCATTATTCATGGAATTGCACACACATCTGGTGCCAGTACTAGGATTATTCTGGCGATCAGTGGCAGGAGTCAGAGGACCTGTGTCTGTGACCGTGGGCGAATTGCTACTGGCTGGACGCGAAAGCGAACGAGTACTATAAGCTGGAGGTGAGGACCGCAATGTAGCGTTTGTGGACTGGCGAAAGGATGAGGCGCCTGACTGCTTGGTCATGGCCGGTTGTCTAGATTGTCGTTTCCTACCCTTAAGGACCTGCATGAGGGCATGCTGAGCATCTCCGGATCCATCTTCCTCAAACGCAACATCTGAATCTGTCATAGATTGGCTTCGAGAATGAGTGGCTGGGGGCTTGGCAGCGAGTCTTTGCGTATTCCGATTTTCCTGTTGTGATGAAAGCTGCGATTGCCAGGAATGTGTTGAGCCTGTCCAAGGAGAGTGCTGTCCTGACTGAGTGGATGGGGCGGTCGACGAATATGAGGAGCCTTTTGAATGGGGTCGGGAAGTCGACTGAGCACGCACGAAATCAAGTCTACGAGGCGTATTATCTGGAAATGCAAAAGATGGGTTCTGACTATGCGCGATGGAAAAACTTGGCTCTCCATCAGACGAGTCAGACTCAATCTCGGTAGAAGATTCCCCAGAGATTGCCTCCTGGCTATCAGGAAGTAAACGAGTTGGTGAATCCGAAATCAGCCTCATTTCTGTAGTAGCGAGGCCGTCTTTTGAAATTTTCAGGACCAGCGACTCCATGGGAGCGGGCATCGAGACTGAAGGTGAGTGAGATAGTGGAGAGAGCTGAGTCTTCAAGGGGGAAGAACGGCCTTTAGATGGTGTTTTCTTCACTCCACCACCTCCTCCAATAGCTGGCCCAGTACTCGACAATGAGCCTTGTCGTTGGTGTCGACTGCTGGATAGGGGTGGGGCACCAGAATGCGTAGCGCTTCTCCTCACACCGGGCTTCGCTGACGCCGTTTGAGGAACATACGATGCGCTTTCCACTCGAGTGACTTTTTGGCGGCGACTAGCGCTCCCTGGGCGCTGTAGCTTTTTTAGTTCCTTGTCCCTTTTTTCACGCTCCGATACTTCTGTTTGGTAGTGATATGGTTGTCGTGTTTCTACTTTGAGGCGAGTTGGTGGTGAGAAGGTGGGCTCCGAGTAACCAAAGCGCCGGGCTGGAGAACTTAGAAACATGGACGGGTCTTCGCTGTGGAGGGGAGGTGCTCGGGGAGAAGTTGCAATTGAATTGTGCAAGGTGGTATGGGCAGCTTCCAGCCCGGGAGCTTCATGTGACATTGTACGAGCGTGAAGCCCAAGAGATTCGTGCACTACAGGCAATTGTGAAGTGTCTAAGCCGGAATTTTCTGCCTGAGTAGGTTCGAAAAAACCTAGAGCGGAAGGGTTGGATGGGCCGAAGAGGTCGCCATATGCGGCAGAAATGTCCATGGAGCTTGCCGGTTCATAATTCCATGGCATCTGATGGCGAGAGAAAAAGGGAGAGGCAGCTGTGGGGTTGCCTGATAGGTTGAAGAGATCAGGAGAATCCTGGAGACCAAAAAAGCTGGGCGAAAACCCGACTACACGGCTGGGGGTCTCCAGGGGTTGGCCAGAGTAGGTGTGCTGCACTGGGGTGCTGAGATTCAAGTTGACACTGCTTCGATCCTGGGTTTTTCTCCGAATTGTGCTTGTTGGCGGAGGAGTTTGCATTGTGGCTGCAGACCGTTTGGCAGAATCAACCGAGTCAACAGGGTCGGTGCCATGGTTTGTGGAGGGAGGATCTGATGCAATGTCATTTGTAGCGTCCTCTGCTTGCTGGTTCCTCGAGACAATTGGGTGGTCAAAAGAAGCGTGGATGCGTTGATTGGGAGTTTGTTCGAAACGATTGGCAGTTTTGGTAAGCTCTGGGCTAGAAGCATATGGGTCGGCAGTGTTCCATGTTATACGGGGATCGTAGAAGCTGGACTCGAATTTTGGGGTTTGGAAGGCAGGATCATCGAAGGTATGGATGGTAGGAGTTCTGGTGGGTGTTTGGGGTTCGACATTGGGATCCGTGAAACTGAAAAGAGATTTCAAAAAGGAAGAAACATGTTAGCGGGCGTTGGGAATGTTTCACTCGAGGTAAGAGGGAGGGTTATTCCAGGGACAGACCTGTGGATTGGGTGGTCCCAATTCATATCAGCGAGCTTGGATTGACAATCATGAGTCGAGAATGTGCTCCCGGAGGTACTGGCCAAGGTTTGAGGTTAGAATAAGAGACGGTAGTAGGTTACGATAATCAAATAGGTGATTCGGTGGCATTTGAACGTAACAGGTGTGGTTGTGACACGAGAAGAGACGGGAGGACTAAGGCATAAAGAGGTTTTATATAGGGCGAGTAACTCGGTTTGGCTCCTTTTTGGGATTGGGAGCTTGCTGGGGGGGTTTTGAAGGTGAAAAAGGAAAAAGGACGAATGGGGAAAGGTGGGCAATAGTTAGGGGGAAAGCAGTGGTCAATTGAGGGTCCTAGTGGTGCTCTCCAAGCAGGCAGCAGGGGAGAGATACATACACTAGGATGCTGTCAGTGCATCATGGCGAAGGCAGCAAAGGCGGGATGTGAGAGAAGCGTGGGTGAGTGGCAGGCTGACTGTCACGAGGGCAAAGAGAGAGACAGAGAGGGAGAGAGAGACTGAAAGAGATGATCTGCAGAGATTGAAAGACGACAGACAGAGAGAGAAAAGAGAGAAGAAAAGAAAAAGGAAGAGAGAGTGAAGGTGAAGAAGAAGATGAAGAAGAGAGAGTGAGAGTGAGAGACGAGGAGTTGCCTGTTCCTTGATTTCGGACCCTCAAGTGAAGCTTTCTCGAGGTTTTCCCGCCGGTTTCTTTCCACCGAGTTGCTGCCTTTTTCTTTTCTCCTTTTTTCTTTTCTTTTTTCTAGTTCTTCTTCTTCTTCTTCTTTTCTGTCTGCTTGTTTGACTAACAACTAACTAGTTATTGGAATCTCTGGTCATCAGAATTGACCTTCCTGCGTCGTCACCAAAAAATAAAAATACAAATAAAAAAAACACTGATAGCCCATAGCTAAGTACTCGATTAACTATTTCCTTGTTTACCTTTTCCCTCTTTTCTTTTCCTCTCTTTTCCTTTCTAAAATATAAGAAAAAAGAGTTTTAAAAAAAATTTCCTTTCCCTTTTCCTCCCGCCATGCTTTTGGGCTGTTCCATGGTGCGACAAAGGCCCGCCTCGTCAAAAAAATACGCCCAAAAAATCCAAAAATCTTTCCTCCAAAATAATTAAATAAGCCTCCAGCCCGATCCATGGACGAAACAGCCCGCCGAACCACGATTGTCACGATCTTTCTTCGGCTTCCGGAAAATGCAGCCAGAGATATTCAACCTCTTGATTTGTAGTTCTTCTCGTTACCACGTAGCTGGTAGAAATAATCACTACTAATGAAAGCAGCCACACACACACACCCCCCGGGTGGCCTCGCTCATCTCGGAAGACGTAAATATAGAAACAAAAACCCCCCTTGAGTTCAATCTTATTATATCTTGTCGAGGTCATCACCCCGATGATCATGGGCCGATCCTCTCTTTTCCTTTTCTTTCAGGAACACACTTTTTAACCAACTAACTTCACTATTAACTACTCCCTACATAAAAGAGTTAACAGCATCACCCTTATCATGTGTCATTGTCCTCCATGACGCACAGATTGCCCAACGCAAAAGAAAAAGGCGCTATAAGCCATAAGGAACTCGAATAATGTGAGTAGTCAGACAGGATGCTCCTTGCTCTCCGCTGCTACGGTGCCGTTAATATTCGCAGGATCCCCCGGCCTGACCGTTGCTGATTGGGCCTGCTGGTGGAGTTGAATGCTCCCGATCCCAGTCCAAAGTTGCTGATATATATCGCTTTTTTGTTTTTTTTTTATGTTCACTGGCATTCGTGGCCATGGGAACTATTGGTAATGAATAACCTTGCCAGCTCTTGATCCGCTGAGGGAAAAATAAAATAAAATAAAATAAAATAAAATAAAATAAAAAGCCGGTTGTTGCATCATTGATTGGCCCATAAATGCTTTGAAGCAATAGCTTCCTTATATTCATATAACCACACAAACCTCGCCCAGCATCGCCTTCTATCAAGCAAACCTCGTACGGCGAAGTTGGATTAGTTACGGGGTTCTTTTGCCTCTCGCGGAGAGAGAAATATCCCCACGAACATCGCCGCATTTTGGATTACATATCTTGTGCTCAATGCAAGCCTCTTTGACATTTGGATGAGTCTCAGCTTCGATATCGACGTGGCCTTCAAATTTCATCTTCTTCTCCGACTAACAAATACTCCTTTGTTGAGGCCCGGGCAAAAGAACTGAGAGATCTGTCCTCGACCGCTGTCAAACCGGCGCTCTTCCGCCTGTCCAACAGGATCTAGGTTGTCAAAGCGTATTAACGTCAAGAGGAAGAGGAGGAGACATGACCGAGGAGTCCTTGGGCGAATTGGTTGATTGAGGGGCAGAGCTGATATTCACACAACCTCATCTACTTGTAGTCGGGATCAACCACTGTGAGAAATACCTCCGATAGTATCGTCCACATACGTATGTAGCTACTGTGTTGCTTGCAGGGCTATTATGATCTAATTTCGCAAATGTTACATACAATAGTTACATACCTCTATGTACCTCTGACATTGTTTAAGTAACTAACTGGTGCTTGGTGCGCCCTGTACGTACGCTTTTTCGCTCTGGTGAGTGCTGCAATCAACCGGCAATTGTTGCGTTGGCATCTCTTTTTATAGCAACCAATTACTGATCCATAAAAGGCTTTTGTTTAGCATTCTTCGAAAACCTCTCCGTAGGCATCAATAGCTTCCTACAAGATGGTATTGCCGGAACAATGGCCCCCCTTGTGGCACAGGAGGCTGGAATGAACGTCGCTTACGAATAAACTCCATTTCAACACTTCTGGGATCTCTCAAATTTAATCCCGCTTCATATGGTATACGCAAATGACAAAATGTAATATGTGCGGCCGCTCTAGAGGCACATCCGCTCACGATATTTTCACTTGTGCCTCTGAAAGAACACAGCCGTGCAGTCTTGACGCATCCCCGAAAACAAGGCTTGTGTTTCACATCTCGCTGATTATATCGACCAAAACTACTCACTGGGCACCGCGCCAGGACTAAAGCATCGGCTTAAGCACTCCCTCGAAGTCTCTTGCGACGATTAGCCGTAACGGCGACATCAACGTCTGGGGATATGAAATATCACCCTTCGACTTCGGTCGCAATGATCATCCTCATTTTAAAATCCATTGGCATAGAGACCATTACAATATACCCAATCAACCCAGCCTCGAATCTCAAGCAGGACCGGGATCAAGTCCTCATGGAAGCAGAAGAACTGTATGAGGTGAATCGGTTACCATATTAAAAGCAGATCCCTAATCCCGTGCAGATTCGGTATCAGATAGTGGGTGAATTTGGGGCGCGGCTTGTTTGGGTATTCACGGGTATCAATGCTAACAGCGGCCACCTCATGGCGGTCAAAGGAATTACATTGCCAGATAGCTCAGCCTATGGAACTGCATTTCCAACTACTCCAACGTGAAGTAGACACTATCGGTCGACTTAACCGCGGACGTAGTGTTGCCTTCTTCTGCCCTTGAACTCAAAACGTTAATAGTTGATCTTCTAACTCATTGTAGGAAAACATTATAAAGTCCCTAGGCTTCAAGAAGGGGACAAGCCCTCATGAGTACCTCATATCTGTGCCTCTCATGGATGGCAGCATCAATCAGCTGATGCTGGAAAGGCCTATTCTTTAAACATAGAGCAATAGTGGGGCAGCCCCTTCAGCAGATGCTCAAAATCCTGGATGTTTAGGTCTTGAAGCAAATTATCCGTCGAGATCCTCTGAAACCGGAAAATATGCTCTTCTTGACTGCTCTGGACGGGGAGTATACATCCGAAAATACAGCCATGGCTAAGGTTGGTATTCGAAAGTATATGGCGCCAGAAACATTCAGCCCGCAGAAAGTGGATGCCTGGTCGCTGGTTGTCGAGTTGCTCGTCAAAAATCAAGATGATACCCAAAAAATGGAAGCTAACCCTTCGGTTTGGGACCGCTAGGTTTGCCAGGAATTCGAGCTTTTTGGGTGGGTGGAAGCCATAAATTTGATAAAGCGGGCGTGCAGGGCATTATCGTCATCAACCACGGCAAACTAGAAAATATTTGCAGCAAGACATTGTGTTAACTACTAATTCGGCTACCCTCACATGATCCACACGCCTCTTTGTATAGTTATAGCTTCAATTTCCCCAATAGCTTGAATACATCAAGCACCCTTCCTCACACATCGCACATCAAAGCAAACAAAACAAACCTATTATCCAACGTCCAATCGGATCCTGAGCCAAGCCAAGCACGAGCACGGAGCGTTTCATTGGCCAGGGTTTGGGTGTGCACGGACCACCAACAGCAGTGTGTCATGTGATGGAAACTCTTGGCGCGACACAAGCTTTTTAGCGCGCCATATTGGGCTTAGCCTCGGTTTGATTGGCGATTGACGAGGGTCCTGCCGGTCGCCAAGCGGCTCGCACGGCTCTGACTCCGTCACCGCCTCCGATATCGTCAGCAGAATCGGGCTTGAGCCAAAGCCGAGCAATTCTTTTTCTGTTCTGCTGCAGTCCACAACGAGCCGACGATAAACGGCGGCCTGCTCTCGTTTCCCTTTCCGTGTATCTTAATGTTTTCTTTTTGCGGCCCTCAAGCTTTTTAGTCAAGAGAATTCAGTCGTTTTTTGATTTAATACCCCCTGGGCGTCCTGTTGGGGCGGGTTTTCGCTTCTTTTTCTTCCCCTTTGCCCGCCTCATTTTTCCAGGTCTACTCCCATCCATTAAGCTCTATTCCTTCGTGATATTGCGGGCATCTAGATGTCAACTTCGGTGTCTGGTAGCCGGGATCTTCCCGCATCGAAGCATGACCTCACCACTTACTGGGGAAGGGTCAAGCAGGCCGCTGAGATCTCAGATCCTAGGTACGTCAAAATAGCATCTACACACTTAACAAGAGCAACACGTTCTTGCTTTGATTGCCACCTCAGATCCTATTTTGTATAAAGGTGCCCATGCTAACCTTACACCAATTATTATAGAACGTTGTTTGTATCATCATCTGGGTTGGAAAACGCGAAACGACTCCTTGCGTCGTATAAGGATGGTCGAATTGGAGCCATGACCCCAGAAATATGGTATGCGAAGAAAGTCGTGGATTCGACGTTGCACCCTGGTATGTGATTAATTTGGAGTATTCCTTTTTCTTTGAATTTTTTTTTTTTTCCCCCGCTTGAGGATCGATTGGCGAAGAGACTGACGTAAAGGCTCCAACGTAGACACAGGTGAACCAGTTTTCCTGCCATTTCGGATGTCTTGCTTTGTCCTCTCGAATTTAATTGTGACAGCCGGCATGCTTACACCCGGTCTTGGGGTATGGACATGGCCCCCATCCCCTTCATCCTTGCATGAACCAGCGGAGTTTTACTAACCCCGGCCAGACGACGGGTACCCTGCTTTGGCAGATAACCAACCAATCACTCAACGTCGCAATCAACAGTGCCAATGCGAACAAGTCTACGCCGCTTTCCACCTCGTCCATGGCGAAATCATACCTACTTGCAGTTTCGGCCTCGTGCTCAGTTGCCCTAGGACTCAACTCCATTGTGCCTCGACTGCGAACGTTATCCCCAAATACCAGGCTGATCCTCGGCAGACTGGTACCCTTTGCTGCAGTCGCCACCGCCGGTGCACTCAATGTTTTCCTAATGCGAGGAGAGGAAATCCGCAAGGGCATCGATATCTATCCAGTCCTGTCCGAAGAGGAGAAAGCAAAACGGGAATTGGACGGAGGAGAGGTCAAAAGTCTTGGCAAGAGCAAAAAAGCCGCCACTCTGGCGGTTGGAGAAACTGCTGTTAGCCGCGTGCTTAATGCAACTCCGATAATGGTTCTTCCGCCATTAATATTGGTCCGTCTGCAGAAGATGGATTGGCTGAAGGCGCGACCACGCCTTGTACTTCCGGTGAATTTAGGATTAATTTTTGCGACCTCAATATTTGCCCTTCCGCTCGCCCTTGGAGCCTTCCCTCAACGACAAGCCATCAACGCTTCCAAGCTTGAGGAGGAATTCTGGGGCTGTGGGGGCAAAGACGGTATGGTTGAATTCAATCGGGGAATTTAACCATTTTCTAGGCTGTGGGAGGCAATCGTGTCCTAGTTCGATGACCATTTTGATACCACCTCATCTTTCACTAATCACGTAGCTGGCGGCGACGTACTCTGGTTTTTACATACGCTTGTCGATGCTTTCTTTTTAGCACGGAGTTTCCGGTTTTTGCCTTTTAAGAGATATAGATCTTTCAATTGCGTCTTCTTTTGCGCTAGATCTAGATCCGCTTCTGTTGATACCTTCGCGGTGAGTTTTGTGTCTCGTTTCTTTTCAAAGTTTTGCTAGTCCAAGGCGAAGTTGTTTTAGCTCCGGTACTATTATAGAGCAATATTTTAGATTCAACATGGCTAGAAGATGCAATGGTTGTGGATTTTGGAGATTAGAGACGAGATTGATGAAGAAATCCGTACATATCTCAGAACATCATACCCAACCCTTTGTTTCTCTATACCGGGGGTTGTGAGTGAGCTGAAGACAAACTTCTCTCACACAGACTTGTATCTCATCTGGCGTTTTGACATCTTCATTTAACCGACACGCTGTGATGTGCGGTGTTGCTTCGAGGTGGATACTCCATTGTCACCCTCGTTCAATTACTCCACGTTTCAATTCCATCTTCATGCCATCTTCCCTGCAACTCTACTCCACATTCTATCCCGAATCAAGCTTTACCATCGATGTTTAAGCAACTCGTGCCAGTGGAGCTAGAGATATGCTGATGGGACCCGACCCTCCTCCTCGCCGCTGGGTGTATTTGCTTGTTTGGATTAAGAATTTCTAGTGATTAAAATTTTCTAGTGAGTAGCCACAGTGGACTTTGCTGAGCGACAACCTGGCTTTTGTCTTAGTTCTTTGTCTTCAACGAGCCGGATATACGTGCGGCCTGGAGACTGGTAACTAGAGAGGCCGACTGACAGTGTTGATTGTTCCAGGAGATGTATTGTAGGCGCAATTACTAACTTGCCCCCTGCGCACTACATTCGGAAAATTCAACCGCTAACTAGTTACTTTCATCTAGTCTAGACTCGAACTCACTAACTAGTCTACAGTTAGATCCGATGTTTTGGGTCCACGATGTAACGTTTGCTGGAAACTTGGGGCGGCATCGTCTCCTCGTTGTCCGTTCACCCGGAGAGAGACGCACGGAATGCTATTCTGCGAGAATGCTCGATAAGAGCTCTTTATGGGAAAATGCTATAAATACCGCGCTGGGCTTCAAGCAAATGGGCTGCCTAGATTTTATCCTTGCTAATTCATTGGCAATCGGTTGATAAAAATGCATCATTCCTTGCTGATATTACTCGCTACTCTGGGTAGTAGTCTCCAGTCATGCGCTTCGGCAACACCTCTCTACTGGCCTCACAATGGCCAGGATGGTGATGTTTTGAGATATGGCATACCAGAGCTAGTCGGGCTCCATTCTGAACCTTTAATCGAGCTATGGGCCAATATGTCTGGATACACTCGCACCGCAAACTACGGACGATACACGCATTACAAAGACCTGCCCCTCGAACCCGGTTCTGCAAATATCGTCGGCCACAAATCCACTATTGTCAGCCATTTCGCGGTGGGCATGGCGAATCTCTACGCCGACGTTAACGGAACGCATCTTCCCTGGAACAAACAGATTCGTGCTAGACCCGATACGATCTACGACATGGCCAGCTTGACGAAAATGTATACGACCATTGCTGCATTGCGCGAACTAGACACCAAGCGTCTGTCTCTCAATGCCACCGTTGCCTCATATATCCCAGGGTTCGCCGTCAACGGAAAGGAGGACATCACAATTCTGATGCTCATGACACACACTAGTGGCTTTGACGCTGACCCGGAGCCGCCTCTATTCTCATCTGCATACAAGACCCTCGCAGGACGTGTGAATGCCATTATTACGCAGAAAATCATCAATAAGCCGGGAAGCACCTATCGATACTCGGATCTAAACTACATGAGTCTCATGCTCGTTCTCGAAAAGGTCACTGGCAGGAAGCTAGATCAATTAATTGGCGATTTTACATCTGCCCTTGGAATGAAGCATACTTTTTTTAACCGCGGCAATATCGAAGGTCCTCGATTCCGCTGGTACCACAAGATGGCCACCCAGGAATTCCAAATCGATGTCCTTGGGCCTGAAGAGCCGCAGCGACCACAACCAGTACGAGGAACCGTGCACGATGAGAACGCTTGGTCCCTGGATGGCGTTAGCGGACACGCAGGTTTATTCTCAACAGTTGGAGACACCGCGATTCTCTGCCAGATGATTCTAAACAACGGAACATATGGCGGTAAACGCATTCTTCAGCCGGAAACTGTCGACCTAATTTTCCACAACTTCAATGAACGGTTCCCCGGCGACGAGCACGGACTAGGCTTCGAGTTGAACCAGTATTATACTGCTGGGCCGATGGCGAGTCTTCAGACTGCTAGCCATACCGGGTACACGGGTACGACGATGGTGATTGATCGGGGATCGAATACTTTCTTCTTGCATTTTGCGAACAGAGTACACCCAAGCAGAAATTGGTCAAATAACAATCTTGCAAGGGAGGCAATGGGGTATTGGGTTGCCAGGTCTCTTGGGAGAGACGTGGAATTCCCACACATTTAATAACTAAGCCTGGGCTGGTAGTTATCTCCCTACCTGGCCCCGGACTTCAGCGGGCAATGGTCTTCACCATAAAATCAGCACATAGAACTAATGACCAATATGCTTCAATTGTAACCAAGTCATTTTACGACATAGACCAACTAATAAGATCCAAAAGGTTAAAAAGCCTAGCCAAGCACTAGAGTGATACAGGATACATGAATTGAGTGTGAGATGACATTGAAAATCACTAAAACCAATAACTATAAGCCACCCAGAACTCTTAAAAAACCAACTTGCGCTAAAGAGGAGTGCCAACCTCCCGTATTCTGGGCACGAAAACGTGCTTAGTATTGTGCTGAGCACACCATTATGCCACTCAGCCAGTCGTTGGGTATGCATGCGTAGAGCAAATTTCTTCGCCATTTTCCTCTTAGCGTTTCCTAGAGCTTCGACTAAAAAGAGAACCGCCGGAGCCCGGAGGCTTTTTGTTGTTGTCATGACTTGATTTTTTCGGTGGTGGCTCGTCCGGGGCTTTATTCGAGGAGCGCAGTCTCCTTTCCTCCTCAGATTTCTCCGGCCTCGCAAATCGCTCCTCCTCCCTATCTCTTGGGTGATGAGGTAAAGTCCGCTGAGCCTGCTCCGCTAATTGCGATGATGTGAGATGCGGATGAAAATCAGCGGGAGGTTGTGGCATTGCGAGAGTCCTGTGGCCGCGGCCGGCAACTGGTGCTGGCGTTGGGGACTGTAACATGTCGGGTGGAACGCTAGATCTATCGGGGCCACGGCGGGAGTAGGTTTCTTCCGGAAAACCCATTGGGCTTCGGCCTCGTGAAGTGAGCCGTTCAGATCTTAGATGGCCTGGGCTTAGCTCAGAAGACATTTGCCTTGAGCGTGTTTCAAGTGGCCCCTTAAGCGGCCCCCTAGCACGCTCAAAATCTTCAAGCAGTCCACCCTTTCTCCTTGGGGATTGCTCTCTTTCCAATTTCCCGTGTGGGTCGAGAAAGCTAACGTTGCGCTTACCCGAAGGCTGGTCTCCTTGGCGTGATGCGGGATATCCAGCCGGACCAGATCTGTCATGTTGCAAACGACCGGCCCTAGCAGGGTCATCATCGCCACTATGGTCCCTGTTATCAATAACCACCTCCACCATCTTCCCGTTGATAGTAGCATACTTCTGGTTAGAGGTGAACCCGATAATTTGTTCTTTCGCGAAAGATATTGTTGCTGTGAACATCGAGCCGTCCCTAAGTAGCCGTAGCGGTGCAGAATTAGGCAGTGATATCATGCCAGCAGGAGTCATCTGAAGTACTGTGTTCGGAGGCTGCGTAGGGCGGGTCATAGGGGTTACCGGCACATTGACACTGGTATCAGAATAAAGCGGACCGACCCATTGTGTAGGCGAAAATGTATTGTCGGTTGTATAATCATCAGTCTTGTTGATCATGGATAGGAGGTAGTAGAGGCATTGGCGAACTGAGATGGCATCTTTGTCAGAATTTGGAGAACTACTAGCCGCGATCGGCGATGTAACGTATAGTTTGGACTCTTCCCCATCGCACACATCCTGCTGGAGGAATACAGTACGGTCGTAGGTGGTGAGGAAGCCATATCTCATTTTGAAGTGACGCATGTAGTGGGCGATCTGACCTAGAAGAAACGAACATTCAACAGTCAGACAAAATAGTCAAAGGAACAGAAGTCAGAAAGAGCATACCCAAAGCACGCCGAAATTGGCTGTTGGCATCCCCCTTTTTTATGAAAGGCGCCCAGATGGCGTCAAGATTGTGCATCCAGGGCGTTTTGGCCTCCCCCACAAGAACCATAGTCGGTTTCTCATCTTTGGAAAGACCCCGCAGCTCCCCAAAACTACTAGCCGGGCAGTAGACTCCGACGAAATCTGGGATGTGAGCTTGGTTGCTCAAATGCCTGCTCTCTTGACACACTTTGTAGTCGCCAAAGCGATATTCGATACCATTCTGGAATGCAACTGCGCTTGTGGGCCCAAGAATATTCTGCAAATAGCGCCCACAAACAGAGTGCTCGTCGCCGATAAGACAGTGCTCATTGTTAAGACAGCCGACTTGCTTTGACACATGTCGTGAGCGAACAAACAAGGGTTCTCGCTGAAGGCGTTTTCGGGACACCCAGTGTTTTACCTCGTCCTTGATATTCCAGATACCAACATTTTGGAGGTAATACGAAGAGTGCCAGGCGGTACTAGTTGTTTGGTAACCGTTTCGAATAAGTAGCTCGGGAGCAGGGTCACACAGGATCGAATGACAGTCGTCGTATTCAACTTCGTCTCGCTCCATGGTTGAAACCGCTAAGTGCTGTGTGTTGAGTGGAGTGGCTTATAAGGGAAACTTTTTAAGGCGAAAGTGATGGAGTTAAGGAGTGAGATATGTAGCCTTTTGCTTGGTATGATGAACATGAAATTGGAAAGAGAACAGGAGGAGATCCTGGTGGTGATGGCCACTTTTATAGCCTTTAGGGGGAATGGAATTCTCCATTTTCGAGGC
Source organism: Amauroascus verrucosus (assembly GCA_001430935.1). Classification (NCBI taxonomy): domain Eukaryota; kingdom Fungi; phylum Ascomycota; class Eurotiomycetes; order Onygenales; family Onygenaceae; genus Amauroascus; species Amauroascus verrucosus. Next base: position 146,976 of record LJPJ01001111.1, read on the forward strand.
AGCAGGATGACCTAGGGTCACCAGCATTCTCGTTCCAGCCATGCTATCGGCGCATAATGGCTGGACGACGACGCTCAGGTTTCTCTCAAGTCTCAGATGTACGAGTATTCACTGCTTGGACGCCAGCGATTTGCTGCGTATTGTGAGAAGCCAACATGACAAGCCAGTGTGATCAAAATATGCCACTAAATATGACATACATGCTGAAAATAGCATCAAAAATGGGTGCATGGTTCCCAGAAGGCCTCCTTGGAAGACTCCAGTTGCTAAGCGCCCGTAGTTTAGCTGTCAGGGATCATACCATCTAGTGGTCGCTCGCCACTAGAGGATGTTCTCTTTTGGTCGAGTGGCATAGAGGGATGATAGTTTTTCGTGCCGCGATATTAGCTTCATGCAAAAGAGGTGAGGAGAGGAAAATAGCCGCCGCCAAGGGGATTTGAGCTGGGATTAGATGCGCTAACTAGTGAATTAGTCAAAGAGTTAGTAAGCTTGGCTGAAACGCCAGCGAGTTTTTTCCCTTTGTCTCACGCCTAAGCGCCAACAACAGTGAAAGCCCCATATAGTTAACTAACTCATAGTTAACTATGGATTGTGCCTCTTGTTTCTATTTCGAGTCTGAGCATCAGAGACTAAGTAATGACTTTCATTGGTAGTTAACCTGTCCCAGAAACATCAAAACATCGGAGATTCTAATAATAACCTCGATCTGCTATTAGCCAATCCTGCTAGCGCCTCAAAGATGATAGTGAGAGGGCGTCATGGCAGGTTAGCATTATAAACATAGACAGTTAACCCTCTCTTTGCCATCACCACAATCATCCATATCGCATTTCCTTTCCTTGCTTCGAGCCTTCTTCACCATGGGTCGCGAATTCATTTACCAGAATTGGATCGGAGATCTGTTTGAGGACTTCGAACTCTGGTGTCCTGATGACACTGAATGGAAATTTATCGAAAAGATTTCTGAGAGGACCAGTTATGCTCCAGCAGATATAACTGGGACAGGGCGTCCGATTGCTGAAGCCCATGCAGTCTACCGTTGTCGGCAAATCCGGGGAAGCGCGGTTGGAATGGAGGCCATTGTCAAAGTTCGCTTGCAGTAAGTGGAATGAACTCCTCATATATTCACAGCGCCCGTTTTTATGCCTAGCAGTTCCTTTGAATCTTTTTAACATGGGTCCCCTTGACTGATATTGCAGACAGAGTGCCCCCGGAATATCCAGCGAGTTTCAATCCACGAGTGCGTGGGAAGCTGGCAGACGCCGAGCCCTCCAGCTGGGCATATCAGGAGCTCCACTCCTTGAAACATTTCACCAAGAAGGGCTGCAAATCCACCCCGAAGCTACTTAATGTAGTGCGGTCGCTACAAGAATGGGATCACATGCCCGTGCCAGGTGGTTACGTGATGTGCATAGTCATGGAGAAGGTCCCTGGGGTGCCCCTTATTGATTTCTGGGACTACCAGCGTCCTAAACGCGACAAGATTAGAGCAGCTTTTCGTGAGGGGTTGACGTAATTAAACCCGCCCTCTTTTCTTGGATCTCAAGGTGTTCTGAACTGACTGCGGACGGTCTAGGGAGTTGCTGCGCTATCACGCTTGCCCTGTTGATACGCACCTTGGAAATATTATCTACGATGAGAAGTCGAACAAGTGGTATGTTTGTCCTGTCAAAGAGAGTCCTTTTGTCTTCTACCGAGACACTAACTATGGAATAGCTGGTTTGTAGATTTTGAGGATATTTTGGTGGATCAAAAAATTAAGCCTAGGGAGTTCTCAAACAACGAGTACTTTCTCTGGCAACTGGCTCGCCACGACTACGATGGTAAAGAACGTTGGTAGGGGACTCGTACAGTTCTCCCTTGTCCCCCGTAGTTATTTTCCAGCATTGATAATATCACTTCCCTTGCTTGCGATTAGATTTTTCGCAATTCCCAAGTGGAGGACTGCCAGTGGCCCTTTTTTTTTTTTTTCTCGTTTTCTGCCTGCCTTGATAACGTTACATTTCCTCCGGCGACTGGACAAGATCGAAACAAGCTATGGGCTATGAATCTCTTGAATGCATGCCAGTTTTACTTAGCCGTAGAAATCTTTTTATCAATACTCAAAGCGTTGGGACTTTATTGAGTACTACAAGCATGGACATATATATATATATATACATTCGTTTTTTAATAGATTATTAGCTAGGAAAGATGCTGGATTATGATATGGGCAAGTGTCTTGCGTGATAAGAATGCCTGGATCAGTCGAAAAGATACATCAATTTTAACATGTCGTACAGATGAGAGGACGATTATATTACCCTGTAACTCACGAACCTGACATGGACCAGTGCAGTAATAGTTCCTATAGAAGGACTGGGATGTGAACATGCAAATGGACGTCTATAAGTTTTGTTGGAATATATTGTCATGCAGGGTAGAACCATGCGCCCATTCAGGGGATAGAGCATCCACTGCCACATATACAACGATAATCTCTAAATTGAGTACAATTCAGAAATAGAGTCAATCAGAGATGACTGGGTAGAGATGCTGTGGATTGACGAGCAATGAAGTGACTTGGGAGATGTGAGGCGGTGGTAACGGGAGATTTAGACAGAAGACCAGAGAGTTGAAAGTGAGACGGGATACCGCTGCGTGTATATCACACAATTTCCTGGTGATGAAGACAACAATGTAGTTGATTAACAAGCTGAGTGCAAGTGTTGGGGGGGGATTTCTTCCAGTGTTTGTATGGCAAAGCTAAGAGTTGGAGTGAGCATTTCTGTGGTGTTGCTGATGGGTTGTGAGAGAGAGATGGAGAGGGAGAGATCACAGTCAGTGGATTTTGGTCTTTTAGCTAAGTTACATCTATTCCTGTTATTCTTTTAATTTTTTAATTTTTTAGACCTGCTTGTTGATCCATCATCGCACCATCGCTCTACTTCAGTGTCTACAGAATTGAATCACTCGAGATTGCGTTTGGCTGTTCTTTTTCCTTCGGATTTTTGGTTGTTGGTTTGCCTCCTTCAGCACTCCCAGCCCGTCTTCTCTCCATCACCATCACCAACCATCGCCATCATCATCATCCAGACCGCACACCAAAAGAGACTTTTTTCCCCGTCAAACTCCCTCGCCAGTCTCGTCCAACGCCCCAATTCTCGCCCTGCAAACACCATCTCTCTTCTTCTTCTCCATCCGAATGACCTTCCCAGTCTGCCGCTTTTCTCACAATGCTCGACTGCCTCCCTTTCCCCCGCGTTTGAACCAACCTTCCTGATTGCTTCTGCTCCCTCCACCTGTCCATCTATCTGGGCCTCATCACCGGACTCATTTTTCATTGCTGCCGAGTGAATCTACTCGCCAGAATCTCCCTCCTCGCCTCGCCTGCGTCTTGTCTTCCCCGATTCCTCCCTCAAAGTTTCCACCCGTTTCCTCGACCGCATCTCTACATATCTCTCGAGATAAACGGTGTTGATCGTCGTTTTTTGACCTTCACCCCGGATTCCATAAAAAAAAAACCCTTTCAAACCTTATCTTTCTGGCGAAAATTCATTTTATCGCTTTCATAACTTTTTTTAACGGCCGTTGTTGGGCCTCTTGGACGCAGTCATGTCGACTCCCTCTACTGCCACTGCCACCCATCCAACAAACCATCCACACTACCGATATCCTCACCAAACCTTCCACCCCAACGTTACCGCTTATCCTGCAACTTCCTCGGTGGCATCAACTCGGGTTGCCAACTACAACTATCCTCCAAACCATCCTGCTGGCCTCCCGTCCTCCTCATCCTCCTCCAAGCTGGCCCAGCCCGAGCCGGCTATGGCTACGTATCAGACTTCCACTACCCTGCCAACTGCTCAAAGCCGCCGAAGAAAACCGAATTGGAGCGAATTTTACAAAAATGGTGTGCCCAAGGAAATCATTGTCATTGACGACGACGATGACGAGGAGCCACAAAACAATGCCTCTACCAACCTTGCATATTCCTCATCCACCGTCAAGCCTTCGTCGCTAGCCTCTTATACCAATGGTGTTGCAGCCCAGCCAGCCAGCAAGAAGCGACGCACTGGTGTGGAAACAACATATGACCTTACATATCACGACCCACCAACATTCCCGGTTGCTGTTCAGCAATACGGTGAAGGCTCCTCCGGAACTTCACTCTCCACGGATCGTACAACCTCACTCCATACGACTGCACCAACATCATTGGGGTCCCATGGAAGCGCACCGACCAATAACGTGTACTACGAAGATGCGGCCATTGGCCAAAAACGGAAGCGAGTTGTAACACGCAAAGCCGCCCGTGACGAGCAGAAACGCCGAGAGTTGGAACTTGCTGGAGATGCTTTCAGTAGCTACATTCCGCCCCCTCATCCGCCTATCAAAGCCAAGGATGTCTATGTCCCTGTCATTCGGGATGTAAGTCGGACCAATTATCTTTCCAGTCATTGTGAGTGCAGTCTACTGACCTTATCTCAGCCCAACTTCACAAAACATTCCAAAGTCGACGATGACGACGGCCACTACATTGTGACCCCTGACACTAATTTGACTGATCGATGTAAGTTGTGCAGTTACTGCCTTGACGAAAATTCTTCCCTCGCCTACACTCTTCTGTAGTCTAGATTCTAACGGTTTCCGCCTGCGTTTAGACTCGATTATCAAGTTACTCGGCCAAGGCACATTTGGAAAAGTTGTTGAGGCCTTTGATAGGCAGAGAAAAACTCGTTGTGCAGTTAAAATCATCCGATCTGTCCAAAAATATCGTGACGCTTCTCGCATTGAACTTCGTGTTCTGTCTACTTTGTCGTCCAATGACAAAACCAATCGCAATAAATGCATACATCTCCGAGACTGTTTCGATTTTCGGAACCATATCTGCATTGTTACCGACTTGTTAGGACAAAGCGTGTTCGATTTTCTCAAGGGCAATGGATTCGTCCCTTTTCCAAGCAGCCAGATCCAAAGTTTTGCCCGTCAACTGTTCACGAGTGTTGCTTGTGAGTTTGTCCATCTATTCCCAAAGTGGCGCGTGAAGCAGATACTGACAGACTTGACCAAGTTCTCCACGATGTTAACCTCATTCATACCGACCTGAAACCAGAAAATATCCTCTTGGTCAACAACGCCTATCAAACCTTTACATATAATCGCACAATTCCCTCTTCATCACATTCCACCAACCGAACGGCCCGTCAGCGACGGGTGCTGCTAGACAGCGAAATTCGGCTGATAGATTTCGGCTCGGCCACCTTTGAGGACGAATATCACTCGTCTGTCGTTTCGACCCGGCACTACCGTGCCCCAGAAATCATACTCAACCTCGGATGGAGTTTTCCCTGTGATATCTGGAGTATCGGATGCATCCTTGTCGAGTTTTTCACCGGTGACGCTCTATTCCAGACTCATGACAATCTGGAACATCTTGCAATGATGGAAAGCGTCTGTGGAAGCCGGATCGACACCAAACTTGTGCGACAGGTTATGCAAGGCCGCAACGGATCTAACCCTGCTGCCAAGTAAGTTTGTCGAAGGCCCTGCACACTTGTACGATTCTAACTTGAAGCTAGGTTTTTCAACCGGACTAGACTAGACTATCCTAACCAGGATACACCTCGGTCCTCGCGGAAATATGTGAAGGCTATGAAACAGTTGCAAGTATGAATCGTCGGCCATTCCCCGTTCTTCGAGCGAGCTCAGGTGTTGACTAGATTTATAGGACTTCATTCCTGCCAATACTTCCTTTAACAAACAATTCCTTGATCTTCTCCGCCGGATATTCGTTTATGACCCGCATGCTCGAATCAACGCCAAAGACGCCCTTAAACACCCATGGTTCAAGGAGTCAATCATTGACGATGGCACCGAGGCCATCCGTATAGGTCAACAGATGCAACAACAACGAGCAAGCCGCGCATAAATATCCTTTATTTGGTATTAGTTATTTAGAATATATTCGGATATCCATGAAGCCTGTACATATCTACGACAGGCAATATTTGCTGACGACACTCATGTTATGCCTGTTTTCCCTCTTCTATTGCCTTGCATACTTTATACTACTCTTTTGACTTGATCCTCGCATTTTAACACCGCCAATATGGATGCGATCAAATAGAGGCATTAAGCAACGGGGATAATATTCTGTTTCTATATCCTTTGCTATTCTCAGAAGCTTCTTTTTTTTTCTCTTCCTTTTTATGCTTGTTTCCGAGGTGGGAATTAGGCTTTTTTCTCCTGTTTTTTTTTTTTTCTTTTTTTTTGTCCCTCCCTCCTCTAGCATGCTTATTGCTATAATGTTTTCCTTTGTATGGGGAATGAAGTTATCCGATAACTAGATGTTATGAAGGAATCCTGTATTTTTGAATCCTCTTTTTCATATTACAAGCATGGCTGCGTCGTCAGTTACATTTGGCTAAGCATTGCTTGTGAGGTATAAGGGACTTTTTTTTTTTTTGGTTCTTCACTGAATATACCGTGTGCTTTCTATGTGATAAAACAGTATGCACATAATAAGATAATCTGCATGGATCCAATACAATGGTCTATTGGATCAGTTTTTCCTTTTCAGGAAGATATACTCCTTGATTTCCATACTTCAATTACGAATAACCCAGAAGTAAAAATACTTATTGCATATAATAGTCGTATTGCATAATTCACCTAACCACCCCCTATAGGCTATTTCTTTCAAAGAAAGAAAGAAAGGCAAAGCAACAAGCGAACGTATCTTGATTCGGGGGTTGGTTCCTCTCCCCTCCCTCTCCTCCCACTTAGAGAATGTATAGGCGCTAGTCCTCTTTGCCATAACCATAAATTTAATGAAGATGGTAGCCGACTTTGAATGGCTTTCCTTTATACTTATGCATTTATGTGCTGTTCGCCCGACCAGCCGTGCGCAAAAGTGTGTGGTGGGTGTTTTGTTGGGGGG